>CM029362.1:19540780-19601095 GCA_017140985.1 Hormaphis cornu
TTCATGCAACCCAGCAAGACACTAAAGTTTAAACAAATAATTTAAATGATTTAACTATTATTATTTAAGAAAAGTAATAACTTATGATTAAATATATTATTCATTTAAAACTATTTCAACTACCTTATATAAATACAAAACTTACATGATCGAGAGGTACACCTTCAATGTTAGTAATAAGCATTCGCGCTAAAGCTCCATAAACGTTATCTAAAACTTTTGATCGTTGTTCTTTAGCAACTACCTGAGAAAACGTATTTAATATTGCAGGATAGACCCTAAACAATAATAAAAATAAATTATTTATCAAATCAGCCTATATTATTATAATATGCAGAAGGTAGGATTTTGGAGACTTTTATACAGTTGGGCATGGACTGAATGTTTTTAAAATAATTTATATTCACTTGTAACAACAATATTTTGGTAGCAATAGAAACAATGTTTGAACTAGGAGTTAATCAAACTGTTAAGATTCCAGAAAACATTGGAAGGTGCAAAAAGCGGTTAAAAACAAACTTTTATTGTTTGATGATTAAAATGGATATAGGCAGATCCAGGCACTTTTTTAAAGGAAAGGGCACGGTTATCAGAAAACTCCAACAGAATGTATGTAATGATAAGCTTTGTCTGGGAAACTGGGCCAGTATGACCTCTTGGTCATTCTTCTTAGAGGGCTATAAGAATGGCTGCCACCAAATTGTTTTGGGAAGTAGCAACTGATTATTTTTCTTACGTATTTAGTACTTTCACTTATCTCAAATGATAGTCCCTATTAGGCATGAAAACAATACTTCAAAACCAGAAAAAAAAATTGTGGATAAACTTTCAGAGAAAAAAAACCATAGCTCGATACTAGACTTAATAGAATTTAGATCAAAATTCAAAATAATTAAGTTTTCAAAAACACTTACTCATACACAGCTTCTTTGCCATAAAAAGCAATTTCACCTAATGCAAACACAGCATTATTTCTCACAGAATCATCTTCATCTTCAACAAGCGGTATAACAAGTGAAAACATGAGCCTAGACAATTCACTAGAGTTATTTCCTAAGCCTTTAGCAGATTCACCAATAATAGCTAATCCTGTAGCTCGCAATATGTCAGATGATTTTTTAGACTGAAATAATATTAATCAGACAAATAAAAAAAATACAGACATTGTACCATATTCAATTAGATTTACCAATAGTTTTTTCATTAAAGGCATTATATCAACAATATAATCTGCAAAAACTTGAGGTGGAACAACATAACTTAAATTTGAGACAATATTTCCAGCAGATTCTATAGGCAATTCATTATTCTCACTGTCTAACTCATCCAGTTCACCAGGATTATTTCCATCACCAATCTGAAAGTTGAAAACATAAATAGTAAATATTTAATAAATTGCATTTATCATTATTGTTAGCATATGGTGTCAGCGTGATTTTTTATAGAATAGAATACAATAATTGATAATAATCAAAAGTAGATGAGCCAAATTTGTTATAAATAAGTAAATAAATGTATACTAAATATTCCATCTATACTAAGAATTTTTTTTTCTTACTTTTGCTGTTAAGAAATTTTTAGCAAGCGTCATAATCGGTTGAGCATATTTGACCATTTTACATTTAATTTCTTTCAACATATCAGCTAACACCTCTAAAAATGTTGTATTTAATGTTTCTATCCCCTCTTCTTTTACTTGTTTTACTCCGTAGTTTAAGAGTACTTCCAAAGCTTTTTCTAGGACTAGAAATATACAAGAGTTACCAATAGTAACAAACAAAACAAAAAAAGGAAGTTATGTAGTAAAGATAACCAAAATAAATTAAACTTACCTTCTTGTCCGGTACTGTCTGACATTTTAGAAAGATTAATACAGAGGTTACCATAAGCTTCAAGTGCAGAATCAATGGTATCTTCATCATTTTCATCTAATAATTTAGACACTACTTCAAAGCTTTTGTTCAAATATGGAGCAAAATTTTCCCTAGTTTAAGTATTAAGAAAGTATTAGACTTGTATCTTATCTAATAATAACAAAAATAACAAATAAAAATTCAGTTATGAGTTACTTACCCAGAAATCTGTGCGATTTGAGCTATAGTAACACAAGCATAATCTTTTTCTTCCATTACATGAGCATCAACATAGATAACTAACATCATACAAAATATTAGTAATTAATTAAAGAACAAATTAAAAAAAAAAACTACTCACAATTATCACTATCACCATCATTACTACCACTGTCTTCAGTTTCTAATGATTCATCTTTATCTTCTTCATCATCACTACTAAAAGCGTTAAATTTTGTTTTCTGAAATTTTAAACAAGTGCATGAAATAAACTAATCTTTCAAATAAATAACAAAATATTTTAACAAATACAAATAATTACAATTAACAATTAAAATAAATATAAGGTAATGTTCTCTTACCTGCACATTAAAACTATTTTCAACAACTAAGCTATTATCCAAACTTTTTAAAACAAATGGCATTATAATATCCATGTATTGTGATAAGTGATTAAAAGATACTTTGGCTGCAGTACCAAACAACTTGTAACACACTGCACGAATATCAGGTTGATCTTCCTTGGCTGTGTGTAGTAAATCTATACCACACTTCAAACTACGGTCCAAATACGGTTCAAATAACTTTGGATCAATAGCATCAACAAATTCAGACAATAATTCTACATTAGGGTTTAAATTAAAAAATCAAAACTCTGAATACTCAAAATTATTAAATAAATAAATAATTAAATAACTTATTAGTGCTTACGAATAGCCATAACTTGCAAAGTCTCTAGTTTTTGATCTACTCCTGGGATCAAATAAACATTTACAACATCCATAATTGGGATGAAGTAAGGAGCTACAGCATCACCACCAGATTTAACTGTATAACATAGTATAAAATTATTTTTACACAATAAAAATGTGATTAAGGTTCCTGGATGTCTATTTATTGTAAGCTATATACCTTTTGGGTTATGTATTATTTATTAAATTTTTAAGATTGAACTTGAATCAATTAAATTTATAATTATTAAATTGTCATATTTTTAGGTTTTTGTCATTAAATCTAATTGTATACGAATAAAAACAAATTTTCTAAAAAATTAACTAATGAATCCATATATTATGTTATTGAACCATTTCTACATGTTAAATGATAAAAATCATAAGCCTTGTTTTGACTCAAAATTCAGTGGGTACTGGATATACAGGAACCTTAACAATATTAATCATATAAATAACAACTTTAAACTCGTAAATTTTAAATCAATAACTACCAAAAATAAACATACCAACACTACACATAATAGTAATTGCTTTATCTTTAAGTTCCACACAACATTGTTCGTTTCTTACAATATCCAGAACAATAGTCGTCAGTTCTGGTAAGTATTCTTCAATTCCACCTTCCATACTATCAATGAATTTATCAAGTGCATAAAATATCATACGCACTTCAGAACTACACTCTGATTTTGTATGTTCAATAATTAATTTAGCTTTAAACATTTTCAGTAATTCGGGTAATATTTCTGAAGCATATAAACTAACTTGTGGCTAAATAAAAAATAGTAACCAATTTAATAGTTATTAATTAATAATTACTCAATACATCTAATAGATATTTTTCTATAACTCACTTGCACATACTGAGATACTTCACCTAATGCATACATTGCTGCAGATTTAACATCTTCATTTGAACTATTTAATCCCATTTTAATTGCAGTCACAAATTGTTTAAGATAACTTTTTTTTAAGTATTCAGAACATCCATCGGATACAAAAGCCATTGTTAAATATGAAGCTCTAAGTGCATTTGGCTCTTGAGAAGTATATGCTGAATCAATCAGTTTTATCTAGGAATAATTGTTGTAAGTAGTCAATACAATTAAATTAAAAAAAGTTGTAAGAACATTATACTGGAAAGTAATTAATTTTTAAATTATAACCAACAAATTATTCAAGAGAACATTTAGATAGAAATTGATTCTTCAGATGTTTGATTGAAAACTTAACAAAACACAAAAATAAAATAAAATGTACTAACTAAAGAAATTGAAATTTTAATCTAAGTTTGAAATGTTAATATTTATATAAGTTGAGAAAAGAATTGTCAATAATCTAAACACAAACAATTGACTCATGAAGTTGAGTAATTTTAACTAATTCTATTTGGTTTGTCTTTCAAAGATTTATAAGCATCTCGCAACTAACTGTACATACATAAATAACTAAAAATAATAGGTCTGAATGTGTTTTTTTAATCATATATATAATTCAAATTGTGTCATGCCTAAAATATTTTGCAACAATAAAATCTTTTAACTTACAATAATTGGCATAAAAGTTGAAGCTGATATCTCTTCAGCAATAGCAGCCATACAGTCACCTGCAGCATTCATGGGAATCATAGTATAATCTTCTAAAAACCAAGTAGAATCATCAGTGTCTTCACTTAATATAGAGAACATTAATTGAATTATAGGTTCCAATAAATTCAATTTTACTAAAATCTAAAAATTAAAAATGTATGGTATTATTAGCTCCTTATCATATTTATCAAATTAATTGTATTGATTATGTTAGCACAACTTGAATACAAATCAGTTCTAAACCAAACCAACAAAAATATTACCTTTTTTTTCAAACGAACTATTGTTGAAATTAAATTTATTCCGTTGCATCTTAACATTTCATCTATATTTTTGTTGCCAGCTAACTGTGCAGATACTTGAACAATTAGCTTTAAATGTGGTATCAATGCCTCAACAGAAAATTCACATAAAGACTCAAGTAATTGAAAACAATCACATGCATGGTCTGGATCGTTTGTTGACAAAGCAAGAATAACTTCTAACACACGAGGTACTGATTGTGAAAATGCTTGCATAACCTAAGATTAAGCATACTATAAATTATTTCCAATACATTCACAATAAAAATAAAAATGTCATACCTGAGGGACTTGAGCAGCTAATTCCAAAATATTATTCATTGAAATAATAGTATCATAAATAATAGAAGAAGTACAGTCTTCAGCAACGTTATTCAATGTTCCAGTAAAATAACTAGCAAAAGTTGCTAGATGAGGTTCAAACATTTGTGAATAGTAATCAGATAAATTTCGTATTACAAACATTCCAAACTGTAAATTTAAAAATTAGTTTAGGCAAATTACTCAACTTAAGTTGAACAATGAAAACTACCTTTTTTTCATTCATATCATTACTCTTGACAAATGCATCAATAAATGTAAATAACTCATCCCAAGTACCTCTCATAAGTTCATGTCTAGCTAATACAGCAATCAACTGTAAAATATGTTTTTTCACTGAAAGGCTAGATTCTTCAATTATTGTTTTTAGCAAAAATTGTTTTATCCTAAAATTTCAAAACAAAAAAATACATACAATAATATATCAGTAAAAATGTAAATCAAATATTACATTTATTATAAAAAATAACTTTGGATTAGTGGCAGCCACAACAATTTTTGTAGACTGTTAATAAGTGTACTTAACATAATTTTAACTGAGTACAGCAATATTATACTATGTAATATACAACGATTATTAAATCTAGGTGCTCAATGGTGTTTACAAACAATTTTTTTTTGCAATGTAAGTAATTAAGTATTACAGATTTGAAACTTATAGTATTTACCAACTATCTTTTTTTTTTTTTTTTTAGTTTTTGTCATATTTATATTTAATCATATTTATCAGTTGCTTATTTGTTATGATATTGTATGTTAATATAAATTTGCGAGCGGAGCAATAGTTTTATTTTTTATTTTTGAGGCCCATTAAATTATTTCCCCATGACAAAAAAAAACCGCCCAAAACTACATACCATACAACATGGTTGGTCTTACCACATTCCTGTAAAACTTACCTTTTAGCCGTACACGAATTTTATCACATTTCTCTCCATTTTATCCAACCACACTTAATTCTACGATTCACGTCTCTCATAAAGCCTCTGTCCCTTTATACAAAGGATCTTAGGTTAGGTAAAGTTCTCTACCTCTTTTATTACGTCACCAATTCCTTTTCTCGTATTGTAACAAGCGCCTCGTCTCTTCCTCCAAAATAATAATCCATATACATTGTTAATCATCTTCAAGTGCTAATCTCCACTTATCCAGTCTATTATTAACTTCCCCTACATTTTCTTCAATCAAAACTAAAATGTCAGCAAACATCATACACCAGGGAACATCATCTTGAATCTCATCTAGTAACTTCATCCATTAATACAGAGAGCAAGAACGGGCTTAATGCCAAACCTTGATGCACACCTACTCCTACGTTTAAATTATCTGTTTCTCCACACATCTTATTTACACTAGTACTAGAATCTTCACACATGTCCTGTATCAAATTAATATACATTTTTTAGACCCGTTTTCCCAAATTAATTAGCTAGGTATTTCATAAATATTAAATAACTAAAATTTTTATTCAACTAATATAGCATATCATTATCATACTGTTGGCGAATTTCCTGTGAAACATTCATCCAAGCATTGCGTTTGTACAATTTTTTCCGCAATACGAGAGCTGCATATTCTTTCAGCTTGTCATTTGGGTTTGTACCAATCAATGTGCAAAGAGCAACATAAGCTTGCGGGTTCTTCAATGCTTCAGTCAATTCGTCCGTGGCCTAAATTAATCGATTATGATCATTAAATTGAACTATCAAAAATCCTGAACTAAAAGGTAACGAGTGTACGTATAGAGTTCCGAACCTCTGAACATTATTTACCTGTTTTATAGTTTCGTTGTTTGGCTCCATCAAGCGCGTCAAAATACTCTCCATCACACTGATATCGGCCAACATTTTGCTCACGTTGTTTGAGTACAAAAACAATTCCGAATAGAAAACTGTAATTAGGCAGGTACAGCAAGTCACGACAAATAAAACAAAAATAAAAATTCGTATTCCACTTCGCACTGACAGTCACGGAATACATAGAATGAACTATGGAGAAGAACACATGGCGGCGCGGCTCTTTGTTATCAGTTTATCGGCACGGATTTCTCTTGGAAGAGAAAGTCCGTTGTCTTTTACCCATGGAACCCCC
The DNA here is from genome assembly GCA_017140985.1 of Hormaphis cornu. NCBI lineage: Eukaryota > Metazoa > Arthropoda > Insecta > Hemiptera > Hormaphididae > Hormaphis > Hormaphis cornu. The sequence goes on from CM029362.1 coordinate 19,547,890, forward strand.
GTAGACTTTACATCATAGACCCATTAAGATCTATTGATGCTTTACATACGTATGAGCCCGCCTATTCTGCGAAGACAAGTTGGATATCACGGTTACTGTTCTACAACCGTGGTTTTGATGTTTCGTCAACTAATTGCTGTAGGTTAAACTTTTTTAAGGTTACAATAACGACGAACCACGAGGGAGGAAAAATGAATATTCCACTCGGCATGTTATTGCGCATGCGTGCATAATACCGAAACTGCATAATGCTGAAAATTGTTTTTGTGTTCGGTGTTGGTTAGGTCACGGATCATGGCGGCATCAGGCGCGGACCCGGGGTGTGGCTCTGGATTGCCAGATTGGTCGATTTATCGCCATTTTGGCTGTACTCGAAGACTTTTTGGTGACAAGAAATTTTAAAAGAAACTTAAGAAAGATAGACGTTAGGTTTTTGGCCGTTAGTTCCAAAATAATAATTGGAACTAGCTGAAACTTACACAATATTGAAATAAGTAAAATACAAGATTGATTCAAGTTTCAAATGATTTCGAAATTTTTGAACTAAGTATAGAACTTTAAAAAATTTTTAAACATTTCTATCTTTTTTTTAATTTCTGTTCGATAAAAAATTTAATTTTTCCCAAAAAGTTTTGAAACTTCAATACAAGGTTGACAATACATACTCCTAAGTACATATTATACTAAAGAAGTTCGAAAATCCGTGTTACGATTTATTTTTTACTCTTTTAAAGTTGGAAAATTGTCAAAAATTGGTCGTACCTTTGATTTATTTTTGGAAAAAAAATCGTAACTCACACAAATTTGTTACTTAATATTTAATATTTCAAAAAAATTCCGCCCGTTAGATTTTGAAAGCGTGTACAAAAATTACTGAAAAACGGTGTTATTTTGATTGTATCGATCAAATTACACCATCAATTGCACCGTTGTGCAATTGATACTAAAATTGTAATAACTCCTCAAACAATGGTCCGAATGGTTTGAAATGTTCACACGTTATTTAAATTGATATTCTCTACAAGTGGATTTCGGTATTTTTAGATCATTTTACGAAAAAAATCTAATAAAATAAATAGATATTGATAAAACTGTGTTATTAAGCGATTTTGTCGGGCCGGGACTCGAATCCAGAGCCGTAACGATGGAAATAAATTTTTTTAGAGTATTTTATTTGGCTCTATAATTAAAAAGTGGGAAAACAGACAAAAATAACTGTGATAATTATTTAAAACATTAATTATAATAATTTAATTAATTATTCAATTATGAATAAATCTGGCCAAATATTAGATAAAAATTAGTCTAGTAAACAAAAATAAGGATAAGGTCAGTGGACACACCTATCTAATAAAGGAAATAAAAATAAATCAATGAACATTGACATTCTTATCATTTTTCTGATAACTACTCTGTTCTCCAGCAGCTGCGCAGCTGTGGGCAGTCTCTCCAAATCATCTAAACAGTAATGATAAATAAATATAAACATTCAACAAGTTGATCGTCAAGTAATCATAATTAGTTCATCAATTTTTCATGAATTAGCAAATACCTACTATAAATTATAGTGTTAATATACAGAATTCTTGTCGAGGTGTTTCGTTTGTTCTTGCGTACGTTTTTTTCTTTTTTTTTCTGTTAATTTATTTGAGTAGATATTACGTTATTACTCCAAAACGAACGTTGGATTTTTACTTTTCACCGTTTCCCCCGTCGTCGCCGACATGGCAAACGGCGGTTGGCGCGATTGCGCAAACTGGCTGACTAGATGCGGCGCACTGAGGGCCGACCACAAGGTCCACTGGCCGGAATCCACCATCGACGATTTAGCCAACACGCTTCGGGACGGGGTGATTCTGTGCAATCTCCTGAACACGCTGGAGCCGGGATGTCTCGGTTCCAGGGACATAAACCAAAAGCCGCAGATGGCCCAAGTAACGCGCCCGTTGTTTGTTGTTTTTGCGCTAACGAGATCGCTTTGCATACATTTTCCCCAGACAGATACCGTCCGATCGTTGGCTTGAAAAATAATTTTGTACACATCCATTCATGAGACTTTATCAACCTTAAGAATTCTTCATTCTATTTCTGCTATAATACAACGCTTAAAGCCACAAAAAACTATAGTGAAAATTTTACAAAATGCACGAATTTTTATACCGGGAAAGTAAAATGTGTAAATTTCTTAAAAACTAATATTTTTTAATTGTTAGATCACAGAATTTCATGAATTACTGTCTGTTCATTGAATACTGTCGTGTTAATGCTAAAATATGAAAACTATTTAAAAATTGTCAGTCACCTAAACACTTAATTATGATTTTTGTTATTCATGACTACATACTTCTACTTTTAGTCATATTGTCGTAAATTAATATTTGGTTTTTTATTTAAATTTTTTCTTAAATCTCTTACTGTTGATCTGACATTGGTTATTTACTGTGTTGGATCAGAAAGTTTTGAAACTAATTAAATGTTGGCAAACTTGGCATTAAAAAAATTTATAAATATTTTCATGATTAATATACTCGATATATATAATATTACAAAATTAATTTAGGTGAGGCTTTATGACATACTTTTTTAATGAATCTATTCATAAGATTAGTTTGGTGAACTGAGAAAGAGACACTCCACCCCTTCAAAATTAAACATAATCAGTGGCGTAGATAGGGGGGGTATCAGGGGGATATATCCCCCCCCCATGAGTCCAGAAAACATATCATAAATTTATACGAAGAGTGTTATATCCCCCAGTCATATCCCCCCCCATGGCAAAAACCTATCTACGCCACTGAACATAATTTGTAAAAAAATTAATAAACTTAGGTTTGAACTTGCCAAAAAAAAAATTCCCCTCAATTTATAACATATCTATACTTTACCTGTTTATCTAATCCTCATTAAGAACTATTAAATAATTTTGCTTTCATATTATTAAAAATTGTTTACTTATTATTTTTTTAATCTTAAACAAACATGCTAAGTTTACAAATTATATTGTTATTTTTATTTCTTAGTTCTTGTGTTTGCGCAACATCAAAACATTTTTGCAAGTATGTCATGAAGTATTTGGAGTTAAAGAGTGTGATTTGTTTGATCCAATTGCACTATTTGAACTGTCTGATTTTTTCAAAGTCATTCGTACATTATCGATTTTATCACAAACTCCAAGATTGCAGTGGCGCCATATACCGTGCGTGTAGAAATTATTGCTAAATTATTTTTACTTTAATTTTTGTTACATTTTAAAAGAAAACATTGTATTAATTGATTTCAGAGGATTTGTTGTGACTATTCCTAGAACTCTATCTCAAGAAGATATTTACAGAAACATCAATTCGTTGTAATATTTAAATATATTTAGATATTTTAGTAGTTATCAGTTTTGGGTAAAATTCCATTAAAAATCAAGTATTTGTTCTTAGAAAAATGTATTTAGATATTATACTACATGCTTTTAAAATTATAAAATGTGCATCATTTTTGTTATTTCTTATGTTTGTGGAACAAATAATAACTTTCATTTTAGTATACATTGAAAATGATTTTTTAAAATTTACATTAATGGAATACAATGGAAATATAATTCTATAAAAACAATTATATTGCCATTACCCATACCTAAAATTTTAGTTACTGTTGATATTAAAAACGATGCATACATAATTAAAATATATTTTAGGGACCTAGTATCGTCAAGAAGTGCACTGTTAGACTCGTTCCATGAAAACGAATATACCAGTTATGATACTTATATTCGAAATGAAGAAATTTATCATGATCTATGCGCAATTGATATTCGATCTTCACAGTCAATTTCAGAGGTAAATAAATATTTATCACTTAGACGATTGTTCTATTTATATTTGTATTTACTGTTTATACATTGTGTAGATTATGCAAATTTGATATTATTACAATGTGAAAAATTTATAAATAAAATATTTTAAATTTATAAATTAAAATAAACTCTTTATTTGATATTTATGATTGATGTAAAATTTAAAAAATAAGTGAATTCTAATTTGTCTTCAAATTTAAAAATATACCTGTTCTTATAATCTCTTAAAGAGTGTTTTAGCCGGCCGTTTATTAAGAAGCAAAATATAAGGAATTTCTTCCAAATTACATTTTAATGGACAACATAGATTTTACAGGAAGAGTTCTCATGTCTTGTAGAATACAATATTGAACAACTTTTTTTATAACTGATAGAATATAAAATTTTTTAAGTTGGATTTAAATTTGTTTTTTTATATTATTTGAAACTAAGAAAAAAATTGATATTTTTATTTGTTAATCAAACAATGTCATTATTTAAATTTGTGTTAAAAATAAACTTAAATGTGACTTGTGAAATGTTTTGAACTTCAGTTTAAAAAAAAAAAAAATTAAAATATTTTAATTCTACGAGCCAGGAGCATTTTTCTCTCAAAGTGTATTTTGAGTAAAATTTGGTATCGGCCTTAAGAAAAAATATATCTCATAGGTACATCTAAAAAAATATACTTAATTATCTGTAACAAAAAATGTACTAGTGTACAGTTACTAAGTATACAGACTTATACTTAAGTACAAATCTAAATAATTAGTACAGTTATAATATTTTAAAATAATAATAACAAAAATAAAATTTTTAGCATCCTGTTGTTGCTCAACAAGCAGTTGAAAAACGAGATTATGTGATAAACGAATTAGTTGAAACAGAAAAAAACTATGTTGATGTACTGCATACATTATTGCAATGTTTTATCAAGCCACTGTCCAAAATAATGAGAGAAGATGATTTCTATACAATATTTCGAGGAATCAAAGTAAATTAGAAATTAAAAAATAACATATAAAAATGAAAATTATGTTAAGTTTTATAATGTTACCTAGGAACTTTATGAAGTGCACAAAGACTTTCATCAAGATTTAATAAAAGGGTGCGCTCAGTACAGCTCCTTAAGATTATCTGACGTTTTCCTAAATTGGAAAGATAAATTTCTAATTTATGCAGACTACTGTGCTAATCTAACCACAGCTCAAGACCGAATACAGAAGATTTGCAGTCAAAATGACTTTATTAGTAGAGAAGTCAATGTAAGATTAAATAATGTTTGTTAATTACTTTAAAATATGTATTTACTCTTAGATGTCCTGTCTATAGCCGTGTATAATTTTCTTGTTAAGGAGTTGTTCTTCCTTGCCTATTGTGAAATTGAATATTATTTAATTTTTTAATTTTTATTGTAACTACTCATAACTTATTATGAATATTATTTATTTTATAATGAATATAAAAGGATTTTAACTGAATTGATAAGCATTAGAATAAAAATTATTTACAAGAGTGAAGTTTAATACATTTCATTGAATGTCACTACTTTTCTAGAAATAAAAATCAAAATGAAGTCATCTACGGTTTTCTATGATTTATTGTATTATTAATTAATTTTATAAAAATTATAAAGCCTTATTCACTTATCATATACACTGATCACTCATTAATAATTATAGCTTCAAAGAGTTAAAAACTTATTAATACAGAAATAGCAATAATTACCCCTAAAATGCTAATTTATAGTTCATGTTAGTTTACATTTTAAGGAATAGAATTAATTTTTTATTTAATAATAACATTCAAAAATTGTTATTAAATCTGTGATAATTCTTATAGCGATGCCAAGAAGAAGCAAACAATGGTAAATTCAAACTGCGAGACATTCTATCAGTACCCATGCAAAGGATACTCAAATACCATTTATTATTGGACAAACTAATACACGATACTCCACAGGTTTAATATTAAAGATTACATTACTGACGTCTTAAGTAGAATACATGTGTGTTATTTGGCTATTGAAAATGTTACAGAACCATAAAGATCTACCGGGATTAGAATGGGCTAAAGAATGCATGGTGGATGTAGCTCAATATATAAATGAAGTAAAAAGAGATAGTGATACTTTGCAGATAATGAACGACGTCCAGGTATAGAATACCAATTGAATTCAATTAAAACAGTTATCTGGTTACTCTTTGTAACATATAAAAACTTATTACAACTGACAGAGAGAGGTGTAAGTGAAATTTTTTTGTTTTTGAGGTAATCAAGCTTAAAGTTTCTATTCTATATATCGTTACACCAGTTATTTGATTCTAAATCGCAGCATATTACAAAAATTTTCCTAATATTTCTTTACCACCAAATAAAATGGAATATTTGTAGTTAGGCTATAGGATTAACTCAGATTTTTAAAAAATGTCACTTACACTCCTCGAGTTCTTAGAGTTTTAAAAAAAAATAAAAATGATGATTAAGTTCAAATTTTTTAGAGGAGTATAACAAATTGGGTTGTTGTTGGAATGTCACAACTGAAAAACTATGGTCACTTGATTGCTGATGGTGAATTAAAAATAAAATCTAATAACATTCAAAAATCAAGGTATTTGGTTGTTTTTGTTGATTTTGAATTTTCACTGTAAAATTGTCATTTTATTTTTATTTACTGTCACATTTCATTATGCTATATTATGCTTATCATTTTGGGCAGAATTTATAATATTTGTTTGCTTACATGTAGCTGTTTGACTTATTTTTGTAGATATGTTTTCATTTTTGATCAAGTTGTGTTGATGTGCAAATCAGCTAGAGTGAGTAATATTTGTATTTAATTGTTATTTTTAAAGTTTTATTTTAGTTATGGTATTGCTTATTGTTGAATTATTGTTTATAATTTTGTTTTAATGAACTTTATGTTTAACTAAAACAAAACGCATTGCACAAATTCTATTGAGAAACATTTATTTGCTTACTACTTTCAGTCACCGTAAATATGTCAGGAAAATAGTCTTTAGTTTTTAAATGACAATTATCCAACTTTTTGTGATTTATTTTATTAAATATTTATCAAGCATGTCAGTAGATATAAGTATTGGGATCTTATGTGGTTATAGATCCAATAAGACTTTAAATGACTATTAATGTTGTATTTTTCTCATGTTGTTATATGGTTCTTTAGGAGTATAAACAATTTCTAAATCTGAGAGGAGTACATACCATAAAGTGGTGCTATAGATGTCATCAATATTTACTACTAGCTTAAAATATTGAAAATTATTACACTATTATTTTATTAATAAAAATGATTTGTCAATCAACTAGATTGTGTGAGAGCAATCCTAAAACTCTAAAAGATTGTAGGCAGTTGCTGCTGGTTAAGCTTAAAAAAGAAAACACAAAAGTATAGATGAAGGGAGGGGACTGTATAATAAATAACAACAACTCTTAAAAAAAAAAAAAAGTGAGGTAAATAATTATTGTCAAGACTATATTATATTTAAATAGTATCACACTTAAACTAGAGATAGTATGTGATGCGCGGTCAAAACACGACACGTGTAAGTAAGTATTAATTTAGTTTATAAATGTTACAAAACAAAAAAAAAAGAACGTTGTGACCCGAATGTAGCACAGGCTGTAGAATGACTCCCAAAATGGCACATAATATGTTATGATTTATGCTTGATGTGGATAGCTATCCGTGAACAGTAATTGTGACAGTATAGCAACAAAGATTGGGTACAAGACCGCAGACCATTGTGAAGTGAAATAATGTAAGATTGATTGGTGGAAGATGGACAAAGCGTGCTCATTTCAAAATCTACAAATTTGGTCGTTTCACAATAAACAGAAAATGGTCAAACTGTAACGGGTTAAAAGAATAAACCAACAAATCTGTGAACAAACAAAACTGTAATGCCAGCCATTAACTATAAGAGTCATGACAAGGACCGGAGCACCGGTGACCACAGGGATTGCAAAAGCTTGGTTGTGGCAATATCTATCCGTGGTAACACAACACAACGTGTCCCAGTTTCCCCGGCCAAATGGAGATAATTTAAAAAAAAAAAAAAAAGAAATGTATTGTCTTGGGTAGTTTATTTAATTAATGTTGGTAAATAACACTCCTCTCAGGTTAAATAAGTGCTTTATAAAACAGAGTTTATTCGTTTTTGATCAACCAAGTTTTATTTTGTGATTTATAGTTCCAAAATGACCAATATTCATTTAAAGAATCAATTTTCATATCAGAATATCGAATAGAGGATTGTACAAGTCGTAAGTTTTTGTCCAGAGAAAATTGGTTATCCCACCAGTTCAACATGATTCCTAAATCTGATGGCACAACATACACGTTTTACGCGAGATCTGAAGAGCAAAAGATGAAATGGATAAAAGCTATTCAAGATGCCATGTAAGAAAATAAATTATTGTTCAAACATTATTGCAGGCATGTTTTTTCACGAAGCAACATGTGTTTGTTACACTTCTGAGTCATTTATCAGTGTGTGTTTACTGTTTCACTATAATATTAAAATATGTATACTGTATAGTGTATACCTACGTATTTAATATTGTAAAAAACATTAAAATATATCTTGCAGACTTAGTAATGTATCTAAATAATTCAATTTCCTCTTTACTATTAAAATTTATCTCTGACATCGTACGTCCAATATCCTGTATTAATAATATTTTGAAATAACAATTACTTATACATTTTTAATATTTACTTGTTAACATAAAATATTTATTTTTTATAAAACTAAATTTTCAGGGATAACATTGAACCATCAGTGTGCAATTTGACAAGTCACAAATTTGTAATGTACACCTTTGAAAAACCAACTGTTTGTTATCATTGTTCAAAATACTTGAAAGGCTGTATATTTCAGGTAAAACAAACTACTTATTATTACTATATTATTATTCTTTTACTATTTTTTATACATAGGTGCCTGCTTGTAGTTCTTTGAGTTGGCCCCTTATTCCACCTTTGTCCGTGTTGATATTTTTTTTCTCATCAGTAACAGCAAATTACATGAAAAATTAGTGATTTTAATTAGGAAACTGTACTTAACCTTGCTGCAAATTCTATAAATTAGAATACGAGAAACTCTTATCATCGCCTGGGACAAAGACAGTTGTAGCTATTAATTTCACTAGTAGTCGCCTATTTAATACTTTAAAATCCTAATGATTTTAATAGTTTCATTGTAATAAACACTTTTTCTAATAGTAAGTCCCATTATGTTGTTAAAATTAAAGTACAAATTACAAAACTGAGAATAGTAAACAAAAATCATTCATCATTATTAATTTATTTTGCTTAGTTTAAAAATTAAACTTTAGGGCACTTTGTATAAGCAACCACTAGTGGAATTGATCGCTGTTGCCAAACAGTTATAATTGAGTTTTCCGTATTGTCATTTATAGTACATATTTGCTCGCATTTCAAAACTCCTGAGCGCGTCTAAAAAAATACACACAACTATTGAAAAATATTTGTATTTTCTATTTGTATAGGGTTATAAATGTGAAGAGTGTTTCATCAGTGTACATAAATTGTGCATACCAGAATCGGGACAGTGCGGTTTTAGTCCACAGACCACTACCACTCAAAATACAATGTCATTGAACAAATTTTCTGCTGATCAAACAAGTTTCAATAATCGTCACAGAGTACGCATAATTTAATTAAAAAATTGACGTGTACATAATAGGTTCTAAAACAATTTTTTAACTTTGAACTGTAGTCAAAAAAAAAAATCTTAATCAGATAAAAGTTTACTATAGCAATGTAAAACCCTATTTAATGATATGTGTAACAAAATTAGGATTGCTCTGATTACTAATTTCTAAATGCTTTTGCATGTATTTTTTTTACATTTTTGACCTTTAAGTTCAGGTCAGATGATCACGTTACACCAAGATCCCTAACCTCACTAACAATACTATTCTCAGAACAAGTCTGGTGTTGGTGTAAGATTGGTGAACGCTGGGGGTGAAAGGATATTTGCAGACATTTATTAGTATTAAATTGCAAACCATTAACTGAGCACCACGTTAAAAATCTGTCTAGGTCTTGCTGCAGCTTTAAGCAGTCATTAACATGGTTGGTGAAATGATAATTTCAAATTACCAGCAAATAATAAAAACGTTCTGTATTGATATCATTAAAAATACTAAAATAAATAAAATCAGATCAGTAGTTGCCATAGTTTTTAAAATATCAATCCAATTACAAATAATTATTGTACAAATAATATAATATTTATTTTGACCATTCACATACAGTTTATGTGTACAAAACACACACACAACTTTAAACATATTTGTACTTCTAATTATTCACACAAACAAGTTATAAAAATAAAGTTTACTTACATTTTTTTTATTCATTACAAAATAAATGTTTTCCATTTTTTATTTCAGTCGCCAAATTGGACGAGAAATTGGTCAGACAATGATACTTTAACTGAACATTTGTGGTAAGTTGGGTCACTTAAAATCAAAATTAGCAAACCTAGCATTCTAAAGAAAATTTGGATTTGTAATTGGACTATTTAGTTTTGGGTTTCTATTAATTGATAAGTGGATTACTAAAAAAATGTTGCAAGATTGTTTTTACACACGTTCTAATTACATTCTAACAACAATTGCAGAGTTCGTTTGAACAAAATAAATTATGGCCCCGATTCATAAAAGGTTGAAAAGGTTTAGTAAACAATCTATAAACATAAGGAGTCATTCTTACTAGGGTAATAGTTAATAAAATATGGTATAAATTACTTTTAAATTAGCTTACAGCAATTGATGTTTTTAACAGTAATCGGAAAACGAGTTCAGAATTACTATAAACATAAAAACAATCTTTATGATAATAAAATCAATGTAAACATTTAAAAAAAACCTTTATGAAGATAGATGGTTCTATCATTAATAAGTTATACAGAAATTTTGACTAAATAGTTTTCAAACAAAAAGTCCTATATATGCTCATTTATGAAAACATATTTATAGGGTGAATGAAAAGTGGCCGCTGGCAATATGATAGAAACCTTTTTGTTTTTCTGTTTTTCGATAAACAGGGGTTCTCAAAATCAATCACGCAAAGCGCGGTTGATAACAACATCTAGTCGATTAATAATTCAAATTAAGCGCATTTTTCCCCATAATTTTACGGTACAATGACGAAAATTCACCCCTAGGCGCGTGGACATCAGCGGCCACTTTTCATTCACCCGACTATAGTACTTAATTTTATATTTGAAATAAATTCTAATAATAACAATGACTTAGGTTTGTTGGGGAAATGGATAGAGATCGAGCAACCAATCTATTGGAAAGTGAATCTGACGGTACATATTTAGTACGAATAAGACCTCAAGGACCAACTAGAGCAGTTGAAACAGTTTATGCTCTAAGTTTAAAGTAAACAATAATATAATTAACTAATAAAATTATTAGTTTGCCCAAATTAGAATTCAATATACATGTACATATTTAGATCCAATAATCAAGTGAAACATATGAAAATATGCGAAAAACGAGAAGATGAAATTAGCAGTTTTTATTTATCAGAAAAACGCTTCTTTCCCAACCTAATTGAATTAGTTAACTTCTACGAACAAAACAGTTTAAGTGAAAATTTTACTGGGTAAGTAAACTGAAAATATTAATATTGATGTTACGCCACCTCATTTATTCAAAATTGATTTCCCAGGTTGGACATAACATTGAAATGGCCATTCTGTCGGATACTTGCTGTTGCAAAGTATAATTTTTCACCCACTGAATCAAACCAGTTACCACTAAAAGAAGGTTGTACATTAAAAATTTTGAGCAAAGAAGGTGATCAAAAAGGATGGTGGAAAGGACAGATTGGAGACAAAGTGATTGACTTAATTACATTGATATCCTTGATTTGTAAAAAACAATATAATAATAATATATAAACATGATTGAAAACTTTTTTCAGGTTGGTTTCTTTCCAAAAGTATACGTTCAAGAATTACTGAGCACGTTAAAATGATTAAACCCAAATTGAATTCGTTTCGGTCGTTACTAATGCTTTTATTCGCTTACAACCAGACGTTGAGAATATTTTTTGAGGTTCTGGGCCGAAAGGAATTATCTGCAGTATTTCACTGCAAAAGGCAATAAAAGAAAATACATATTATTTACTTAATTATAGAAAATATGTAATTGATGGAAAGTATCTAAATCACGTATGTATATGTATATAATATACCCTACCTACCCTATTAATCAGTCTTGTAAAGTGTTCAAAGAAAAGTTTTTGAATACTTGTTTAGTATTCTAATAAGTCTTATTTGAATAACTTTTTTAGAAATATTTTAAATTTGAATACATGTTCATAATTCTGAATACTTTATTTTGTTTGTTGGCAATTGCCAAAAACACGTTTTTTTTTTTAGAATTTATCTAATATATATATTATATATATTAATATATATATAATTATATATTAATTTAAATACATATTAATTTATATATATTAATATATATATATTTTAAGATTATTATTATTATTATAGGTACTGGTGACAGTTTTTATTTTTTTTAAGTAAAAAATAGCCTCAACGGTGAAATGTGTTAAGTATTATATATAATTATGTATAAGACAAATTAATACTTGAATTGGTACTTTTTATTTTTATATTATTCAGAATATATTTTTTTTCTAGAATATTTGAGTATGTATTCTAAAAAACTTTACCAATTTATTAGAACAAATATTCTAAACGCAATATGAAAGTGTCCTTTACAAGACTGCTAATGTTATATTTTTACTATTAAGATTTTCCAAATTAAAATCGGTAAGCCATCAGTATTACTATATAGTATTCATTATCATAAAAATAAACAGCTATTTAATTGTTTAAAATTAACCTAGGTGCCTTATTAAATTATTATTAATAATCGTATTACTGTAAATTATTAGTACTTTGTGATTTATGTTTGTGTTCTGTTTTAGAATGTATTGTTTGTAATACATCCACGCGTGATGCTATAAATTTTTTTTTTATACTTTTAGAGGCATAATGTATTATACAACTGTGTATACATATTATGAATAGAATTATTGTAATAAATCTATTGATTTGTGATTTCAATAAATGTTGGAAATATTCTGAAAACTAATACAGTCATATCTGTAGGGAGTTATTAATTTGAATTCGCATCATCATTTAATATTTATGTCAATTATTCTACTTACTCTTTCTTTCTTGGATCCAAAAATTTATTCAAATACTGTAGCTCTGCATCAATACACTGTACCAAATGAACTTTTTCAAGTGGTAAAAATGGAACATAATGATCAATTATATGAGAGTCTATTAATTGACTTCTCTTCAACGCTCCTGTTTATATCAGAACAATCACATTATTTTATTGACAATACACAATAGAATAAACTATAAAAATGTTTGGCATCTATCTTTTGTTTAAATAAACAACCAAAACATTTTTAATCAAAAACGCAAATTTTGTAATAAAAGGGAGTACAAAATACAATACACATTTTTTTCCGTGTTAAGTATGAAAAACCAGGAATTTATTCTACGCAAATAATGACAATTTTACTAATTATTTAAAAAATTTGACATGCAATTACGTTAAAAATTTACCTATTTCGTTAAAAGCAGATTTTTGTAAAACTGTATCAAAATCTTGAACTTTCATTTGCTCTCGGGTATATCCTTTATCCCAAAGTTCTAAGTATTTTTTTACAATAACATCGCTTCCAGCATTAGTTAAAAATATAAATATTGAATTTCTGTAAAATTGAAAAAATTCATTTAGTTACAAGTAGTATATTAAGCTATTGATGCCAACTAAAATGTAGTTGCAAATTACTTTTTATTCGGTAAATACCTACAGTCAATCAAGTATAACAAGTAGGTAGTTAAAATTAAAACTACCACACGAATCAATTATTACCTAGAATCAATGGATCTATCATGATTTTCAAGAATAGGTATAAGTACGTCTAACATCCCCATAGGTATAAAATGGAGTTCATCAAAAACAAATAAATTTGTATCACACGATTTTATAGCGGATTTAATTTTGATTTGGAGTTCTTCCTGCAAATACAAATAAGTATTATTTTTATGTTTTCCGTAATCACTGTACAAGACTAGTTAATTCAAGAATTGCATATCACGTCTTTACTTTATATTCGTTGATTTTCGATTCTAGAGGAAAATCAGCCCGTCCATTAAATACATGATGGCGCAGTTTTCGTATCTTTTCAGTTTTGAACATATGAGTAGCAATTAAATCGGCGATAAAATTTTTACCACTACCAGTCCAACCGTGAAAGCTCATTACTAGTGGTTTTTTATTATTGTTGCTACGATTCGAATTGCCCTTCAAGGCGGATAGTATAATTTTTGAAGCGATATGTTGACCGAAAAAATTCCTGTTCATGTCATACTGTAACTCTGAACAAAAAACAAAATAAAATTATGCCAATGTAACAGTAAGTGCACAACGCAAACATCTACCGACTAATTACAGCTCACTTTGACAGCACAAGTATTTAGCAAGCAAACTGCTAACTAGACAGTAGACGAGATACGTTTTGAGACAACAAACGTGTGCACAGCTCCATAGTCAATTTAATACACACACAATAACATGATCTATACACTATAATTGCTCGCAATAGCAGACGCAGTACAATTTTAGAATCGTGCTCACCACTTATGTCCGTTTCTCTGGGACAACTGCGGGAAAACGGATTTGAATATTTTGTCTTGTGAAAAAAGTATCCGGCACCGAATGCTCCCAAGGCAAACGCTCCGGTGACCGGATCAATCAGTCCGTCCACGGCGGTAGGCTTGAGAAAAATCATACTGAACACTAACAAAAACCAGTAATGTTTGTAGACCATGGTTCGACAGGTTGCTCATTTGAAACTGTGCAAAAACACCGGATGTTTAATAGGAATTTCAGAAGTTATAAAAATAATACAGTTTATTACAGTAATAAAAAAGTCTGTTAACGTTAAAACGTATACACGCAAACAAATACGTGAAAATTTTGTTAATTTATGCAATTTTGCTACTAAAAAAAAAAAATAAATAACTATAGTTAATCATTTTTCTTATCTATGATGATAATAGTATAAATTCAGTTTCAATGTTTCGTTCGTCAATTGTTGACCGTGATAAGTCGTTGACAATTCAAACCGGTTACCGGTAGTATAATATCAGCTACATCCTCGGCAGAGACGGGCATGATTTCAAATCAAATAGTTTTATCAATGATATACAAAATCGATGGACCAAGGTTGGTAACACCTATATTATATTTCCTCGTCGATACGTAACGTAATATGTTTTTCGGTGTTTGGAGACCTGACCGCGGTTACCACCGCAGATATCCGTGGTTACCACTCACCGTTGTTATCGCTTTCACCAACGGTAATGATTCTAAAATCAATAGTTTTGATGATTTAGATTTTAAAAATCAATTTTTTACTGATTTTGCCCATCTCTGATCCTCGGTTAGTTACTTGATGTTATGGTCGGCAGAATTGATATTCTGAGCGGAGCTAGGAGTTTATTGGGAAATATTTATAGGTCGTATACGAGACAAACAAAACGAGGTAGGCACGTTTATAATATTTTTTACAGTCTCGTCAAGTATTCGAATGGGGGTGTTGTATTCAAATTAAAGTATTTAAAAATATGTACCACTTTTGTCGTATTCGAATACACCTACTGCTTTAAATACATTCCGAAGAAAGTATTCGAGTACTTACGTATTCTGAATACTTTTTTTTTCAACCCGAAAAATTATTATTAAATTTTTGGCGATATTTCGGAAAAAAAAAAAAACGTAGAAAAAAGTTTTGATAAAAAAAAATCCTTCGAGAGTTGTCAATAAATCAAAGTTAAAACTAACACGGTTCGGGGGAGCGGGAAAAAATATGCGTTCCAAATGTATTCGTAATACCTGCGTTTTTATACCGATTTATTCCCAATATCAAAGAATTGTTCGCAACACTGATTGTTGTTCTTCAGTTCTCGCACGCGGTTACGTCGCGACAGCCGCAGTGTGACTGGGCCGCTTTTGACCGAGGGGTTTAAGGGCCCCGGGCAGCACCATGTTTGGCATCCTGTACGAAAAATTGTTTTAACTGTGTTTTACCTTCCGTTCAAGATTTATTTATTCAAAATAAAGTATATCAACTTCAAAATACCTATCGATTCGTAATACCCACGTATTATTATTGTGACAATCGCGCGGTATTCGTGCCCGCGTTCGTTAAATTTAGCGGGTTGCTGTGTTCAACACAAACGTTTGGACGGGCATATTTTTAAATAATATTTCACCGAGTGGCCTTACTTAATAAAAGATTCGCCCCGGGCGTCCAAAAGTCTAAACGCTCGTCGAGACCCATACGTTACCGTATGCGTTTATCCACTCTGTAATTATTACTATCGGACACGCACAAATGACTCGGACCGTCCCAAACGCCCGCGGGACTAAGACAACTGCTGCGCGGCCGACGCCAAGCGCATGACTTATGGCACGTTAAAAGAAAAACGCGTATAACTTTGAAAACGAAATATTTATAATACTAATATTATAATGTATATTTATAATACTAGCTCTTTTCGCTTCCACGCTCATTTTCATAACCGCTCTATGTACAGATTCCTCTCCACACCATCTCGGTCTAAACGTACGTTATTTTTCCCTCATCCACACGATTTGACGCAACACCCGCAATAGTCACTACTATTCTTGCACGTTCGTTGCTCCACATGCGTCTAAGCATTCTCGTTTCACTCTGTTCTAACACTCCGAACCGTACGACAATATGGTCGCCACACTCCGGTAAAACTTACCTTTTTAGCCTTTATTTCTCTAGCAAACGACGAAATCGGCGAATCCAAACGAACTATCGTTATGAAATATTATTCCACGTCGTTTTCGGACTTTTGTGCGATGAATCAATTCAATACGCCGTAAAAGATTGTAAAAAGTTTACGTCGGGTATTTTCTGCGCGACCGCGTATATTATTTTGTTAGACTGCTGTACAGAACTGTTTGTCCGTAGGCAACGATTCGTTTTTGCTCCGCCGCCGCATAATTTTTTTGCACGACAAAGTGTATTTTTTTCGTTACAGCGGTCGACCGTAATACGTACGGAGAAAAACGAGGGGGTTGTCGGTGTGACAAATGTGCGTAATGCCAAATTGCAGTCCTCCTTGTGGGATGTTGATAAAAGATATTATCATAATTATTACTATTTTATGTCGCGCATAAACGGTACCGGCTATTTATGAGCGTTTATAATATTATACGGCGTATTATGTCATATTGTGTCGGGCCGTGTACACTCGCGTATATCATTATTATATTTACGCGACCGGGGGAGGCGTCCACATATTTTGACGGATCATAATAATTATAACCTATATACGTATATATATGTTATACGCGAAAGATACGTTCGGTCTTTTGGGGGCCACTGACGAATATAATATTATTGTGTCGTATGATACCGTCGTACAATAATAATAATACGTTGCGCGCGCGTGTGGTCGTCGATGGTCCCCGGGGACTGATGCACTACCGCCGCCGCCGCCGCAGCGCGTGGGATCCGATAAAAATTCATGAGGCCGAGCGCGCCGATATACCACCGATCCGTTTATGGTTTTCGGGGGGGTTCGGGCGAAAAAATAAAATATATCTTGTTATCTCCGTGCGGCTTACCGCGCAGGCGAAATTTCGTACGAGCGAGGGGATGTAAATTCGGCGCGAAAATAACTCGTTGTCGATGTCTTACCTTCCCAGTTTTACACCGAACTCGGACCCGCTACAATATTACGCGATCGATGACTTTATCCTAACCATACGATGCCCCCAAATTTTGTTTTCTTCCCAAAAACAAAGCTTATAATCGTTTTAATACCCCCCTGCCTCTAAACGTTTGAATTGACAAGTGCGAGTTTACACAGCTTTTGGTGTACCCGTATGCTTTTTTTTTTGTGTAAAACAACGTTGTATAACGCTTCAATAAATTTATGTATGTAAAAAAAAAAGTATTATTTTTTTCCAAAATTTCGCTGCAAATCTAAACGAAAAACGCGTGTCGTTAAAATCGCTTGAAATTTGAACACAAACCATTTGTGATCAACTCGTTCTCGCCACGAACAAAATTTCAGGGGATTTATATTCGTAACACTTATTCTGTAGAGGAATCGCTCGTTTTTGCGAGTTTTTTGTTTTTTTATCTAACCTTATTAACAGTGTTCAAAGTTTATTTTCGGTTAAAAAACAATAAAAGAATTTAACAAGTGTTCCGGTATGTATGCAGTAGGTACGATCGTGGTCGATTTTTAAATATTTTATCAATGTTTTTACTCGAACAGTTTGAATCTCCGCAATACCAACAAAACGTTGCTCGGAATCTAAAACGAAAGCGTTCAATGATAGCATATACTTTTTACGATTTTCGTATCTTTCCTACGGAGATTAAGTTTTTCAAGTATCCGATTGTGGAACTAATATTCCTTTTTCTCCTCGTCTTTCTTCGCTCGTGTACACTTTGGAAAATATACCCCGTGAGTGTTTTTCAAGCCGCGTTTCCAGCTTTCTGCGATACCCGTTAAACACCTATAATTATGCGCAAAGCCATTCGATGTATCAATGCAAATAGAGATGTTATCTTGTTTGTGAGACCCCTCGTTGTCATGAAAAGGGGTCGTTCGTCTAGTCACGTGTACGCGTAGTATATTTATAGGACACAATTTGTGTGTGTGTGTGGTGTATTTTTTAGTATACGCACGTATACATAGTCGTCTGCACACGCCCTCTCTTTAATAGGTATAAAGAAGAAAAAAAATATTTATAACTGTTATTAAGGTCTCATAAAAATGTTAATACGCATATTGAATTCACGTATGAATCGTCGTTTTGCTACAGTAGGGTGAATGCGTACATACATAGGCCATCTGTCCGGAAAAAACCTCAAAAAAAGTAATAATATGCTGCGACACAGACATAATACACGCCGGTGACCGAGGATAATATAAGATGTGCCTATATATTATATTATTAGTTCTAAAATACACTCAAGGACTGAATGACAAATTCGTCTTTATGCATCTCACCCGTAAAATCACTTTCGGATATAAGGTACGGGTTTTTTGTTTATAAAAATAAAGATTCTAATGGCAAGTTGTTCAGCGAGTAAAATACTAAACGTATTTCAACATTTAAAGTTATCTCTAAGTATTATATTAATTCAAAAATGAAATTCTCGCATGAAGATCTCATTTTTAAATTCGATATGGTGTGTGATGCCAACGACAACACTGAGTAGGTATCAGTTTTTCAAACAAGAATTTAATGAGGTAGGTAAATTTTTTATAAAATAAAACCGATTTCTAAATAGATTTTTCGTTTTGACATTTGGTTGACTTAAACGCTATGGTAAGAATAATTAAGAAGCTTCGAGGTCAATATAGGAAAATAGGAAACGCAATTAAAATTCCTCTGGTCGCAGTATAGTTTGCAGTACAATTGCTGATTGTAACACGTTACGCGGTAACCGCCGTATTTTGGTGTTATTTATCGAAACAAACAAAGTTGTATTGTTTAAATAAATACGATGCTATTTCGTTGGGTGTTAATACCCCTTGGGAAAAGAACACCACCAAACGGCAACGGCTCTTGTCTTAACGGGATTTATTTCACAGGGATCTAATTTTTGATATTTTTTTTCTCTCCCGCTCTCTGCGCACGTCTTCTCCTCGCGTTCTCTTTTGCCCTGCCCGATGTAGTTGCAACCGCGGTGGGAATAAATACAAATTTAATCAACTGACGAAAAAAAGACTACACAATCGCAGGAAACGAAGTATACTATAGGGGAGGAATATACAATTCGTATGTATAAGGCGAGTTGGCCGTTGAAGGATATTTTTCTCTTCGTATACCACCCTCGACCTCGAATGAAACAAAATAAAAATATTATCTCGTTACACGCTCCAAATTTAAATAAAATTTAACCCTTTCTGTCCAAATGATTAAACTATTGAAATACATAGATTGTATCGAAATTAAAAAAAAAACAAAAAATATCAATAATTACGTTCTAATCAATGTGTGGTTAGATAACATGATAAGAACGATAAATTTTAAGGTTAGTTTTTATGAAGACCTATAGTAGGTATGTAAGTAAGCAACGGTATGAAAAAATTTACGTAACAAAATAAAATAAAGAAAGCGCATAAACAAACAGTCGGTAAGATTATACTATATATCCATTAGCTGGTATATTACGAGTAAGTAGAAATGTGGATTTTAAATGGAAAGAAGAAGAAAAAAAAATGGTCTCGTAGGTTATGTATTTATTTACAACATATTTTTTAATCCCATTATCGTTTTCAACCCGATTCGTCGGAGTATGGCTCTTTTTTTTTTTTTATATAGTAGCTGAAGTATAATATATATATATATCATAGGTATATTATAGTAACGTGTATAATGCACAGGTGGGAACGAGCGCGTATTATACAGTTTCACAACGATCAGGAATCTTTAAATGTACGATAATCATTGTTCTGTTCGTATTTTTTATTAAAATTATATTAGACCGCACGACTTCGATGGAAATCCATTTAATTCCGACAAAAACGCGAGTGTGTGTACGTAATTTTATGTTCATCGATCGAATCCCCGCACACGTAAAGGTAATTGTAGGTAACCTAAAACTGGAACCCTTAACTGCGCGTAATGACACGATATACCCGACTCGTGTATGATATTACTGCAGCACTATTACATACCTACGTATTATTATTACCGTTGTTGGCTACCAAAACTCTGAGAGGGAAAACTTCGATGTTTCGACACTGTATAATGAAATACGCTTTTCGTTTTTCTGTTCAGTGTAATAATACGTGTTATATAATTGGATCGTACGATGTTCGTATAACCGCGCAAGGACGAACAAAACATTTTTAGCGTTAACGCGACGATGTCCTCAGATTTTTTGCAACAACAATTTTTTGATTCTAAAATATACGCGTACTTATATTCAAAAAATATAAGACGTTTTTTGAGAACTGCGCGTTGGTTTTTTAACGAACTACGAAAAAACAACACGAAAATGGAATTTCCTAAAAGTTTCAAAGTTATAATTTTAGACAAAAAATTTGCGAAATGTATTATGTTGAAGTAGACGTGTAATTTACTTGTTGAAACATTGTGCACAAAGAGTTCCAAGCGTTTTCAACCATAATTTCGGAAATTATGACGACATAAAAAAATAGATTTTGTGAAAAACCCGTTGGATGTTCGTTTCCTTGTTTTTAGATTCGGAGCGTTCTATACTATAGAAAAAGTGATCACAGAAACGAAAACGGAACCATTCTCCGCCGACGCTCTCAGAATCTAAAAAATAAAATGTACGTTACATTATGTAGAAAAAACTCGTAAACGCGAGAATATTTGCGCGCCACAACGGTGCAGTTTTTTCACGTTCGTTTTCAGGCTTCTCGGGGTGAACACGATGTAGACAAAAAAGTGGAACGAAAAAGAACCAGGGGGGTGAAACTGTTTAACGCGGACAAAACGCGCGCACACACGTCCTGGCTCACGGCTGGCTCGGCAAAATAATATATATAATATATAGTATATTGATGATAATATAACGTGGTCTCCGTTAAAACAATCCGACGCATTTTGTGGTCACCGGGGACCGTCGTATTACATCGCGTACATAAAACGACGGCAACAATATAATAATAATAATTGTACCCGTTTTCTGCTGTTTGATTGAACGTTAAATAGACGTTGACATCGGGCGCGGTGGACCGCATTGTTTGCGCCGCCTGTCACCGTCGGTTCGCCGGTTAATCTTTCAACGCTCGCCGCACGCGCTGCTATTGCGGCGACGGAGGACGATGACGCGCCACCGGAGGGACTCGGAGCTGCGAGTTTCTGCACGCTGGATACGAAAAACGTGCATCAAAATCCGGTGGGTTAGTAGCGTGTTTCTGTGGCTGGTTTTTAAAACGCATTTCGAGGGGGTGAGGAGCGCAGGGTCTCGAAAGGACCCGACCACTGTACCGATTCAAAAACATTGTTCTCTTGATATTCTTGAGAAATACGAGGAGTATGATATTTCAAGTCCGTTACAAAATAGGTATTATACGTTTAACGTTCTGTAGAGAAAAAAAGAAAAAAACGATTTAAATTATTCAATACCTACATTTTATTAGTTCAATTCTGTTTATACGTAGAAATTCTTACGGTGTTAATATCGAATACGGGTAACGTAAAATTATTTTCTCCTAAAACAACAAAAAACAATTCAAACGTCCATTAACGTATTGAATTTTCTCCGACCTCTAAAATTATTCTTATATAATATGTTCTTTTATGCAAAATAAATTTTTTTTCTCACTGAATATTCTGTGTTTCGTAAACGATATTTCACACACCCATTTGTAAGTGGCATAAACAAGAAACGATAAAATCATAAAAATCCGACCTCTAGGTATTACCCTCTTTTGGTTATTCTTTATCTTGCGTACAACAAAATGTTACGATATGAACGCCTTTATTATTTGTATTGAAAACGTGTTTTATACATCCAGTGTCATCTGTATGAATCAAAAATAATGGGTCAAAGTTAATTATTCGCGAGTTCTATGGTGCGGACACAATATAACTACAAGGGTTGGGGCCAAAAAGTCAAAAATACCGGAGAAAAGAACGTTTATTTTACAAACTTTAACGGGGATATTAATAGATTTGGAGCAAATTTAAGCTTAGTGAATCGTCGAATGTTCGCTACTCTATTTTTGAGGATCGACGCTTCATAAACTTTTGAAAATACGTCGGAATTTTGTTTTTGGTATTCGGCAGGGTTCGTTCCAAAAAATATACTTTACCTTTCCACGATTTCGTAGTTGTTTACGAACACTGAAAACCCTTTTGGGAGTAAAACAATAATATTTCGTTTCGAATTGGAATTTGATAAATACTAACGGATACAAAGTCTTGACCAGTTTCATTATCGCTCGCTTTTCACGCATAGCTTTTATTCGTGGTATTTATTTTTAAGCGACAGTTTGGATATCCGTATACATAACATATACCATATTATACACAACGCACATTACAATGATGTATTGCATCGATCGACCGTTGTAATATGGCGTATAGGTGAACGAAAACGAGTTGAAAAAACACGCCCGGGGGTTCAATTTGCTGCGGTTATAACGAGATGTTCCGTGAAAAGGAAAAAAAAAAAACAACCCATCACCGAAAGAGTAAATGCGGGGTAACGTTGGTGGCGTACATGACTCTGACAAAAGAATCAGTCATGTTTTTATTTTTATGATTATTACGGTTGTTTATTTGTCTCCCCGGTGTGCGCGCGCGTTTAAAGGGACAAATTATCAATTTTAAAACGACTTTCCGCGACGGCTATATTATATGTTATTATCAGATATCTACTAGAGGAGTTTCACGCGCCCTCCCGCAGACGTGAGGTTTTCCTCGTTAGTCGATGACTCACGCCCATACGCGGAGTATGGCGGAGGAATAAATTATTTGTACAGGGTGATAACGGGAAATG
The DNA here is from genome assembly GCA_017140985.1 of Hormaphis cornu. Taxonomy (NCBI): domain Eukaryota; kingdom Metazoa; phylum Arthropoda; class Insecta; order Hemiptera; family Hormaphididae; genus Hormaphis; species Hormaphis cornu. The sequence goes on from CM029362.1 coordinate 19,571,364, forward strand.
TTAACCCTTAAACGTATGACGATTAAAAAAAAGTATAATAAAAATAAACGAGAAAAAACCGATATTCGTAGAACATGATATGAAAAACGCGCTAAAAATTTAATCAGACGCCTCCGAAAAATAGTTATTTCTTCATTTTCAATACCTGATTATACATTATCGTCACGCGTATGGAGATAAAAATGTCCATAAAACGTCGATTATTAAGTGAGTTTATCATAATAGTCGTATCGAAGCGTTTTGGAAATTTTGACATTATTGTTTTTGGTATGAACACGATACATATATAATCAAGAACGACAACAACAAAGAAAAAAAGCTCAATCGATGACCGCTATTACCTATGTTTTAAGGTGTCTATTGCGTATAGAGATATACCTTGAGAATTAGGAGATCTCCGTCTGTACCCGAAAAAGTGACACGGAAAAAAACCATAACATTGTTCCTCACAGCGCAATAATAAAAAATAAACTGGTACAAAAGGCGTGAAAATTTTTAATATCGACATTTAGAACGAGCCATTAAAAAGTCAGTTCTAAGTTTTTTTTTCTCCTCAATTTTTTATCATGTACTTAAAATATATAAATGAAGAATGTACCTGTTGTTTGAAAAAAAAAAAAAAATCAAAAACTCTAATAAATCTATTACGATGGTTCTACGAGACTGCATGATACATTTTCTCGTCAATATTACTAGTCATTTAAATGCATTGAGAATTCGCCTAAATGTCACCCCTTAAAAATTGCCAATCCTGAGCCACCCTATATATTTGTGTTTTATAGATTGCGAAACGTATGGCCAGTGTGGGTGGTTGTTTTTTAGATTTTTGTTCAACTCTGTACCATTCTATTGTACTCGTGTCACACTTCACGAACAAAAGGACGGTATATTTTTCCATTATTATTATTTTAAATACGTATATGCAACGATAACAATAGTGATATTAATGATAATAAAATAGCGGTGCTCGCCATACTCAGCGGGGAGCCCAAAAAAATCGTGATGGTTCGACCTAAAAAATTCGAGCGTATTTTGTGGTTTAAAACAAAAAAAAAAAAAAAAAATCAATTAACTTATAACAAATGAACCATAATTACCATAACTCTAAAATAGAACGTTTTATTTTTGTTTTACAATAGGTACCAACTAGTTTTGTTTAGTATTAATTAAAAAAAACGCTACTTTTCTTACAAAATTTCTTCATCGGAAAAATTCTGATTTGCGCAGTTTCTGAATAAGAAACGATTCTGTTTTTTTTTTTTTTTTACAGTCAAACGAAGGAGGGGAGAAAAATCTGAACAAGAAAACTTAAAGATTTATTTTGACTTTACAACCTCGGGCGCGTTTTTATTTTTGCTCCGCTTTCCGAGGGTGAATAAAATTTAATTTTTAAACTATTCTTTTTGTATTGCAACGGGAAAGTAAACGCTCTTTTATGCCTTTTAGACTTGTAATAATAACAACGAGGAGTCTTTAAATTTTTTTCAAAACTCAAATACCTACAGAGTTATTATTAAACCTATAAACATTTATGTGAAAACTTGATCAATTATCAAAGTTTTTTTAAGTGCCTACCGTAAATTTAACATATTATAAAAACAGCATATAAATATAAATAGTCTTACATCTGTCATTTTATGCATTTACCTACCAACAACTGAAAACTCGGTTCGCTATATTTGTAAAATAATTTACGTTTTTAAAAAGATGCTTAAAATTTTAAATACTGCAGCGTACATATTTTGTAAAAGTAATCCTACATTAACCACATTTTAAAGCCATTGAAAAAAATGTTATTTTAAAGAATTATATTTTTTATAGATATACTTATGTAAAGGTCGATTTAGTTATTGTAGTTAGTCATAACTACCAAAACGATGTTATAAAAAGACCAGAAATTTACAAAATTAATATATTTTTTTAAAGTTCTACGCCTTTAAACATTAATAGTCTCCATTTTGCCGGCCACGTTCTCCTAATAATTATAGTATATTAATCTCTATACCACATTGCAGCCTCATACGTGGGGCAAACTTAAACTTTTTACCTATATAGTTATAGTTTATATATATATATATTAAATATTCTTAATTTTTTTTTATAAATTAGTTTTGAAAAAATGATGTTAAATCAATAATTGCCCGTCTGCATGACCTATGTATAGATTGCACCGTATGTATACAATTTGAAACAATATTTTCCAAGCGAGTTCCATACATTACAAGCCGTTAAAAATTCGTTTTGTTTTTTGCAACGAATCTTCTAAGAACGTCTCAAGTTAAACACTCAAATATTTCAATAGTATAAATGCAAGTAATTTAAAATTTAAAACAATTTTTACAATTTTAATTGTAGTATTGGGCATAATTAATTATCATCAAAACCACACCAATTACATTATTAACATTATTTAAGCGACATATTTTCCATCTTTGTAATTCAGCAACTAGTCCGCCGCCGTCGTCGTGTCTCTCTCGAAGTTCACGTTTCCACCACCAGCCTGCCACTGCCCCCGCGTTCCGCCCGTTCATCTATTTACGTAATGTACAGAGGGAAAACTGACTGACGAGGAATCAACGCACAGCCTAAAACTCTAAACCACTGGACTTAGAAAACTGAAATCATGCACAGAGATACAACGAAGAAGAACACCAAGAAAGGGGTTTTTTCAAAATTCAACTCCTAAAACGTTTTTTTTTTTAAATCCGTCTTTTAAGACGGTGAAACAGGATTTCCAAATTCGTCCAACTTGGAATGCACCGAATTTAATCTCGAATCGATTTACTACTAAGCTTCGACCAACTAAATCCCGGGCAGCGCCGGGTCGGGACAGCTGGTGAGTTATAAGACCGTTTGAATAAAAAAAAAATTAGATAAAAATCGTACAAGAATATGCGTTAATATAGTTACACAATTCATTTCATTTCGTACTACACACCACGTTACACAAAGCGTGTCGGTAAACACAATTTTGGCGCTCCACTTTGCCCGCCGTAAGCGTACTACTACTAACCGTTATATACAGTGACGAATAGTGTGCGTGCCCGATATCGAACCAATACGTTTTTAATTATTACGTCCGAAACGTTGGTGCCTATTTTTATTTTATTTTTTTTTCGGCGTCCGTATAATATTATATACTCTTTGGCGATCACACACACGGCCAATTTGTCAACACGCTTAGGAAATTAATAATAAAAAAAAATTCGGAGCGCGGCACTCTCCGTTTTCCGAAGGGCTACAACGTCGCAGTATACCTATATACCACGACCGTGGTAGTGGTATATAATACATATTATTATTATTATTATCATAGGGTTATAATCCGATTCGGGTCCTCGGGGCACCGGCGCTGCTGCAGAACGCGCGCGTGTACCGCGGCGACGAGACGGACGCGACGTAAAACGTATATGCGTATAAACTGTAACCGCTGCACACGGCGTGGAGGGCTAATCATCGGGAAACGGTGAGCGAGCGAGAGAGGAAAAAAAAAAGAAAAAAGGGTCTCGACTATATATGACATGACGATGTGCACAACAAAGGACTTTTTATTTACATTCCCGGGACCTCCCGTGTCATGCGAAAAAGCACCCACGTCAAGTACTTCTACTGCTAGTGCGCGCGCGGCGGTACGGGGTGTATATAATAATAATATTATGTACAAACTAAATGTACCCTTTGCAGCGAACTGTGTTTTGTTTAAGACTTAACTGTACGTACGGACGTGCGTTTAATATAATGCCGCGTGTATATATATACATATTATTGTGTGTTGCACGGCCCCCGTAAATCCTGCACAACATGTATGGGTTCTATAATACTGCTGCAGTACCATATATACAGTATAATGCAGTGTTGTGTCGTGGAGCTGCGACGACGGTATATCAACTTATAAACAGAGACATTTTTGCGTAAAACGCCGTCAATATAATACTATAGGTATTGTTATTATATTTAATGTACGAAAAAAAAAAAATACAGAGCAGCGCCTATTCTAACTGTTATGGGCACTACCTACAAGTTGAAAAACTAAAATTTGAAAAGTCCGATGCGCCCCGTAGAGAGTGTAAAAAAAAAAGACCACTTTACGAGGCGTGAGAGTTTTTTCTTTTTGTGTTAGCGCGAGAGAAGAAAAACTGGTCAGGCCCCTTCTTAACGGCGTTAGTGTACGTTAGTGTAATCCGTTCATACTGCACGTACGAAAGAAAAGTGCTGCTTCGGTAGAAGGACACGGTATCGAAGACGGATTTCAAAATCCACTACGTGCAAAACGAAATCCTGTCGGCAAAAGACCCTCGGGAACACCGAGAACGCGCTGGGAAGGTGTCACGAAAAAAGGACGTGGAACTGATGGGAGGCGCGGGTTCCTTCCGGTTGGAGAAATCCAGCGCTGGACAGCTGGAAGGATGGCGGGTTGTTCGTGACACGGGATCAGAGAGGCCCGATAAACCCAAGAAGAAGAAGAAAATAGGCGCATCGATACAAATTATAATATTGGAACGTCTATTGTTTTCTCAAATCAAGCGCGGCAATAACCTTTATGACTATTATTAGAAACATGAAATTATATGTACAGTACAATGACGAGTCTTTCGAGTGCCGAACTTTTGCAATGCTCAAAAACACTCGCCATTCGTTCTTATCTTTCTTTATTTTTAAAAACAAAAATTGTTTGGACCCACATATGCTATACGAAGGAAAATTATTATGGCTTATAGATTATTCGTCGTTACCCTCGTTTTTTCCCGATTGGTAACAATCGACATCAGTGGTGTTCCGGTGGGTATTTTACTTAATATAGAAATATACATGCGATTGAATATGACGTTCACAAATAGATACCGGCCATGGAATGCCTGCACGCGAAAGTTTGGAAAGTGGTTTTGATAGCCGAGCACTGTTAAAACAGGTATGACAATAATCGTTTATTTGGGATGAATAAAAAATGTATGTTTTTATTATTATTAATTATACTTCGAAAAAACATGCCCAACGTTACCGCCGAGGAAAAACCTATTGTCGGTGGAATAGGCAGTGAGTTACCTAGGTACTACAAATTAAAATAGTTTGAAAAAAAAAAAAATAATAATAATAAATAAACAAACACATTGAAAGTACAAACATTTTGAAAAACGTATCATATTCGTATTAAATTAATAATGATTATAGGAATCTTGTATTATTAAGTCGCGTTGAGCTAATGATGTAGACGGAAAAACTAAAGAAAATAAAGCAGAAACGTATAAAATCCGTAGCACGAAAAAAAAAAAAACAAAAAAATAGACGCTAATTGAGTTGTAATAATTATAATAATATTAATAGCAATCTCTTGAGCACAATCATTTATTTTTTGTGAGATTAGTTAAATTGCAAGCGTGGAACGGCGCGAAAATAAAAACTTGTGTTTATTAATAACCATGGTTTAAAAGAAATCTTTTAAAAATATCGTATGAAGAGCAGTTCCATAATGGTACTTATATTTTGTATTAGTTTCAGGTGTACGAAAAAACAAAACTGTTTCTATATTTCGAGGTCTTTATTATTTATATCCCTGTGCCGCACCATCTTTCTAAATTATCAATAATAGATAAAAAAAAAAAAAAAAATGGGTCTGTTTCAATGTTTTTAAAATTCCATCCGCCATAATTCACTTCAATTTCCGTACGTGTATAGGTAGTAGTAGGCACAATTTCAACCATTTCGTTAGATAGAACTTTGATTTTCTCAATTTTTTCCCATTGTTTGACAGCCTATGTTTTGCTTTTGAATTTAATGTTTCGCATAAACTGTACATCTCTGTATCAGTATTATTATAACGTAAAGAAATAATGTTGGTAGTTTAGGAAAATATTTTGTACAAAAATGCTGATTTTTGGTTAAGTAAGTCTAAATAAAGTTTCATTATACGTTCCATCTGTGAGCTGTAACATTCTCAGAAAATCACATCTGTGATAAGTATATTGTAGACTATAGATTTACTTTAGTGAATTCTTACAAACATAAAGGTATAGAATATTGCAGCGTATACTCGTAGCGTTTGATTATTTTAATATTTGTCTGTGCATAGTTGTTTGAGGAAAATTACTGTACCTTATAAATAATTATAACATATTTTAAAATATGTAAGATACATAAAACTTATGGAACCTACAGCTGCAGTTGTAATAATTTTGTTCTATCTCGTCGATAACCGATCCTGTGGTAAAAAAAAATATTAAACAATGGTTTGTTTTCAAATAAAATACGAGTTATTAATATATGAGCGGTAATAATTCGTATGGATAAATTTCTGTACGTTGCGATTTTTGTTTTACCCCGGAAAAGTTATAATCCTGTATGCTTAGAAACTTTTGAACTGTTATTATATTTCAAGTGACCGTAACAAAGTTTCCAGTAACGGTAGTTTCCAGTTGAGTTATACATTTGGTTCTATTCTTTTTGTTCGCCAGTAGTCCGAGTAGGTCACATAGGCAGTCCAAATAACAACGTGCCCGTTCGTATAGCTGTGTGCCCTACACGGGGGGTATGGCTGTATTATACAGCAATACAACACTACGTTTATTCACCCTTGTAAATCATCAGGATAAAATAAATAAACGTGATGCTAATATTATATTGTGTGGTATAATATAATTCATACTTTGTAGATATGATATACTGTTCCGAATTCAGGTTAGACCATCGTAATATCCAACATAAATTATTTCCACAACGGTCCCCCTTTCCAACGAATCAGAACACTCCATCTTGAATATACCGTATTGTATATACGGTACAGTGTGATATACCAAACTATATACACATCATGTTTTGTCGTCATTATATTGTTGTGAATAAAACCGAGAAAATTGTTCGACATTTACATTTTAGTAAAATTTTACAACAACATTTGTAAAAAAAATCTCTTTTGCTTCTTCATTTTAAGATTTCTGAACTTGCGAATCCTACGTCGAAGCTAAAAAAGTTTCGATGAAAAATATTCTTCCGTTCTAGTTTAGTTGTAGAAAAAAACAACGAAAACCCGGTATCAATTACAATGCGTACGACTGTTATACATATATTTAAGGTGAAGCGTTACTCCCGGAAAATTCTATCGGATCATTGTTTATTCAGTCGTTGATTTTCGGTTAAAGTTTTTAAACGTATTTAGTTAGTTTTGCAAGCTCTTTTCAACCACGAAAAAACAATCATAAATTGTTCATAACCCGTGTCGTTGTTCGTAATTTGTTACGTATCTATACAGTAGTGAAGCCTAGCTACAAATTTCATAGTAATACTAGCTGAAACCCACTGATGGTAAATATGTTTTGGGTAAAAATTGTAGTGTGAATAATAATTGTTATGTCATGAGTAGGTTTAAATAACGATACTATATACATAGGTATAATGTAGTTATGTAACTGATATTTAGTTAGTTGATAAAACATGGGAGCAATTAAAAAACGTACTTTCTATATCTTTAAAATCAAAATGAATCAAACAATGGTTCAGAACAAACAGAAAAGGAAAACAATTGTTATTACCACACACTAAAATCCCTATAGTTACTTAGCGAGTTTTTTTTTATTCAAGATTATTTGTAAGTGCCTAGGTCATAATATTTAGTACAAACAAATTAATAGTTAGGTGTGCGGGCTGAATTTTTTTTTTTTGTACGTTCATTTGTTTTCTCCCTTTTAATGGTTAGAAACGACATTTTTTAAAAACCTACTTTTGTCTCTCTGGCAGCCTATTTCTTTCATCCATACCATCTAATTCTGCGAGTGTTTTAGTACGTCAGCTTGTTTGTACTTCTCTGTGTCAGGCGTTCGTTCTGGTTTAGACACTAAAAGTGTCCACCAAGCTCGACTGTGTGGTGTATACACAATATTATACACGTTCACACCGCCGTATATGCTGTTACGAAAATTGTAACACTATCTTTCTAATTTCTAAAACACTGATCATGGTGACGTGTATGTATATATGATTTTTATCCGCGCCGAAGTGATAATCCGAATCATCAACTTTTAAATCTGAGACATCATCACCACCTACTTTTAAGTAAATAACAGTTTTTTACGACGTTTATATTGAGATAATATTGAATCGGAATTACAGTCTTTTAGGTTTACGTGTATAATGTACACACAATATTATATATTTCACCGTCATTGACCGTACAACCGTATGCAGTCTTGTAAAGAACGTAGGTATGTAGACACTACAGGCTTTTTTTCAAGATCTGCTCGACCATACACTGCTCGTAACTATTGTTAACATTGTTATATTTATGGTCCATTTGGGTCCTCCACACCAACGGATTGATTTGCTCCAGGGTTTTCTTAAACCGTAACCGTCTCTGCCGATGCTGCGTCCTCTTGGTGCTTTCGTCGTGTTTCCCGCGACCTGTACTCAAAACGGGCGATCCCCCCACTGCTCGCCAAAGACGAATCGATACCGGAACTCGTAACGGGTGGTGCGGCAGGGGGGTGGATAGAAAAACTGTTACATATTATGTGCGCTTACGTCGTAACGTCGTTACGTATAAAAATCCGAGCGAATGATAATTTAAAAAAAAAAATGGCCGTAAAAACAAATCTCACCCTGTCTGTGCACCGTATGTATCGCCGTGTACGGCGTACTGCACTGCACGGCCGAATATAACAATAATATGATGATGATGTCGACGACGTCGACGACGACAATGAAGACGGTGGCGGCGGCGGCGGCGGTTTCGCGCACGCGGAAAGGGGTGAAATACGGTCGCCCCGGGGGCGACCGAAGAAAATACGGCGGCAGAACGAGGGGAACGCGAGGCCGCGGGGTTTCGGCCTCGGCGAGGGGACGCGACCGCGGCTGTACGGCGGCGGCCCCGGCGGGGGTAGCGCCGGCGGTTCCCCATTGGTCGGGCTCGTAAAAGTTTCGCGGCCCCGGGCGCCGTGCCCGCCATTCTCCCCCCGTCGTCCCGTCGTCCCGTCATCCCGTCGTCGTCGTCGTCGTCGCCGTCGTCCCTTTGCGGTGGCGCACGCGCTCATCGCGAACCCCGGGTCCCGCGGTATCCCGCGCACGCGATAGTTATGACTAATACATCGTATTATGAGACGATATGCGCGATAAAAAGGATACGTGCGCGCTTTGCAGGGACCTCAGCCGTTGCAAGGATCAGCTATATATGTACGTGGCTAGTCCAGCGTTTCCCGAACTCTTGTTTGAGCTGCTGGCCCGGTGGCTGATACTTTTCCACTTTGTCACCCGCGATAATAAAAAAATATCTTACATTCGTCATTGTGTGTAAAAAAACCTAACACGTTTGAATCGTAAAAATTTTGTTAAACTCTGCGGTATCATATATCCGTGGCCCGGTAGTGGGAAACGCCGGGCTAGCCGATCGATCGCTCGCCCGTGATTCAAGTGTACGTTCCCCCGCGGGATTTTTTTTTGAAATTGTTGGCCGGGCACACACGTACGGTTTGTCGGAATTGAGAGTAAAAAAATCACACCGTTACTTAAACATCTTAAGTATCTATGTATATAATACGTGTAACGTTTCGACTCTAGCGACGATGTCGTTAAATCCGGCAACAAAAAAATTGGTAGGTATGGTATGCTTAGATTTAACGTCCTCGCGGGTTTTTTACGCAGCAACAGGGTTTGTTTATACATTTTAAGGGATTATTGATACGCTTTTAAAGTCATATCACGTTGTATTACGCGCGTGCAGTGATAAATTACGATTTGCGATTACGCGGCGTTTTAATATACGGCGATAGATTATATCTACAGTTCGTCAAAAACTTTCAATAAAAAACATCTCAACGCACGACCAGTGTGATCTCATCGTGTTTTCAAACGTTTTCATTAATGTTTTGTAAACTCATAATTTCTGAAGAGTTTTTTATTTTTTAACAGTAAAGGTTTTTTTTTTTTTTACTTAATTGTGAGTAGATTCACGATCACGCGAAGGGTGGGAAACGAAGAAATGTTTTGGATTTTTCAAAACCAAAATTCAATGTACACAATATGATACGATTGGAAGCGATTTTATTTTTGTACTCGTGTTTTTAACTTTAAAATGCGTTACAATTTTTTTTATCTTTTATAGATGTATCGAGATATGTTTAAGATGTTTACTATAGTTTTCACCAGTTTTGATATGGCTTATTTCTCATAAAAATAACGAGAATTAGGTACACCAAATCGCGATCCCTGCGCGCGACGCTGTGAACGTATTCTACAAAGTAAAGCGTTAAAAAACTGTACTCATCCGACCCGGTGGCTTACATTTATAGTTACTAGAATTTTTTTTAGATATTGAATACAATCTCTCGCTGGCGGTTTCAAATTATTCTACTCTCGAGGGATTTTTAACGGCAACAAAAGAATTGAAAAAACAGCGAACCGTGTACAATGTTATACCTATAAACACAGAATAATATAAAACATTTGAGATTTCCGAAATATGCAATAGTGATATACACACACTCGTATGCACACTATTTGTTCAACGTCGGGTGGCACTGCAAATAATATATGTCACACAACGTATAGAACTATAATATGTTGTCGCTGCTTACTCGTCACGGATATTTTAGGCATAATAATTGTTGTACGCTGGTTTTCTTTTGGTCTCGCATGCGTTTGAACATAATACACGCACTAAAAAGATAAATAAAGACGAATTTCATTGCATATATATACGTATATACGTATAGAACCCACGAGCCTCGGATCCGCAAAATGAATGACGACTGGGTATATTATTTTTTCAAATAGCTTATTTTCGTAAAAAACGTTTCGTCCATATTATACGTTTGATTGCATGAACAATCAATGTAAACTAAATTTTTGTGTTGTTTGTATTGTCGTTTGTTCACCGCGTCGGGTGACACACCACCGCGCGAACTCCATCGTTTTTATTGTAAGTACGCGTTCTCGAATTCCGTTCTTTTGGATCGTTTTCGTTGATCTTTTCTTTGTTTGGTGGAGAAAAAACTACTAGAATTCTTTTTTTTCAAGTTATTAGTGTGTTTATTCAGTTTATTTTTTTCTGCTTTCGTGTATCTTAGAGCTATAGGACCACACCGAGACCACACCGAGGGTTCGAGGCGAGTTTTTTTTCTTCGTATTCTTTGCATGCAGAATGCGTACGTAATATAATGTATATACGCGTGTCGTTACATTATTTTGCGCGGTATCGACGTGCTTAAATAGTATGTGCAGGATTATTTTCTTTCGCGTATCAATGATATTGGGTAATCAAATGTCTTACTTTTCGAATGTATCCCATTGAACAGTATCCGTCTGTTTTTTTTTTTTTTCAAAATGTATCGAAGATAACGTTACTGAACCAAAGCTACTTTACGCGTATAAATATTAAAAGTTGTTTTACACAGAATCGATTAATATTATGGTTTCATTTTGAACATTATTCGAAAAAATCAAAGACGCGTACATTAATTGTTCGCATATTTTTGTTTTAGAACTATTCATATTGACTGTGTTGTTATACTTTTAATTCGTTTTGTACAATCACGCTCGTCAACTTAATTTTCAAGAGTTTCAGAAAACTTTTTTTTTTTTCAATTTTAAAACTCATCATACTTTTTTAACGAAATAACCTGATAATTTTCATGAAATTTTCAGCAGTGATGATATTACATATAGGTACAATCGTTATTATCGCGTGATCATTTTTTTAAAATTGGAAAAAACGAAGTGCCTTTTTCTGGTTAGCGTATGATGAAATAGTTTGTTTGTATAAAAACGAATGGATTTAAAGGTATTTTATAGTTTCAATACGGTCGATTCTACGCGTACTTTATACAATACGAAAATAAAATAAAATCTGGTGGAATGAAAATAACGAAACCAAACTATTATAGAATCGTACCTACTGCGTCTAACGCAACTAAGTCTAATTTTTCCAAAAAGTAATTATCGTGTTATTATTACGCGTATTGTTTGTTATGTATTTTATTGACCACGGGCCGGTCGAGTAAAGAAGAAAAATCACCGAAAATTTAAAACGATCTAGCTGAAAAATTAGAACATTTTTTTCCGAGGGAATCGAAAGGTGTAAACTGACGCGTTGTATACCTAACCTATTTTAGAACGTTGTCGTAGGTACTCGCGTTTAGAAAAAGCGAACTCGATGCCGCGCTCTCGTCAAACACACTATATTTTACTATATTTTCTTAAGTTGCATTAAATTGTATAATATACTTATAGTTGACAAGTTATTGAATTTTTTTGAAATTCGTACAACGTTTGATCATCATGTAGTTCCGACAACGTGCACTAATTTCGAAAAATTTCAGCAACTCTCAAAAGTCCATTTCTGTAAATTTTCAGGAAAACGAAAACAATGACTTTTACGTTCCGCCCATCTACTTGTTGTTTAACAAAACGGATGCTTCTATTGTTTTAGTAAAATGTATCGACATTAAAAAGCGATAGAAAAAATTTTTTTCGATTACTGTTAAAAACAAAAAAAAAGTGTGGACTGCGATCTTTTTTTCTCGGTAAATGTTGATCATTGTCACGTAAAAAATTGGATTATTCGACCCGTTCTCTCCGCGCACGAACCGCGAATGATATTTCACTCTCTACACCACTCCTGATATCATTTAATCATAAAATCGAAAACTGCCGTGTTTTTCTCCGTACCGTTAATTCCTTTTTTTTTATTTCGCTGTTCAATCTCCCGATCGGTTGGCCGCAGCTCTCCAAAACTCTGTGTCAAAAATCAACTCCTTCGGATCGTGGGAATAACACTACACGTCCTTCAGCAAACTACCATCACGGCGCGACTTCTTTCAGTTACTATAATTTTCTGTCCTTCGTAACGCTTCCCAAAACCTCCGTCACCGCTCCGTATAAAAACTTGAGTAACGCCGCCACGTTTCGAAAGCTTCTGAAATGTTTTCAGTCGCCGTCCAGCAGCAGTCTCACACCCGTACAATACACGTATATTTTCAGTAAGTTTTTCCCTGTCTTTTGTCCATAATACTTATTACATTCAACGAAATGCGTGCGTATACATACATATGTATATTATAACAGCGGTATTGTACACCGCGCGCGTACAGTCCGCCGGGGGCGGAGACAGGCCGTCCCTTTGGCCCCGAGCACTCCGCCCAGAGCGTCGCGCGACCGCTACCGCGGAAGCCGCCGTTCCGCCGGCGCGAAACGTTTGTGTCGCACAATAATTTGTCGTGTCCGCGTACTCCGTAGTGTCGTGCATCCTCCAGGGCCGACGGCGCATCGCACGCGCGTAGTACTATCGCCGCGTCGTTTTCACCCCGCCGCCGCCGCCGCCTCCGTCACCGCCACCACGGTCCTTCCACGGTTTTCTGTCGTGAAAAAAAAAATCGTTAAAATTTCGCTACGTTTATTACACGCGTACGTATCGATACCGGTAATTAATTAATAATTATAATTAATTATAACCAGTACGCGCGTTCCCCAACCGCACGGATGATACACGCCGGTCCGCACCACTCGCTTACCGATGAAAACTACGACGCCGGACGCGGTTCAGGTTTGTTGTTATTTTTGTTCAATCGATTAAAAAAAAAAACACGAGACACGTTTTCCAGCACGGAACGGTTCGCGACGGTTCGTTCTGTGCAGGCGGCCGAAAAATCTGCCCGTACGTGTTTTCGAAGAAAACCGCCATCGTTTCCGAGCAGGCGATCAATAAACGTGTCGAGTTTTTCGCGTGTACCGCGGTCTTACAGCCCCATCGACGCGAACGTTTCGGGCGGCCGATAAACAACTGGGCGAAAAAGTATCTCAATACTACTGCCCGACCTCCGAATCTTTATTTTTAAACTCGTCCGAGATACCTGAATGTTTCTGTAAGCGGAATACTATGCGTTGATTTCGAGTAAAACTTCAGACACTGCCTGCGGGTGAATATAGCCCTTTCAAAAGCGGCAAAAGTAATTTCACACGTGATTGTCTATACGAAACGCTCGTGTATGAGTAGAAAAAAAAAACTATAAGGGGAACGAATATCGTCCACGAATGCCAATAAACTGGTAAACAACTCAATCAACGGCGGTTTTTTGTTTTTGCGTACCTGTTTACCTGCTCCGATAAATCATTTTGTCAGTTGCGCGTACGAACAGTATAAAATCGCCAAAATGACCGACCCAAAGTACTAAAAAATACCTAACCTTTATCGTGAAACAGTCTTGTTTTATCGCACAATAGTCACCAATTTTCAATCGGGTTAAAAAAAAAAAAAATCCAGGGCACTACGTAAAGATATTGAAATTGTTGAACTATTTTTCTTACACTAGCGTAAGTTTGTGACGTATACGAGTACAAGTTTTTAAGACGCATTTTAATGAATATTTTGTACGTCATGTTTTGAGGCATCGCTTATTTCATAACTATTTGCTTATAAATTGACTACTTTTTAATTAAAATACGTTTTTGTACTGCACTGCTACGACGATATTGATGAATGAATTTTAGTTAATTATTTATACTAACCGAATGATGCCAGGTAAGTTGACAACACGCAAACGACATACGGCCCCAATTAATATTATAAATAATTATCATCACCACTGTTCTTTGTCGCTGCTGCAGCTAGTAAAAATTTAAAAACTGTGCTGTGTAATTTTTCAAAAATTTAAATCGCAGATTAATTATTGACAAACATTATTTTTTTTATAAAAAATATTATATTAAAATTTTTAATAAAGGAGATTTAGACGTTAAACGCACGTATAATATTCACGAAACATAAAATTTGATTTTTTTTTTTCTCCGTGTGTTGTACAGTGAACTAATTTAATTATTTGACATTTTAATAGTATTTTAAGCATTTTATTTGTGAGTTAAAACACACTTTTTGAAGTATAGTGTATGTACTTGGTTATATGGTGCGAAGTAAAAAAATTCACATTTATTAAGTGTCAATATTATGTTAAAAAAGTATCTACAATATTTGAAATTTGAAACTGCTCGTGGCTTTTTAATTTGCATACGTATCCGATTGGCAAAGATAATAAAGCCAATACGGTAAACCTTACTCAAACACGTAGAAGGATAGTTTTTCATACATCCACAATCCATCTATACGAGTCTTAATTATAGATAGAAACTGATTGCATAATTATACGGTGTGTTTTATCAAAGAAGAATTCATCATAGGTACCTGTGTTGTATTGTTGCTAGACATACTGCACGAACGATGATAAGAGTAAACGAAAAGCTGAAAAACGAGGAAATTATTTCAAACCTACATTACACCATACTAAAATACCACCACAAAAAATATCAATAACCGTCGGTAAGTAATTAATGTTCTAGATTAGATTCAGTATAACTTCACTAAAATTGGTCACAAAATTCCGAAACGTGAACAAATATTAGAAAAATTATAATTTAAAAAACGCGTGAACGTTTAAAATCGTTAAGGAAGTTATTTGAATGGTTATTACGGTTTCAACTGCAGTGCCGTACATAGTGTGTACAATTTCATTCCAATTAATCTGGTTTAGACACGTTAGCATTATTTGTCTAAACGTTCGATCGATCATTATTTCGAAAATTATGACCGAATAACGAAATAGATTTTGTAAAAACGCAATTTATTTTACAGTTTTTCTTCGATTTTTGAACGTCTGTTTTTGAAAATTTCAAAAAGCCAGCTCGCAAAGTATAGGTACCGTAGAAATTATAACAAGAGCTCCCTAAAAGAATGAACGCGAGTGTTAAGATTTGATTATTTCTGAAGAAATTGTGGTTTTATCGAGAGAAAAGAGGACTAAAACCCATGTATTAAAAAAAAAAGCGCCGAGATCAGTCTAGGTCGCGCGGGTAGTTTGACGGGGTAGCGACTACGCTTTGGGCGGGTCACTAGTTTAGAAGTTTAAACGCATTATTTGATTTTTGAAAACTACGATAAATCGTCTCCTTCGAAAATACGATTCTGAGCGAGCTCATTTGTCCAGTATACGTCGTCGTAAAAACAAATTCAACACGAAACACTCTTGTCAGATCCGTATCTTTCCTATTTCGGTATCGCGTAAAAGTTTCAGCTCGGTACAATCTTCGTTTTGGATGTTATGATCAAAAAAAAATCTAAATCGATGTGGAAAAAACACGTTTCCCGTAATTATTTGTTCGCGCCGTAAGAAATACACGGTCGCCCGGAATGACGAGTTTTACGACAATCGGCTATGAACTGAAAATTGTGTTAACCAATTTTCTAAATTTTTTAACCACGCGTGTAAAACTATATTTGTTACATTGTATTAAAGAGACTTAAAGAACCAGAGGTTTTATGGAACTGCGTAAAATAAAAAAAATTTCAATGTTCTATAACTCTCTCAAAAATGAAATCGACTGAAATTTCAGCGGAACACTCGTAAAAGACCCTTCTAAATAACATATGTAAATTTCAAGTCGACCGCAGTAAAAGTTTGCCCGTTTTTCGTTTTCCTCAGAAAACAATAAAAAAAAAAAAAAAAACGCTTCAAATAGAGTCGGATCCATTTATCTATCATTTAAAAGGTATCATACGTTTTGAAATCGGTGCAGTTTTTCTCTCTAGATCTTTTGATCACAAAAAAAAACACCATTGTAATTAATATCTTTGTTGACGCTCGTGAATGTAAAATTGCGCACTTGTGACGATTTAATAATTTTTGCGATTTCTACCGTAAAATAAATCGCTTACCGATAAATAGACGAATTGCGCTAAACGTTTTAGCGGCGTGAAAAAAAAAAAACGCTATAAATGTCGGCTACACGTTTCGTCAGACGTTTACTCTGTGGTGCATCTTATCTCCCCGATCCATCGATTCTAAACATAAAACGTACCTACTGTGTATTGAAAACGCGCGTTTGCAGTAGTAGTATAAAGTTTAAAAAACTTTATGTTTTTCTACGGTACGGAACAAAATCTACGGTATGAGATCGATACGCTTGATAGCACTGATTTTTAATGATATCGTAACGTTATTATTATACGACGCATACCGGGGCGGTGGCGACGGCGCGTGTACACGAGTAGTTATAATTATACGTTTCGGGATGCGCGTGTTCTCTTACATTCTCGGGATGCCTCGTCGTCTTCGCACGGACATCGATAGTCCGCTAAACTGTTTTTTTTTTTCAAAAGGGAAATAACGTTTATCGAAGCACGCGAGTTTGGAACGCGTGCGCGCCTAGGACTTATTCGGATATAATACGCTGTGCAGCGACGAATAACAACATAATTGGAAACGATACGAGATATAAAATGTCGGAGATACTGTAACACGACCACGGCGGTGTTTGTATTATTATAACAACACGCAGGTCCTCCGCGAATTTATAGAATTTTCCCGATGGATGGATGCTATCTCTTTTCGACTTTATTTTACAAAATATTCCCATATCGTGTCGATAATGACGACAAAGCGTTCGCTCGGAGGCTGTTTTCCGTCCCGAACCTCACGGGAGAGAAGAGGGTTTATCACCGCGAGCCGTCCCGCGTGGTAATTATTTCGAATTAAACGGTTCGATGTGCAACACACACACCAACCCGACGTCGCGTGATTTCGGCGAAAAGAGCGTTCTTCTTCGCCTCGTCTCCTCCTCCTATATAGTTGTTGTTGTCGACGTATACACACGCTCGTCGTCATTACCGCACGAACGCGCGGCTGTTACGACGAATACGCGTAACATTGTTACACCGTAAATAGTATTATTTGTTACAACACGGTGCGCCGCGAGACATAGGGCAAGCCGATAGTTGTTTCTAACGAAAAGTTAAGCAAATTTTTTTCGCTCTTCAAACGAGCCTAAAACGTTACGCCTGCTCATCTACTACGGTCGGCAGGGGCTGACTTGGGGTGGAAACGAACGGAACGAAAAACGTTGTTATGACGTCCGTCGTCGTCTGTACAGGAACCGAACTGGCAGGGGCGCTGACTAACAAACCCCCTTCGTTTGTCCCGGCCGTGGGTACTGCACGCGGGGGGAACGAAAAATCGAAACGAACC
Source organism: Hormaphis cornu (assembly GCA_017140985.1). Taxonomy (NCBI): domain Eukaryota; kingdom Metazoa; phylum Arthropoda; class Insecta; order Hemiptera; family Hormaphididae; genus Hormaphis; species Hormaphis cornu. The sequence goes on from CM029362.1 coordinate 19,589,354, forward strand.
TGTTTGATGCGAAAACAAACTGTTTTTCCAGTCGATCGAGTACGACAAATGAATCCGTACCGTTGTAACCAGCAGATCGTTGTAACCTACATCGCCGCAGTCTTCAGATATAAATTCGCCCTATATCGGTATAAACTCCGATCGTTGTCATTTACACACAATAAAAAAAAAAACCATTTTTTCACTTTTATCGGTACATAATATACGTTTTATAATCACAATATATCGCACCGTACATCAAATGTTAATGTGACTGTTTTCGTTGACTGTTTTTCATTCAGTCGCGTTCGAAAACACACTTTTGGGTTTCCGGTCTTGTTTTATACGTACAAGTATAATAGACGAAACCATTATTATTATTATGTAATGTAGAAGAGTGATTTTATGTTTTTTTTTTTAAATTTTTATCCCTTCATCGCTTATACACAATTCGTCGTCAAAACAGGCGTCGCGTAGAATAGCGAAGGAAGTGTCCTCGCGTCAGTTTTCCGGCGGACGAGTGCTGGAAACAAATTGGCCGTAAAATGGAGTTTATCTCGTGGAAATTGGAATTTCCTCAATGACCGCACCACTCGGAGGGTCCGCGCATATACTGTTCGTACACACGAACACGTTTTCTCATCACGATCGTCGCGTGTACATGGTGTGTGAGCAGGGGAAATGTAAGTAAGAAAAAAAAAAGAAAAAATCCGATAGGGTAAATACCGATAGACATCGCACGGCTACAGGGGAGGACAAAACGGAATTGAATTCCCACCCTCACAATCACACGGTTGGAAGAAGAGAGTTGTATACAGACGTGTTTTGTATAGGTATATAAATTCGCAGGGTGTGCGAAGCGTGTTCGTTGCGCGGAAGGTTTAGTAATTTAAAAGTTCGGCTAACCACACCGTTTGATCTGAAATATATTGGTACTTTTTACTACTTTTTTCCGGAGTGTTTGAAACATTTCAATCATACTTGGGCAGACACGCTACATGTAACAAATAATGAAAATTAAATCACGTATAACGCCTTGCGATAAAATTGTTCGGTGATTTTGGATCGATAGCGATTTTCTGCAAACGGTTCGCGGTAAACGCGTCATAGTTTAACCGCATATCGTGTAGCACGCCTGACGCGCGGAGCCAAACCGGAAAGCGCACATCAAAAATATAAATACGTACTCTAGTAATCGTAAGTTATGAATTGACCGACTCGTACGTATTTAATTATTATTTTCAAAAACGCATTCGAACGTTGTTCTTGTACGTTTTGTACAAACGTTTTTATAGGCGTACAATAACAGGCCGTCACGTTCCACGTGCGATCCCGTATATAGTCTGCCGCATGGCAAACGAACGTGTTATGATAATTATTGTACACACCATGGTAATAAAACCACAAAAAATATACTGTATTTCATCGTAACGACACGATTTAATTAACGCTCTTGCGTAGTACAGGCACGATTTTTTTTATTTACTGACATTAAAAAGGTTCTGCAGATTTCGTCTTGTACGGTACGCACAAAGTGTACAGGCGGTAGTGATCGGTTGAGAAGATATTATTTTCCCTATACATATACGACGTGTCGAGCAATCAGTGGTCTGAAACGCATTGTAAACAGAACAGTTTCGGCAGTTTTTCTCTCTTCAAAAATCCACTACTACACACCCAAAGGCATAGTGTTTAGCAAATTTTAACGCGATCGACGGTGATCGTAAAGCGCTTGACGACGTACTCCGCGTCCGCGGGTCTGAATCTGTTTGAAAACGATTTAAAAAAACTGGGAGCGGGTGTTAAAAAAAGTTCATTTTCGTTTCATTTTCAATCAAATTTTTGGCACGATTTTTCGAGTCGTACGCCGTGGCTTGCCGTCGTGAGTTTGCGCCACTGCTTATAGTATTTTGTACGGGTACCCGCGTATTGTGTGTTACACACGTCTGAAACACCCTGTTTTTATTTGGCTCACGGCCACAGTCGTTCAGCAGATGCACGTACGCTACGGATTCGTACAAAAGGATAAAAACTCGCGTATCAATAACCGCGCGTTACTGTCGTATTTTTTTGGGTTAAGTAGTACATTTCGGCAGATCTGCAGTTTCGACGGTGCGCGGCTTACGTGGTTATCATAATACGTGCGCGCACGCATGTATCGGGTCGGCCCGTTTGATGTACAATATAATGTATATCTGTGAGCATAACATACGGCGATTTGTTCAAAAAAAAAAAAACTTACCCGCTACATAATATACCTTTTTCCCCCTGCCGTCCTCCACGTACGCGCCGTTATAAAATAAAAAAAAACATAATAAATCATAACAGCGTTCGTGTCGGATGATGATCTTCTTGTCATCCGCATCATAAATGGTAAAGGGGTTATACAGATTTACGATGCGCGTCGTTCTATATTATTATTATCCGTGTATTTTTTTTCCCGTATTGTTCTCCGATACGGTTTGAAAACATCGTAGGAGGTGTCCACATATGTGTTTTTTCGATATTTTACATCCCTCCCCCCCAAAGATCCCGTCAAATCGACAGACGTGGTTAGGCAGGCATCAATCATGTATCGTACACGATCGCAACGTTTATCGACGGCAGATCCCCGACCGCGCGTTAAAAATACAACGAAGCGATCAAAAATGAAATATAATCCCACGTAAAACGTTCCGATAATCGTCGGTAGGTACCTATTCGCGCACTTAAATCTTTCGTGCAGGTAACCCTTCAGAAAGAGAGATAAAGAAGAAAAAAATAATAACAAGAAACGTGTGTTCGACACGCCAATGTATCTATTATTTTTACACCGAAGCGCGGGTATCCTCGGCCGGGGTTCTTCCCGTAGGGTATACTGCTACGTATACGCAGTGTATTCTCGAGCAAATTTTTTATAAAATTACGGGTATACTGCAGCGTGTCAACGCTCATACACGAGAGAAAAAACTTCGGGGTTACTCGGAAAACGCCCCTCGAAAGGAAAATTCAGTTTAAAAATTAAATTACGCGATATTCTCTCCCGACACGTCAAGATGCACATGAACACATGAACGTTGATAAGCAAAATACGTGAACGCGTTCTTCAGACACAGTGGGAAGAACGTGCGCCGATGAAAAAGTTTTTAGTTTTTGTCTTTCCGACGCTGCGATTAGATTTTCAAATTGATCATTCGTCTATGGAAACACAAAGAAGCTTACGTAAAAGAGTTGATTTGCTTCTCGTTTATTGACAGTGCCCGACGGGGACAAAAAAAAATAAACGCGACCACACCGACTCGTTCGTTCGTGCCGCACGTCTAAAAACACGTTTCTCGTACTCGGTCCCCCCGAGTCTCCCCCGCAGCAGCTCGTGTTTCGGCGTCTCTTTTAGGGGTTTTTTTTTCTTTTTAGGAAAACCGATCGTTTTCCGTTCGCACGCTTCCGGGGGGGCATCGCGAAAACGATACATCCCCGGTCGCGCGCATAATAACCATCATTATTTCGCGCGCGCGCCTCCGTCCGTCGTGCACAACGCGCGCGACCACCCCCCGTTATCGCGAATGACAACAATATGTGTTTTCGTTCGACGCGTGTGCTGCTGTTCCGCACCGCCACCGCCGCCGCCGGTCCACTTGACCCGGGGGCGCGTTCATAAATGACGTGCCGCGCGCGCGGGGCGAAAGGGACGCGTTGTTCGCACAAAACGCAAACAAGAGACGGACGGACGAGCACTCGACGACACCGGGTGTTGACAAAACTGCCGCAGCGGTCCGGCCGGAGAGGAGCGTCGCCGCCGCGTCGTGTGTTCGCCCGCGACCGCGCGTTTTTAATAAACCCCCCCGGATTCGACTCCAATTTACCGAAAAACCCTTTTTTTCTGTTGTTGTTGTTATTCCTCCTTCGCCGCGGGATCTTCACAACAATACAGCGCAAAATCCGCGAAAACAGCACGCGCGCGTTGTCGTGAAACTTACCGGCGGGGGGTCACCGAAAATCCCGTGCACGATCCTCGACAGAGATATACGCGCGCCGTGTAAAAACGGTCTGTAAAACGTTCGCAGGGCCGAACACCGGCGGAGATTCGTTTGCGGTCTGTCACCGAGAATGTACCCGAGGTGGAAAATAATAGTTCATTCTTACACCATCATATTTATGATCTGCGGCTTTTTGTCCGTGAGCCGCCCCTGGGGCCAAACAAATAGAAAACTCAAAAATCGATGTTATCGTAACGCGCGGTCATCGTTCGCGTACGCCGCGTGACGGTTGTAGGAACCAGAAAGTTGAACATTTCTATAAATATGTACATTTTTAATAACTGGTTTACGTGGATCGATGAGAAAAATCAAAATTCTAATCCACTTCGTTAGTTCACATAAAAAATAACAAAAAACGTGTGTACCTTTCTGGTGGAAATTTTTCAATACTATGGGTGCGGAATCAATACGCCGCGATTACAACGCGAGAAATTAGAACCCGTTTTTATGTAAACATTTCTATCCGTTCGAGGCACTGTGTGCAACGGAGGATTTTAAAATCAGTTATTTTTCTATGTGTATATTTTTATGAAAGCAGTAATTATTTGGGTGACAAAAAAACCTCCTAAATGGAACTAAAAAAAAATACGATTTGGGGCGTTCGACGTGACCGCGGAAGTTTGTCAAACAGGAATTATTCGGTCGAAAACATTATGTCGATCGTTTCGTAGTTCGGTGTTTTCGATTTAACAAAAATAATTACCGTCGGACCAAGAGTCTTGAAAGGAACGTCGTCCATGATGGTCTTTCGAGTGATGAATTTGAACATAAATCTAACCCGTTGATTTAAACACATATCATTGCTAGATTGAATAAAATAATGCAGCGGTTATGAAAATGTTTTCGTTCGACTGCAAAATGTCTAAAAAATCAGACCGATAGCGAATCTCAATAATTGCGTTCCCCGTGACGTAAATACGTGTATGTCACATCATACACTTTGTGTACGCGGGAAAAAAAACTCTGCTGCTACACCCCGCGGGGTGGTTCGTACCAACGATAATTGCTCGGGTTCGCATACGTGCTGCGCCGCGGAAGATAATTATTCGCTTTTTGACGTTTTTTTTTATCGTTTATTTCCTAATTATTATTATTTTTAGCGCGGTTCTTTTTGCAATGTTTCACGCACGTACGACGACCGCCAAAAGTCGATTTCCCGTCCGTATGCCATCATCGTCGCTGTACCGTTTGATCGGTCCCGCGAGAGTCGTTATCCAAGCGCGCGCCCGCCAGAGCGTGTGCACAAAGCGTGTCCCGTCGAAATTTGCACACGTATAAATTATGAACGGTTAAAAAAAACGTTCGAGTACCACACCTAGCGTATTTTCATCGTTTGACACACGTGGATGTTCGTGCAAAACATGTTAGCTGAGCTCGCCGTGTCGCACAAAAATGAATACTATAAAAGGTAGTCGGGTAAAAATTAATCCGAAGAAACGTATACGAGATAGAAAACCTTTTTGGTCCGGATATACCTATTGAAACGACGTTTACAAAAGACTGCAGAACACACGTGATTTCTGCAAACGGTCAGACACTGCATATTGGTTCTGGAGCGAATCTTTGTACAAACCCCGATAATTTAATAAACTATAGGACATACAAGGTATGATTGTACACTGCTGTGCGAGCGATTCAAACAAACGCGTTGTAGCTCTTGGTAATCGTTCGAGAAATTGAAAACGATCGTCGGAAGAACAGACTCGTACAGAACCGCGGTGCTTCGACAGTGTTATTCGTGTTACCTACGCGACGGTTCGTAAAACGTATCGAAAATATCGACTAATTAAGACGGAACCGATGGAAAAGTAATGTACAACGTGTACTCTCGTCAAAAATTTTACCGAACGTTCATTTCACGGGCGTTTACTATATACGATAGTAGTGTACAAATACGCCCCGGGCGCGCGCGTATGAGATGATCAGTCAACGATTTTTACGGTATACGCGTATAGCAGCCTGGCGGCCGTCGCACATCGTGTTTGTACACCACGTAAACGCATTCTGCGTGTTTTACACGATAATATCGTAATGGTATTATACACGCGCCGGGTTCGTTATTACCGTTAAAGAATATAAGTAATATAGGTACATTTTTTTATTAATTCTCTCGTTTCGCCCGACCGAGTTTTTCTCCTATTTTTAGCTTATACGTATAAGAAGTTAATCGATCTTCGGACAGTTCGTTTTCAACGTCCCTCGAGGGCCTCGCGCTCGTCTCGTCTGCCGTGATTTAGACGATTCGTGTTAGCCGGTCTCGCTCACTCGCGCGAGTTGTACGTGGAACTATTGTTACGATCGTTGTGTTGTTGCCGCGTAGAAGACGCAAAAGGGTCCGTAGTGTTTAAAGTTCGTGTTTCTCGGCATTCTTTTATAACGCTCGCGACGGGAAAAATTGTCCAGAGCTTTTTCGAGTTCCCTAAAGCGCGCGGATTTACCGCGTGACCCGACCCAAGAAGCGGCGTCGTCATCTCTTCACGCGCGTAACTCCGGCGCGACGCCGCACCCTGAGATTGAACTCATCGAAACTCATCTCGCGTGATGTTTTACGGTAGGTCTTGATCGGTGGATACCGTGATTTCCGTCGTGGCACGTGTATAATAATCGGAGGAATATTATCACGTCGCATTGAGGTGTTGTTAGACCAACCGGCCGAGAGTTTCTTCGATTCACGCAGAACGGGGGGGCGTACGTGATAAACGACTGTGGGAGTAAACGGTATTGTGCGACCCGCAGCGCGAACACCGCACAAACGGCGGCGGCGGCGACGACGGCGTCTCGAGACGAAAAATAATATCAGGTAGTCGACCACTATAGGTTATTATAATTTAATAATTGATACGTTAACGAGACGATGCACACGTGCTGTTAATTAACGCGCACACCGTTATACTATAACTATATAGGTACCTATTTACGGTTGTACACACGAGTGGGTGGTGGTGTGTACGTCGGTCGTGAACACTTTCACCACCCAAGTTGTGCGCGTTATCGTATATTTCGCGTTTTTTTCGTTTTTTTTAAAACCCCGTGTATGGATATTATAAACAGTGTAATCGTACAGCGCACGTGCACCGGTTCGTATAATACATCACGTGTGTTATACGGACATTATACGAGGTGGTGTAACGTTTTTCTTCTTTTTTCTCTCTCTCCAAAACCTCTCGAGGGAAAAAATAACAAAAAGTTATTCTCGAAACACCGCGAGGAGGAGACGTTGCGGATCGCATTGATGATGATCTGACCGCACGCGCCACGTACTTGGTCGTACACCGCACAATATTAATACGCGAGCGCGGCACGCGTCGCGTAACGCGCGACACGCGACTAAACCACTCGACGGTCACATTATGACATTATCGGGCGCGAGGATCGAAGCGATTCGAAAAAAAAATACTATTACGATATCGTATCCCGCGGACGGAGTGCGGATACTTCGGAGAGGACACACTCGAGCGAAGGATTAAAATAGGATCTGAGCGAAACAACGAAAACACCGGCCGCACCGTGATATTGATACGCTGCAGCTAAAACCCCACGGGCGAAAGTGCCGACCGAGTGTTATACTTCTCGATAGCAAAAAACAGTCGAAAAAACAAAAAGTAAAGCAGCGTCATAATACTGTCTTCTGGGCCGCGCCGCGTAGTATAGCGGTTCCCAAACTGTGCACCGCGAGCACTTTCTAAGGGCATCGTGGTCTACTAAATTAAATTGGATATCAATGAGTACTTTTTTTGTTCTGTCTTTCGTGTTATATACAGCAGGGCACCGTGGCTAACTTTTGGCCTCTAAAAGGGCACCGCGGAAAAAAAAGTTTGGGAACCGCGCCGCGTAGTATAATGGATGGAACTCTGTACACTCCTGCAGCGGTTTTGGACAACTCGGAATAATTCGTGTTCACTTCGAAGACGTTAATTTCACGGTGATTTTCGAATCCTCTGCGTTTCAATAAAACCACGTGTATGAAACACGTAACGCGTTCAACGTAAGACGTAACCGACCCGCAAAACAGTCATAACCACAATATGTTTCATTAATACCGATTTGATATTGCACCGAACACAGGTGAAATTTGTGTCTCGTTTCGAATTGATATATATCGTATAGTAGCTATTGATCAGCTTTCTGCAGATATTATAAACAATACGTTTGAACCACGACTTCCAAATCGGCCGACCCGCGCCCAGAGCAGTGGCGCAACTAGACACTTGGGGGCCCTAAAGTCAAATATAAAATGGGGCCCCTCCCAAATTTGTAATGAATAAAATGTGGAAAAAAATAGTCTATGGGGGCCCCCAATTTATTAGGGCTCCAAAGTTTCACTTTGCCAATTTCCCCGCTAGTTGCGCCACTGGCCCAGAGCGTAGTCGCTACCCACGCGACCTGCGGCGACTCCGGCTTTTTTGAAATTCTTTTGTCCGCGAAAAAAAAAAAAAAAGACTGTTCCAATCGTCTTTTTATACGTATCTGCGTGGGGTTTTTTTTATTTATCTGTGGTTACGCCGTGAAAAAGTAGACCGAAGAGTAGAACGTCACGCTCTGAACAAACAACACTTCGAACAAACATAACATATGCTTGCGCGACGGGATATAAAAAAAACGCTCAGCATCGGGAGTAGCTGACGACATTCGTTGAACTCTTAAAACGCGTTTAGATACTGTTTAAAAAATCACTAACGACCCGTCGCCGGTGCGCACACGCGCTGTATACGCCGCAGTCTACGAACAATGATCTTAAAAAATTCATCGTCCCATGCATAATGTACACGTTATTACCCGACGTACAGAAGAAAAACACACAAACGCAACGTACAATGCCATTATAATAGCGCGTCGATTCGGCCACGTTGTTCATACACTGCATTATAGTTATAATATTGAAAACATTTTTTTTTTTTTTTTAATTAAACTCTCCGCGTTATTATTATTGTTCTCGTGCGCGGTGTTGTATTATTTAGGCGTATAACTCGCTCGTCGTCTCCCCGGCTCCGTCGTCGACGTCCCGCTTTCGAGTGCTGCGCCCCACACTACGTATACCGCCAATATTGTTTTTTGTTTTTTTCATCGTGCTCGTTATTTCTTTACGGGGAAAAGTGTACACGACAACGACCCTTTTATACTTTACTCTCGTGTACCTGCCTCGTAGAATAATACGATCGACGGAGGTGATTTTTAAACACACCACCTACTCGAATCCGAGTGGCGAAACGACGATGTACCTGACCGATTTTTAAAACGATTTCCAGCGTCCTCGACGTATAAACGAACCGTTTGCTCGTATGAAATCGCTTACTTTTTTTCACTAGGCATAAAATCAAGTCACAAAATTACGAACCAGTCTGTCGTGTACAAGCAAAACAGGTCAATCGGAGCGATAAAATGACAGGTTACCGATTTTTATACGACAGCGGTCGCTGCGCAGTTTCGAGTTATTACTCTAAAACGCGGCGAGAAATCGGTCTCACTGTATAATTTTTATTTTTCAACGGATACTTTTGCGGGTAAAAAAAAATGCTTTAAATATATATAAAAAAACTTATAATTTTTTTACTGAGATTCACTTTATTGAACGTCACCTCTTTTTTTTCCACACCTTTTGGTGTTGAGTTGAAAATGGAATAATCCGCGCTTGCTTAAACGGCATTAAGATTCGTGGAAAATTTCAAGTTTTTAGATCCAGACGTTTGTGCTGAAAAACTGAAACGTCGTCGGTCTTTTAGTTATATTGATCTGTACAATGCATTACGTGTATCGATAGTCGTGTTGATATGAAACGTTCACAACGATATTCGTTAGGTGGGTATTTTAAATAATAATCTTATTTTTAATTTAATTTATCCGTGGCGCACCGGGCTTAATACAATATACGCCATTAATTAATTTATGAGTTGTACGTGCATAACCTGTTGTGTATGAAACTAAACCGCTTATATTATATTTTCATACCATTCGTTGAGGCCACAACTATTAATTCACAACTTCGTAAACGGTGTATTATTATAATATATATATATACACACGTATATTATTTTAAACCAAGGATGAACTTGAAGATGTAAAACGTTTTGCTTGCAGCCATCATGGGCGATTGATAATTTATGCAAATGTTCAGCATCAAAAAGTATTTGAAAACATTCTCTTATGGAAAATAATATACATTGAAAATGTATTCAAATGTTTACGACGTGTATTCTTAAGCCACTCACGGCACTTTTAACGTGCGTAATAAAATCAAACCGCGTTGCACATGCAGTCCGTAGTCAGGTAGAGGTACTCATTACTCAAATATGTGCTGCAGTCGTTCAAAATTTAAATTAAATATTGTAAATTCCGAAAATAGGTATTGTTTTTAATTTATCGACCTGCACTGCAGTGTTAATGTTTAGAGAATATCGTCGCGATGCTCACTTATATAGTTTAACCAAATATTATCCTTTCGGTAAAAAGTAAAATGTGAGCTACACATTTTTTTTCAAAGATTGGATCAATTTATTTACCAGCGAGTAGTATACCTGTGTGTGTGCGTTGCACAGATATGCCCGTATAAGAAATACACGGCAGCCCGGAATGAGACGAGTTTTACCGCAAACTTAAAATCGGCTATAAACCAAAATTGTACGTACCAATTTTCTAAAGTTTAACAACATACGTAAAACTATTTTTTATAGATTGTATTAAAGTTTCGAGACTTAAACATAAAAACGCTAGAGGTTTTATGGGATAACAACTGCGTGAAATTCAAAAAAGTTCCATTACTCCCTGAAAAATGATCAAAATCGATTGAAATTTCAACGGTAAACTCTTTTAACACTTATCCAATGACACATTTCAAGTGGAACGCTTTCGAAAATTTGACCGTTTTCGTTTTTTCCTTTAGAACTCAAAAAATATCATCAAAACACGCTTCAAACGAAGTACCTACCGCCACGGATTCGATTGTCCGTCCTTCGGGGGGTATCGTACGTTAGAATCCGAACAGTTTTGACACCCTAAAAAGTGTTTACGGAGGAAAAAAAAAAAACGTCATTGTAAAAACGTCCTTCGCTCTGACGCTCAGAATCTAGAACGCGCTAAAAAGCACACACGAATATCATCATATATTATTATACGATTTTGCTGCTGCAGGTATTATATTATAATGTGTGTGTGTGAATAGAATTCGTGCAGTTTTGAAAACCATCGGCGGTACCTACCCAGGTCGTTTGTTGCGAGTATACCTTACCTACCTACCTATTTAAAAACGTTTTTCTCCGTTCGGAATAATTTTCTACGCGCACAGTAATAACACGTAGGTGGCGTTCCTGTGGGAAATCCGAATCGTGACATCCCCGAGCTACCGCCGATACCCCGCCGCCGATAACCCGCCGACGTTCGACGGCTACCGATTATGGGAATCCGAAGAATTTTAAACACGGGTTTGGTTTTCGGGAGTCACAGACGCAGACATTTTAAAATGTAAATCACGTGGGAACAATACGGACAATCGTATTTGAATGAGAAAAAAAAAAGCAACAACACATCATTATATTATTTGTCTTGGGGCACATGCCGGCGTCAATCACACACACTGGCAAGTCGCGGCTACTGTTGAGCCCTATCATTATTATTGACCAAACACTGAAATTATAATACAGCGTTCAGTAGCTGGCCGTACGAGCTACTGTTCACTTGGACATGATATCGCATTTCTCGCCGTGTTTACACACACAGTATAATACAATATTATCGAGTCCTGTATACTTAGTGG
>CM029362.1:19611095-19643550 GCA_017140985.1 Hormaphis cornu
AAACTCTGCGCGCGTAAATAAACACACGAACGTCGTGAAAATAGGATTTTAATTTACATTTTTCTCTTCCACGTTGAATTTTTATTTTATGCTCGCATATTTCCTATGCCAGTCGTGGTAACGATCGCGCAGTTCTGTGGGTTCCATTTTCGGATACTTCGTCACAACCGGTACAAACTCAGTTGGGTCCAGTGGGATTATTCTGAGTCCTAGAACTCGTTCTTTGCTCATCACTTCGACCAAAACATCGAAAACCACCTGTCTCGGGTAACCGGCCAACATAGTAGCTACCGCGGTGACTGGAAACTCTCGGCTGACCGCCGGACACCTCATCAGCGAGTTGTTTAGAAGCATAAATATAGTGTTATAGTCAGGCACGGTGAACACTACGGTTTGAAACACATTTGTCTGAAAAACAAAAGAAAATGTACACACAAATATATGACAATTTGGTCGGTTTATCGTAATTATGTTATTATTGTTAAATCTCGAGATTTTTCTCAAAATTTTCTTACATTTTAAATAATATCGTCTACTACTTCGCAACCAATCACACGAGTAAAATATCAACAGCGATTTAAAATCTGTTTAAAAAATGAAAATACTACCAGATCTAACCGGATTTTCGCGAACAAAATATGCACGGAGGAGAGCAAAATGTGTTCTAAATTTAGCAATATTTTCCAGAACTTTTGTCGTTTGGATGTAGAATTTAAAAAAAAAAATGTTTGTTTTTCAATAATATTCGTTGCGTGAGTTTAAACATATATTTTCGGGAATAACTAATTGTTACTAATTAGCGGAAATCGTTTTTTCCTCGAGAAAGATACAAAATTTCCAACTATTAAATGGTATTTACGTTTGTGTGGATAATGATGGTATTGGATTCTCGTATATTCGTATAATAGGAATTCATTTTATTATGAAAAATCGTGAATTACGCGTTGATGAAAAAACGAATAATGAGCTATACACGAGGAAAACAAAAATTAATTTCTCGAACATTTGGTCGGAAATTCGTCTGGGTCCCGTATATACACCCATACACAAAAAAGTGGATTTTTTTAAATCTAAAATTGACTTTCCGGACCAAAGATTAATTATTGTAAACAGGTTGTTTAGTGACACTTTGGATTTGTAGAACTAAAGCGTCGGATAACACCTACGAATCGAATATCGTACTTGACTCAGTTCCGGTTTTCGCGGTAATCAATATAATGTAATGTATTAACTCTCCACGCGAGCTTGCTCAAAGGCGGTAGATTTTAATGTTCGTGTATTTTATTACTCACACGTTTTCAATAAAAAAAAAAATTTGAACTTTCAAAAAGAAACAGATCAGGTAGGTAGGTTGTCTAGGCGAAATCGGTACACTTTGGTACGGCGTGATCACGAAAACTCGTGTATACGAAACCGTAATAATAAAATTTATTTCGTAGAAAAAACGTTTAATCATAATTATAACGGCCCGAGTTAGTTTTTTTTTTTCCATAGGCCCGAGTAAATGCCGAGACAATGGGCCGTAGATGGGATGCGGAGATTTTCCGTGTCATAGGTATGCGGTTAATGAATGAAATAATTATACGGTACGTACTATATTTTATACAGAGTGTAACGAGTACGTCGGGTTTTACAGGTTTCTCGTACAAGCATTTTTTTTTTATTTTTTATTTCTCGGCGTCATTCTCGTCCTCCACCCGCCGCCATCATATTTTTTGTTTATAATATCGTAAGTAAAAATCTTGGCACACACACGCGCGGGCTGTGTTATTATTATACACACTTTTAATACGCACTCGTACGGAGAGGAGGAGAAGAAGAAGTACATACATCGATAAAAAATTTAAAAAAAAAAAACGCGAGAAACATTGTTCAAGATGCTTGTCGCGATCCGACTGAACACGGGCCCCTATAATACGTATATAAAAAACGTAACGTGTATTATATATTATACAGTCTCAGTTACCGGTTCGGGTCGTGTAAAAAAAATATCGATGGGCGGTCCTCAATATTTTATATATACATATTAGTACGAACGAAAACTCGTGTCGGCCGCGTAATACGTAGGTGGAACACGCGCCTTTACGACGAAATTAAATTATCACAATTTTCCGAACGTGCCTGTCTGTAACCAAACGGATTCGAATTGTTTTTCATACGACGAGCGCGGTTGATTCAGGCCGTACGGATATTTTATTGAAAATATTTTTATATAAACGATTAATTTCGTGTACGAAAACCATTCCTGCTGTTTATGGAAGCCGGTGAAATATACATTACACCTACTCCGGAGTACAAAATTGTTTTTTTTTTTTTAAGTTTTTACTGCTGCGTATCCCGCGATAACGCGACAAAGCTACGGATGACCTAAACGATCGTTTCCTCGATTCGGAGTCCCGATTACGTACGAGTCTGTTTCCGGCCGTTAACCACGGTTTCGTAGCTTTTCCCACGACTATGACACGTTCGGTTTTCTTCAAGGACTTTGAAAGTTTCGTCAACACTTTTGCCATGAGTTTAGGTTTGAACGGTTTCAGATCGTTCGGCATTTTCTTATAAAACGGAACGTCTGCCGTGTCCACTTCGATTACGACCGGTTGATACGTCACAGCAAACTATACAGGAACGAAAAAAAAACCCAGAAACTATTAGTAAAATTGTTTGTCCGGCACGTTACGCATCGCTCGCTTGCACCGCACCTTAACAATCATCTTGACCAATCGGCTAATCTGTGTTGGACTCGAGTAATTATCCGATATATTTCTCAGGGTAAGTTCGATTTTCAACGATCCAGTTTCTGTACATATTGCGTTTGTTAGTAAAGTTTTGCCGGATTTTTCCGGACCGGCTATCAACAAAGACGAACTACATTTGGTTTGTTTTAATTTTCGAATCTCCGGAAAAACCAATCCGATTACAAACAGTTCTTTGACGATCTGTTTATACAACGTTTTTTTTTTTTATACGACACGTCATCAAAGCATACCGTCCGAGTGTTTCAAACAAACATTAAGATGACGCAAACGTTTAAAAGGAAATTATCATACATCGTACTGGGAACGTGAGTAATTTAATAAGTAAACTAAAAAAAATTGCTGTTATACGAAAGGATTGTATCAATATAAATGTACAAAATCTCAGTAGTTGTGAGAATATTACTACTCAACTTCAAAAACGTAACGCGTTAATATATTTATTTTCTACATTCAACGACGAGAACGCTTGAAAATAGACGACTGTCGGTTTTCATTTACTTACTTGACGAATATCGCCCAAACTGTACGGTGGATCTGAATTGTATGGTTCACTTCGTAATGCACTCCCGCTAAAAAACACTTCTCCTTGAAACTCGTCGAACTTTACTGTTTGTGATTTTTTAATCATGCCGTTCTTCACTAATTCTTCGAGTATTTCTTTAGGATCTGGGAGTTTATCTTGCTTCGAACGGTCTTTACGTTTACCTCCTTTAGATTTCGTTGATTTTTCTTTTGGCGCCTTATACTTTTTCCCTATGGTTAATAATTTTACAATAAGTTCTCGTTATTCTAAACTTAAAAGTGAAGTGTAATAACCGCAGGTTACCATAGTCTGCGGCACGTGCTCTTTGAAGTCTATTCAGTTCTTCCTTTACAGTTACGTCTGCCGTTGCTCTTAGTTGAATTTGGGCTTCTCCGTACACTTCGGTTTCTACCAAATCTTTCCTAGCTCGATCGTCTTGTACATCATGAATTGCCCAGTCGCTATCAAATTCGTCAAACGTTTCTTTAAATAATTCAGTTAAGTCACTTGGTTCTGGGACGAATCCCAAAGCTCTTTGTTGTTCTCTTTCATTAGCTATAAGCTTTGAACTTTCAAGCAATTTTTCTTTTTCCTACACAAACGTATCTATTAGGCACTTAAGAAGAAAAAAAAAAACCCCCGTTTTAATCACAATGTGTTTACAATTTTTTTTTTCATTTTCAGTTCGTTTGTTAACTTTTTTCGTTCTTTTCCGGATTTATTTTCAAATTCGACAATTAATGGGGCAAGTATTTTAGCCATCTCCATGGTCATCCACCTGCCTGTATGAAAAATAGCCGACCCTCCTAGTGGCACTCGTTGGTTTAATGCCGACTTATAATGCACTCGTGGTATGTTTAACGTTTTTAGAATATTTTCTGACAAAACTATATCATAAAAGTTATCGACAAACGTGTTTTCAGTGCAATACAAATTTACGATTAAATTCCAAACAATTTTGCTTAAAATAGTTTTATTTACTCATCGGAGGCAATCCTAGAATGTCGTCGTCTGTAAACATAACTGGCGTTGGATCTGGCCAAGATGGCAAATGATCACACGTCTCATAAAAAGTTTTTATGTACTCTCTTAGTTCGTCTTCTATGTCTTCTATTATATCATACTTGTTGCTTTCGTTCAATTTTTCTCGACAGGTATTTATAACGTTTACTAACTTTGCGGTCGCTTCAGTTTGCTTTGAACGTATTTCATCTTCTACTGATAATTTGAGTTCAGTATTCAAATTTGATCTTTCACTTGACACGTGCATGCCTGAATAAAAAAAAAACATTAAGCTATTTAAGTTTTTACAATGAAAATGAATTTCATACTTTTTTAACCGTGAACAAAGTTTATTTAAAAATCTATACAAAACCTATAGCTAGTATGAGATAATAAATAATCTTTAAAAGTTTACAGTTATTCGAGTAATACAAAACGTTTTAATGAAATTCGTGCGTCAATTCACCCAATGAAATATTCTCTTTTTGTGTTCTAATTTTATTTCGTCTCAATATTCTATACAACCGCCAATATCGTTGTATCTTAACTGCTGCCTCTCGAGCTTTTGCCGTACTGGGTTTCACATACTTTCCAGAAATAATATTTTCTCTGGTCTTTTTCGCAGCTATCACTAGAATCAAAACAAATTTGAAATTAAACGAACTTAAAACGACGTGTTAGTAAATTATACTGTTATTATTTTCATGCTAAAGCGTACGTTCATTAACGGAAATGCGATCTCGCATCGCTCTGATATGTTTTTGTATTAATTTTATTGACTTTGTTCTCAAAATTTCTTCGTCGGTAATCTCTCGAAATCTCTCCAGTATTAACGGTTGTTCATCGTGCATTAGTGCCACAACGTCTAATCCAGATTCCACCGATTGTCGACTGACTGATTGACCAACACTAGACGAGTTCTCCTTCAATTCTACGTCTTCGTCTTCTTCCTCTTGTTCATCTTCCCCTCGTATTTTAATTAGATTTGAACCGTTGTTTTCCAACTCTGTCCGTTTGTTTATCTCGTGAATTTCGCCGTCCATCTCTTTTAAAAATGTCAGCCGGTCATCTCTAAAACATCGAGGTACTTTCAACTCGAACTGATCGTAAGTCACTTTCAACGCTTTCAGTTGCTCGATAATCGGTCTGTATGGATAAATTTTCCGATTTTACGAAACAATACAATGCACAAATGTTTTAAACATACGTGTATATCGACGAGTACTCTGTGACGAGAGTTTGCTTGATTTCAAGTACTCGACCATAAATGCACATTAGCAATTTTTTGATAAAATTCCGCAATTGACATTGTATAAAAGTGTCGTGATGCGCGGTTAACTCATTGCTTATTACCATGTATCTAAAAACGAACAAAATATAGAGAAATAAATTATAAAATAAAACGTATGTACATTAATTCGTAGCTATTTATTTTTATTGTACATTAAAGTCTTATCACGTACCTATTACAAACTCTGTATAGGTAATACGTACTCTTTTTTTTTCTTCTAATTTTAAAAGTCAAACATATTGTTGGATGTAAGTCGAATGATTGTTGTCAAAAGGATGAAAATCTAACCTTCCATTTTCTGATTAGCATATGATATAGTTAACGTGAATTATTGATTTATGTTATAGTATTTTTACATACAATGATAAAATTTTTATTTTATTCGTGGCGATCTTAGTTGACATCTTTGGTTTGAGAACCACGTCGAAAATGAACAATATTTTTTTACGGATACTATTAGTCTGCAGCGGTATTGTTATAATACGTTATGTTTCCTAAAAATCAACAGATTGATTTTTTTTTTCACAATAAAAAATTTCGCGGGTTCTATATTTTCGACGTTCCTAGTTAATCTATAATTACACCCAACTTCCTTTATCTCTTGTAAAACACACGGTCCGTAATATAAATTCCAAGTACGTATAATTCCTTTCCCCCCCCCCCCCCCATATTTTCGGACCGTAACTGTAACCGATTGAAAAATTTAAAATCTAACGCTACGCACAAAAGTCGTAACAGTTCGTAACTATCGTCGAATCGCCCGTGGACAAAATCAAAAAAAAAATTTTTTTCTTTCCCGTTTCGCGCGCGCTTTCGAACGGGAAAAACTGAAATGTATTGATGAATTTTATTCGTTTGAAACGATTTGATACGATGTAGTCTCGAAGGCATCGGACATCGCGAAAACTGTTCGCGTCGAAAGCGATCCGGAACGTTCGTACCTGACGTACAGCCCGGCCACGACGGCGCAAGCCCGCTCTCTGTCCGCGTTCGGGCCGGACCGCGCGAACTTCTCGTCGTCCCGGACGGTCCGCCGCAGCCGTTCCACGGCGCACGACCACGCCGGCCGTTCCCGCGCCACGGCGAAACGTTTAAAACGATTTTTATCGTACGCGGAGGTAGGTAAATGACGGAAAAAATCCCGCAAACTCCACCTACCGGCGCACTGTCGCGATATTATAATTCGCTCGCGCCGTTTACTTGAGTTTTTACCGTGTCGCGTGTATTTTTAACACGCGTATCGTGGCGGCGGCGGCGGCGGCGGCATTGGTTACCTCGGAAACGGCGGATAAAAAGCTCGCGAAAACTGTACGCCAAAGAGGCACGATAAATTGTAAAATATTTTATAAAATTTTTTTCTCCGATCCACTCTGTGATCGGTGTGTGTGGGGAAACCTGTTGGCGACAACCACTGCGGCCATCGCGAGTCACGAGCGAGACGGCGCTGCTCGTATAGTAATAATGATACGTACGCCACGGTGCAGGCTCCCACTCTCGCGCTACCGCGACCGACCAATAACACGAGCGTGACCGGCCGAGCTGCGGGTTTTTTTATTATCGCCGTTTATTATTATCGTTATATTTGCCGCGTAAGTACGATATTGTGCAACGAGCGACGGCCGGGTACCGTAAAAATGTTTATTTTTTTTTACACTTCCGTTTCTGCAGCAGAGATTTCTAAATACGTTTTCTTTTAGATCGGGACGGTACACTGGATGGGCGGATTTTTCTCAACAGTAGTTTCGTAACGCGACGGGAAAAACCGTCGAAAAATCGCTAAACCGTCCGCGACGCGCACAGTTGTTTCTCTGCGAATGCGAAAACGACCGTCGAAATCTTAGAAAACAACGTGGTTGCACTGTACAACTCTAAAAAAAATGTTCGAAAAGTTTCGTTGCAGCTAATTTAGATGTTGACGTTTTTCATTCGCGATGGGCCAATTCTGGGGGTTTTTTTTTTATTTGAAATCTGAACACGACATCAGTGTTACTCTCCGACTGTACGTCGAAAATATTCGAACAAATTTATGATCTACCGATATCGGTTTTAGGACTGTTGAGACGACGTATTTAGATTTCATTAAAGTCGCGCATAATAGTTGTTACTCTCCGTAAATTCGAAAACGACCGTTCTGTGCTTTCAGATATCAAACGTTCGAACCACGACTTCCGAAACGGCGACCCGGCCAAAGCGTAGTCAAACTACCCACGCGGAGTGATCCCGGCTTTTTTTTTATTTGCTTTTAAAAATTATCAAGCTCGACAATTATACATACATATGGCTGCGGCAGATCCGGTTGTGTCCGATATATCGGTCCCTTCTAGTTCGTTTGCGCTCGGGGGCCCCTGTCTGCACGATTCATTTTCCAGGGTACGACGGTTTTTCGTTTTCTCTGCAAAGTTCCAAGTCAAATATCGTCGTACACTGCTGCACAACACATACACACACGTGTACGCGTCTGCGAGTCTTATAAACGGGGTGGATTTCAAATTGGGGCACGAATACAAGCGGGCCAATTTTTTTTTTTTTTACCGGACCTACGTAGCGTACATTTTTCCCAGTTATAGGGTTAGATAACTCCTCTAAAACTGTCCGCAAAACTCTTAAAAATCCGTTCTGTTCTCAATACACGAGAAATCGTAGATCATAGTAAGGTTCGCGGATGTTTTGAGACTCCAGCATGGTGTATACACAACAACAGTATAATGATTGCCCTAACGCTATCGCAACGGTCGTGTACCTCCCAACAGAGGCGTATCGGAATCGCCCGCGGGGCAAACAATCCAAGTTAATGCAAATTCGCCGTTTTCCGTTCAGTCTGTGTATACACGAAATACGATTTACTATATGCGATATATAACTACCGGTGGGAAACGTTTCTCCGCCACAGATGCCGAATGTTCCCATGCTCGCGGCGGGCCCGACGTCTGAATTATGGTGCACTCTAGGACTCTAGGACTCGCAACATTATTTAAGTAACGTTACGCACGCGCGATCTGTAACCGAGTTCAACCGATTTCCCTGAAAAAAAAATCATTACAAACGCTTGTTAATTGAAAAAAAAAAAAAATCCGAGGAATCAGTAATGGTCGCGTGAGTATAGTTGGACGGAGTAACTTCGGACGGGTCGCTGATTCGGAAGTAACTGTGGTGATTGATAAGCGTATCGATTTCATACTTGACTCAAACAGTCACTCGAAACCGTGTCTTACCTATTTCAATAGTGTATCATGTAAAAGTTTCGTCTCGTTCCGATCATTATTTTGGATGTTATGGCCAAAAAACTAAATCGAAAACACGTCCGCCGTGATCAATGTTTCGATCGTAACTTTTTCGAATTTGAGACCACTAAAAGTATCGGCTCACTCCAAAGACCTATACATCGAATCGTGTTGATTCGAATTTTTTTCCAAAAAAAAGTCATGACGGTAATTGTTGCCGATTTTCCAGGTTTAAACGACTGAAAATATTCTGTATTGCAGTTTTTGAAATTTATCGGTCGCGTATAAAACCATAGTGTCGGCCACCTTGTACGAAAATTTCAAAGCTTTTAGATATCGAAATTTAATCTTTTATTGGACAAAACCCGTAAAAAAAAAAAAATGGAAATTTTTGCAAAATTTCAAAAGTCTTTAACGTATTTAACCCAAAAACGATTAAAATATTTTGAAATCGATGCCGAACAATTTGTATCTGACCCGTGTAAATAATGTGCAAAAGTTTCAAGTCTTAGAAACAATTATTACAGAGGTTACGACCAAATAACTAAATCGATTTTATTAAAATCACGTTTGCCTTATGATGTACCTACACGAAATTTATCGTACCGTTTAACAACAACACATACGTTTTACATCATACCGCATTTCTATTGACTGACAACAATTATTAGTCTTATGTAGTATCATTAAATTGTAATACTGATTCCTGGACCCTCACACGTTCGTTATCTTCGATGATAAGAAAAAAAAAACACGAGTTTTTTTTAGACATTTTATTTAATGTTCATCAAAACAACACACGTTTCTCAGTAAGCTCGTTAATTCAACAAAACGAGTAAAAATGTTTTTCATTCTGCATAAACATTTGTTCGTTTTGAATTCATTTCATTGTTCTATTTGATTGCGAAGCGTGCATATATACGACTGCAGCAGCAAATGAAACCAGCTTCAAACAAACTGTACAGTTATTAAAAAAAAAAAAATAAGTATACCTGCAAAAAGTAAGATAACCAAATACGACCCGCACTCTTGAATGTTTTATATTTGCTTTGTTTATTTTGCCGCCGACCGGAGTAAGAACAAAGTAGGTCGTCATAAATAAAATTATTTAAAAAAATATTATGTACACGCAATGCATGGCGGCGAATGTATAGTAGACATTATTAAATTTATAATTTCGTAGAAATTTTATCGCGATGGTTAAAACTCTCTAAAGCAAATACTGATGACGGTCTATCATATTTTTAATTTTGTTACGGATTCAAGTCATGTTCTGTTTAATGTGTTACCATCGACTTTTGAATCGTTATTAAAAAATTAGAATTTTAATCCTATGGTTTCGTATTAGTTATCCATAGCGTTAAAATATTTGAACTTAAGACCGACGTGTCAATCCGTGGTGGATGGTTTTTTTTTCTTTTTATCGTTATTCACGCTTAAACGTTTTGGACCATTCGATAGGTGACGTAAACGATGTGTAGGCGATGTTTTTAAACATATTATTATGACACATAATTTTGTGATTCCCTGACGGTAGAACCGTTTAAGTCCAAAACTAGTAGCCTGCACACAAGGCCGATTTTAATTCGTTTTAAACTATATTTAAACGACTTTGAAGTATGTATAGCTGATTGCGAAATATGTACAGATGGCCCATCCAATAGCGTAATATTTGAAATTGAAAACCCGTATTTTTCAATCTCCAAATTGTCGTCGCATTAACTATCCACCGCACACTGCTCTTTCGAACAATACGCACCTATAATAGTGCGAAGAGAAAAAAAAATAACACGTTTTGCATCGCGACCTCTCAAATGCGTTTCATTTTTTACACATTACATTTCTAAGTGTGAAAATCATTTGGCCGTTCAGTGTGAATTTTTCGACATTTTTACTATAGATAATGTAACAAATTGTAGTATGTTCGGTACCCAAGTCATTATATTTTTAGTATTTCAATATTGCGTCGTGGAAACACTCGTGCGCGTCAAAACGTATTTAAAATGAATGTTTTATTTGGTTTACAATACGGGACCTACCCATTTAATGTGAGTACATAACCTAATACAACAATATTTATTTATACAATTAATAATAACAAACAGCTTCGTGGAAACCATGCTCGACTTCGGAGGGAGGAACGCCGAGGGTCGGTATTTGCGACGCGCATAAGACGGATGATCGGAGAGTAATTGAGATGGTAGTTAGAGAATGGAAAAGATGATCGTGTACGGCGGCAGGACGAAACACGAGATAGTGAATCGGTTAGGTTAGGTTAGGGGGGCTGCGGCCAATTTTAGAAGAAAGTGGATCGAATGGGATGGATAAATTGGCCGAATGACAATCGGCGAGACTTTCTAGGGAGGGAAGACGTTGTATTGGTGTGTAATCGTGAGGTGGACGGATGCGTTTGATTTAAAAGCAGCGTGACGGAGGAATTTTCTTTCAATCGTGTTACCAGCAGAAGTAGCGGGAAATGATGTCATAACCGAGGATGGGACGAACTGAGGAACAACAGAATGGGGTTTTTAATGGAGTAAGCAGGTGAAAATCTGGCGCGATTTATGAGGCCTAGCGGCTTAAGAGCCTCGCAACAGATCGTCCGGGTTCACGCACGTTGGGGCGTAGGTAAGTATGAATAGATCCTTTACCGAACCGTTGGAAATAATGTTCGAGGGATACGAACAGAACGAATCGCGTAACGTCGCGGATTAAAAACAGAGACGTGTCTACGTATTTTTGACGCCCTCTTACATTCGGACGTGACAAATTTTTCAAGTCAACACCCGGGGCGTGTCGCCCTCGTTATTTAGGTCTCCACTACGAGTTTAGCGTCGCCATCGCCTCCAAACACGTCTCCGGTCGAAAGCCGAAAGAACGTTTTTGTTGTGTGGTTTAAGACAATTTGAATCTACACCGACGTGTACTACTTTTTTTCGTGAATCGTTTTTTTTTTTTTTTACTAGTATTTATTGATAAACCGCACGCAGAAGGCAACACGGGAACATAAAGACAGGTGGAACATTCATCAGAAGGCGTGTCGTCCGTATCACACGCATTACGATCATATTATGATCTCCTCTACAATATAATATTATTATATTGTAGAGGAGACCGCGCTATAGTCCCGTCTATTTTAATTATTGTTTGTATTCATAATCAAACAGAGCCGCTCTTTTTGATTTTTATTTCTATGCCACGTATTATAAAAAAAAAAAATACGGACGGACGTCGCGCCCTCGCTGCAAATGATACGTTATCCGGTCGCCGCGGCGGTAAAATCGTACATCGGGGGTGGGTGTAACCGACCCTTGCGGTACCAGACGGACACGACGACGATGATGATAGTCTTAAGTAAATGGCGTCAATTTTTTTATTTTTTTGGTCAGCAAGCCCCTTCGATCCGCCGCCGCCGCAGTGTTACACGTACGCGATGTATAGACTGTTGTGTAGGTACACGCGCGCCCGACATATTAGCGTGTTCCGCCGCACGTATAAAAAAAAAAACGCCCACAAAACAACGTCGCTCTGTACACATTATAGCCCCGACGCGCTTATGTCGTTATACAGGACGGCTTTATATGATATATACCTGTAATTACACGGCCCATATAAACACACACACGTGCATCATCTTGTACCCCGGAGTCGTGGGAAACGGATAGTGTACCTGTGCACCGTTGGGGATGTTCCGACGCGCTCTCGGCGTGGCCTCTCCCGACGTCGTGGCGCGTTTTAACGACCGGGTCGGGTCGCGCGTGTGTCGCCTCTGTTTTATGCGTAGGTCGGGATTTTGTTACAGGGGGTAACTCTTTGATAAGAAAACTCGAAAACATTTTTTCCAGCGACACTCCGAGAATTTTCGACGGGGGTCGTTACTTTTACCCCGCGCGTCGACGACAACAGTAGGGTGGAGAAACTGGCGTCGGAAAATTACCGCGGCGTACACTGTCCGTCGTGCACAACGTGTCGTTGACTGATTGTCCGCTGTTAAACGTCATACGATTAATAACTGTACGACGAAATAAAATTTTCATAAAACATTGACATAAACGTACATGACGTCGTCTCGTTTGAGTGTTTTAAAGGTTAGGGTCCCCCTCGTATGCGTCAAACAACGTTTGACACATACGCACATCGGACGCACTTTAAAAACCCAATCAGACGGATCGATATCGTTGAATATCGAGTAACGGGTATAGGAAATTTATTTTTTTACGCCGCGCACCGTAGTGACGCTTGAAACTGACTATAGGTTGGTAGGAAGTTCGACTGGAAAATTCTGTACAAAAACGATTGTAAACCTTATTCGTTTGGGTCGAATCGGAAAAAAATAATATCCCGTAGTTAACGTAACGGGCATTAAACCATGGTTTTTAAGACCGATAAAAGGTTTAGATGAGTTACAGTATGAAAGTAGTGGACGGTATTTTTTATACAAAAATATTTTATAGATACACGCGTTTTTCTGTCTTGTACAAACCTACACTATCGTTTTGCACTCGGCACATTGTCCGTTTTCGTCATGATTGACCGAAAATACTTACTAGAAAAAAAAACAATCAATTTGATAAAATTATCCTGGATTACACTACTATATTATTATAGTTTCGGGAGAACTCGATCGCGGTTCGGGGGACAACTGCAGCTGACCACGACGAAAAAACTATTCAGATTACGAGAACGATAGTAAAAAGTAAAGAAAAATCTTATAAAACGGGACGTTACGCTCTCTTTCGTTTCGTACATCACTAGACTTTTTCGTGTACACAGAGTGCGTCTTACTGCGCGCAATATTATTTCAATCACCGCTAAGAATCGTTCGCGATTAATTCGTAACTGCTGTCGAGGTGTGAATAATTTTATATATTTGATACAAAACTCGTAATTAAATTTTCAAACCTCGAAACAGTGGCCAAAACTGCGGATTCGGAGCCGCTACTACTAAAACCCTGCGCTCGATTGTGGTTCTTATAGTTATTATAACAATACGCGATTCCAGTGCACGTATTATGAACTAGTATAAACATTTTTTAATTAAATTTATCAATTTCACACCGTCATGGCACAATAGATCATTTTAGGTAATTTATTTTTAATAAAAACAAAAGTATTAAATACACTAACGTGAGCTGCGTATGAATTCATCTAGTAATTGTTTGGGTGGAGGAATTCCATCATGATTTAATGTTAAGTCGATGAGAACTGCCGTATACCACACGTAACAGTAAAATAAGATTCACGAATCGGTAAGAGTAATTATCATTTTAAAAGATGTGCCAGCATGGGGTTGATTACTTAAAAGCGGCTTGGTGCGTACCGAAAGAGGGTGAGAAATCGCTAGGTACCTACTCCGAGCGTTTTTGGACACTTGAATAATTCATAATAATACGAATATACGCATTAACATTTTCTACCTAGGTATGTTGTCTACACGTGTACGTCAGTTAATTTATTTTAATTACAAATCGTAATTGATTTTAAAAAATACGGTGTGTGAAAAACGTGAGAAAAAATCGGAGTTGAAATGAATCAGAAATTAACGCAATAACTCGAATGCACGTTACTGTCCCGAGAACAGTAAATAAAAATATCATTATAAAAAAAACTATCAAACCGTTTAAAAACAAAATAGTTTCCAACATGCTTTCAGTGTTCAACAAGTGATACCGCAACACGCGTTGTATACTACAACGATAATGTACTTTATAGTTTGTCATATCAGATACGAGTAATAACTATTGAACGCGATAGGTTTGTTAAAATACATTTCCAACGGTTTAAAGAAAAATGCTTCAATTAAACCGTACGAATGTATTTTTTTTTGTAGCGAAACATCGTAATGAGTATAGATTTCTAACAAAATTTGTAAATACCACCTAATTTACGATAACGCGAAAACGTTAAACGTGTTTTAATCTTAGTATCTCAAGTTTAAAAAGTTGTATTACAGTAGAGATATATCTAAGTTGTAAACATTCGTGGACATAAAAAACACATTGTGATACCGAAATTCATTATTATAGTTAAAATCGTTTACAACGATATTATTATTATTACAGAATGAAAACAGAAAACGGCAAAAGGTTGTTGTTTTGGGAGATAATATTAGTTGACCGAGAGCGTCTACGATAAGTTATTTTTTTTTTTGAAAGGAACTTTTTATCCTTCAATACGAATGATGTTCTTTCCCGTTTTTAGTACCTATAGGCGCTTTCGGTAAATTTTATTTACTTTAGACATTTTTAAAATCACAATACCTATACATTGGTTCTCTTGTATCGGTTCGGTCTTTTTTTTTTGCTGCTCTTACCAAAGCTTTTTCTCGTCACAGCTATTGTATTTACATTATCAATCCGTGTTTAACTATAATTTACGTATCGTTCAACCGAGTCGGTTTTTATGTAACGTTCGCACAAACGGTACGAGAATTAATATCGAGAAAAATTCTGTGTTTGTCGTTTTCGAAACACGCACACACTCGCGCAAGCGGTATCATCATCGTCCGAGCACGAAACGTTTTCCAAAACCTACACGATATGATTATAGAGATGGTAATCGGCGTTATTAAAATGACTAAAAATCGTATCATCTTATAATTTACATGGGCTTTTTTTTTTTCATTCTACCGTCTGTGCACGTTACGTTTTACCTAACCATCATTATATACCCTTTACGTTCAATAATGTGGTAAGTGGCGCGTGTCTTTAATCGACACGCGAATCCTGTACGACGTACGAACGGTGTGTTTTTTTCTTTTTTGGTAAGTAAAACCGCGCGTATAGGTCAATAATTAATAGCGCGCAGCAAACGCCTCGGGGTTAAAGACGTGCGTGAAAAGCAGAGAAAGTCGCGCCGGATCGAATAATTTACTTAGATATAGATTATTATCGTTAGTTACTACAATGCCGACGTATCGTTTATGTTGTACACTGAACGAAATCGCGTTTTTTTTCAATCTTATAACGACGATTGTTGGCCGCTTAAAATACTCTTTTGATTTCGTTTTGTACACTGCCGAACATTTGAATCGCGCGTACAGTCCTGGGAAATCGCATTGAACGCGCAATATTATCGTGTAACTGCACACGAAACCCGTGAACGATCGATATCGTTTTTAAAAGGGATATTATAAACAACAGTCTTTACCATTTTCAATCATCTGATAGATAATTAACTTTTGCGCCTATGCGACCGAAATATTAGTTATATTTTATTTCTGACTATAAAATAATTATTTCAACAATATTATTTATACATAATAAATCAGTATTTCTTTTTCAAGCGTATTATTATAAATTTGTAAACAATTGTCGATACAACATTTATTGTTCCGATATTATTCCATTTAATAAAATAAAATTTAGGTGAAAATAATTGTGTAAAGTGATAATACATTGTAAGTACATCATAAACAACTATGTTTAACCTATTTTATGTAAGTAGGGGATACGTTATTTAACTTTTGTTAAAATTTCTATGTTTTTGTCATTTTTGTTTGATAAAAAATTTGTAAACACAACACATTTTTTTTTTTTCTTTAAAATAATTTTCTCTTGACGTATCAACAAGTTTAGGGATTTTCTGACAAATTTTAGCGGTTTTTTTCCGTAATAAAAGTAACAATTATTCTGTAATTATTTTTTTGTACTCTGAAGATTTAAACATAATTTCGACTTTATAATGTATACATAATATGTATATATGTACTTTTGAAAATGTTTTAGATTACATTATATTCAATAAATAATTTATTCTATACTACGGCCACTGAAAGAGCGCTACTCCTTCGCGCATCCAAATGAATTGGTTCCGCGGTTTCATACCCAAATTTCTCCCAATCTACTACCTACTCGCTATGCGTCGACCGTCGATCCGCGACGGTAGCGCCAACGGTGGCGGCGGCCAGAGTTGACGGCGGCCAGCGTTCGGGAAGGTTAGGTGGTGGTAATGCGCGAGATCGGACGAATTTTGGTCGCCGCCCAAAAGCGCTCTCTCAGTGGCCGTAGTATAGAAAGACAATTTAGTTACTAATAATAAACTCAATTACTTTTCTGTTTAACGATTGAACATGATGCGAATAAATGAATTTTGATGATAATTTTAACAAACTTTTGTTTCAAAATAAAAAAAAACTCGGCGCTAGAGTGCTTAGATGTTTTTAAACAAATATAAAAAATGTTATGTAAGAGTTTAAATTTTAACAAAATTATAGTATAACAAGAAAGCTGGCAATGAACTTTGAACTGTGTGACGGGTCGTTCCGATCGGCCAGAGTGCGGTTGTGGACAATTATTTTGCATTTATTATTATAAACGACGTGTGGGTTTTTCCGGCTCGACTTTCCCCGGTAATGGAGAAGGCCGGCGACGAACTATGATTTATGTGACGGGTCGTTCCGATCAGCCAGAGTGCGGTTGTGGACAATTATTTTGTATTTCTTATTATAAACGACGTGTGGGTTTTTTCCGGCTCGACTCTTCCCGGTAGCGGAGAAAGCGGGCGATGAACTTTGAACTGTGTAACGCATAGTTCCGATTGGCCGGAGTGCGGTTGTGGACAATTATTTTGCATTTATTATTATAAACGACGTGTGGGTTTTTCCGGCTCGACTTTCCCCGGTAACGGAGAAGGTCGGCAATGTACTTTGATCTGTGTGACGGATCGTTCCGATTGGGCGGCTGCGTGCACGGGCTCGTTCGTTACACGATTTTTTTTTTTTTTCTACAACTCGAAATTCAAATTTTTTTATTAGAATGGTAAATTTCATTTTACACAACACATTATTTAATTTAAAAATGTTAAATAACAAATTTGTGGGATTGACGAACTATTATTCTTAAGATACCACTTAGGAAATAGAATCGAAGATTAAATTATTCACATAATATACATTTATAATTATATTAAACGAGCGTCTTTTCTTCGTGTCGATGTTCAATTTTTTTGTAGACGTGAACGGTTAAGATTTTTTCTGCGATCGCTCATAATTAATATTAATTTTTGTATGTGTGGACTGTGAAACGGTTTCTTCCATGACATTTCGAGATATTTGACAAGAGTATTTATTGTTAAATTTGTTTTTACCACGACGTTTACTAGACAACTGAGCTCGCTCAGAATCGTATTTTTGAAGGCAAATTACTTAGGAAGTAAAATAACGGAAGATGGCCGTTGTAAAGATTAAGTAGAATAGCGCAAGCGAAGAGGGCTTTCCAGAATAAAAAAACACCTACTAACCACCAATAGTATGGACTTAGAGGTAAGGAAAAGGTTCTTAAATATATATATATGGAGTATTGCCTTATATGGCTGTGAACCTAACCTGGACAATCAGTGCAATAGAGAAAAGAAAACTAGAGGCCTTCGAAATGTGGTGTTATCGTAAAATGTTAAGAACTGAATGGATTGATAGAATAACGAATGAAGCAGTACAGAATAAAAGAAAAGAAAATACTATGGCATACCATAAAAGTTAGAAGAGCTAAAATGATAGGACAACATCTACTACGCCATGAAAGTGTAACAAAAAAAACCGTCACAGAAGGCGACGTTGAAGGCCGTATAGGAAGAGGAAGGCCAAGGATATGAAGCAAATAATAAACAGGCAATGGGGAAGAATAGTCATAAAGCGTGGAGAACTGCAGCAAACCAATCTGAGGATTGAAGACCGGAAGAAGAAGATAAACAACCTGTAGAACGCGTGTTACAAAACTGCAGTTATAATTTAATAATTTTGAATACTACACGGAGCGAGTGTATACTGCAGAGCGAATTGTGCGTAAGTTTTATGCTCGAGAGCAATAGGATAGAAAAATAATATTAAGGACCAACAACGTTGCAATATTATTCAATTAGTAGTGTAAAGAGGAACGTCAAAAAAATCATGCACCTCCAGTCCCCGTTCATCGGAGATAAACGTGTTGTACATTGGCACTATGAACATTCAACACTCTCGTAAAATAAAAAAGAAACCATTGTCATTCGACGGTGATATTACGAACGTTTTATCCGATACCGTTCTTTTTAAGACAATATAAAACGCTCTGCTGCTGCTGCCAAGTATTTTATATTTTTAGGTTTTCGACCGTTTTTTACCTCACGGATTTCCGTGTGTACACGGCGTATTTTTCAAATGCAATTATAACGCACAAAAAACGTACCTCACGCACGTCGGCGGCCGACGCGTGTATACCACAGCGATTTGCGGTGTGACGTGTTTCATGAATAAATTATACACCGCGGGCTTGAAAGCGCTTTATGCGCGCGATACCAACGTGTATCTATAGACACGATAAATCGTTTTACGGACCAATCAGATCGTTGAAAGTGAGAACGTTCTGTGCAGTATTACGGACAGCGGAGGAAGAAGAAGAAGAAGCCGGGATCGCCCTAAGTCGCGTGGGCAGTTCGACGGAGTAGCGCTACTACGCTTCGGGCACCGTTGTTTGGTGGAAGTCGTGGTTCCAACTTATTATTTCGAATCTGAAAGCAACGATAAGAATAACGTGTCGCGAAAAAAATCTTAAAACCAATATCGGCGGAAATATTGTGCGAAAATTTCGGTGTGCGGTAACGCACGACTGCGGATGTCGCGTTCAAGTCGAAAAACACAATACGAGTAACCGATTTACGATACCTAAAAATGTAAAAACGCCTATAAATAGCGTAAAATTAAATGAAACTTTTTCAACGTTTTTTCGACATTGTATCGTACAAAAATACAGTATCGTCAACATTCCTCGACGATTGTTTTCGAAATTATGGACTCGCGTTATCGACGAAACGCCGTTTATAGCCGTTTTTCCGCATGTTTTTCCCGTCGCGTTTACAAAAATTATTGAGAAAATTAAGAAATGACCTCTCCTAGAGACCTACCATCTCGATCCAATTATTGTAAAAAAAAAAAAGGTACGTAGAACGCGGTGCACTCTTTCTGGTGGAAATTTTGTCAACAGTATAAAAAATAAATAAACGTTCCGCTCGGAATCTAAAATTATCGCCATTTATCCCGCATACAGGATAACAATATTATTCAGCGTGTTTCGACCGCACAAGTGAACACAACAAATGGTATTACAATATTTACCCCGATACGGTTTACGAACCGCGCGTTTACGCAAAAGTTGTCAAAATGAGACGTCCTGGTGAAATTGGGACGCAAATCGACCATAAACACTTATCTACCTATAAAAATAGTCACGATTATAATAGTTGCGTCCTTTAGATTCGTTCAGAAACCTATCAGTATAGGTTAGGTACTGACTCCATCACAAATTTTAAAATTTCAAACCATTCGTCGTAAAATTCTCCTTGAAATCGCCAATTTTTTCCGGGTTCAACTCGAAAAGTATATGCGAAATTTAAAGTACAGCTTCATCCAAAGCTGCCGTCGGAGTACGTTTCAATACGCTTGTACCTATCGGGTGCGGTATAAAATGATTTCCGAAATCTTTATGGGTGGCCGCACAGGTTCGCGGGAATATCAAAAAAAATATACAACTCCGTGTAACGTACCGTGTACGGATCAATTTTACGGCGTCGGTTGTAAATTTACCTACATAATTATACTCGAGTTTTTATAACGTTTTTCTTTAGGTTCTTGCACACCACCGTGACATTTTACATTATATACGGCCGGCGGCCGTACAAGCATATTTTTTTTTTTTACGCGCATAATAATGCTGTAAAATTCATATCGATGGATACGCGGTTTGACACGAGAAAAAGTATAAGTACTCA
The DNA here is from genome assembly GCA_017140985.1 of Hormaphis cornu. Classification (NCBI taxonomy): domain Eukaryota; kingdom Metazoa; phylum Arthropoda; class Insecta; order Hemiptera; family Hormaphididae; genus Hormaphis; species Hormaphis cornu. The sequence continues at coordinate 19,631,631 of CM029362.1, forward strand.
CTGAAAAGTGGAAAAATACCCGGCACAGTTCGATCTCAATTCGCGTTGGACGCCAGCACCTGAAATGCGTTTCTAGTATTACGTTTCGCGCTTACACAAACAATACAACAATGGCACACTACAGGTATATTTTACCGCGATTTGAAGTATGATTTCTGTTTGTAAAGTCTTGCGAAAAATAGGGGATAAAATACGCATTACATCACTAAATCCGAACATCGTTGTAAGTCGTGTACAGTCAACACCGTAGGTACGTTTTAACCGACGTGGAAAAAAGCAGGAGATTCGATCGATTCGACTGTGGGTATTTTTTCTTATCCTTCGATTTCTCCCCGCCGGTTATGAACCGATTTTGATCGCGATTCTTATTCTTGTTTCATAGGTCCTCAGAGGCGGGGTCCCGTAAAAAAATAATACAACACAATTGTGTTGATAAAACTAACAAAAACCATAAAAATTCGTCGCGATAACAGTTGCGCGGACACGGAACACGAAAAACAAAAAAAGCATAAAATAACCGGATGGAGAAAAAAATATCGCCGTTTTTCTTCGAGTCGGCCGCGTGAGCGTATAACGCGCGATAAAACATATTTTACATGTTGGAAAATTTTTCTATTCGTTTTATACTTTTTCAGTCCCGTTTTTTTTTTATTATCAAAGTTTGTTCTTATCCCTAAGAAATCGTATCGCGACCAGACAACATTAACAATTTCGGTCGATAAAAAAACGAGTTCGAGGGGTAGGTGAACGTACGTCCCTTATAATCACGGCCCTGTAACATACTTGTCCGCGTCGTGTCCGTGGATCGCCGCCAAAATTGCCGCCAGTCGGTTGGCGACTAATCGTCGACAGTAAATCATGTGCGCGCAGACGTTAAAATTGGTTACCCAACGGACGACGAGCAGCCGAGAGATCGATACGCGAAGTGTGTGCATCGATTCTCAACGTAATGCGCGTTGTTTTTTTTATTTCATTTTTCCATTTTTTTTTTTTCCCCCGCGTTATGCGCCAAGATGATATTATTATTGTTATTATTATTATAAAGAAGAACAATTTGAATATTTTAAAACCATAGCGCGTCTGACTCGGGGGCATGCACCTTGACGCGGTCTCGTAATTAGAAATTTAGACCGTTGTGGAAATCGGAGAGCTGCGCGGGGTTAAACGAGAAGAAAAAAAAAACGCCGACAAAAATGACGATATATTACACGTTTTATACGCGCGTGTATCGTATATGTTTATACGCAGACTGCGTATAATAACGTGTACATTTTTCCAAGATACAACAATAATAATAATATTGTTATTAAGATTTTTCGTTGCGGCGATAAATATTCATCCTGTCGGTACAGTAAATTAAAACTCCATTTTTCTACATTGGTATACAAAACGCACGCGTATAGTAGATGGACCTACTTACAAAAAAGAAACAAAACATTTTTTTTTTTTTAGTTTCCAATTTAACTCGCCGCCCGCGTTTCGTTTTATTTATATTAATCGCGTCTCGTTCCCGCACCCTACGTCGCAGTCGTTGTTTCACGTGTTGATAAATGCGAGATCGTCTGTGCAGCCCCACTCATAACACTTAATTTACCTATGTTAATTTCTGTAACCTCGTAAACGAGCGCAGAAAACCAAATTTCAAACACGATATACGTATTATTATTATTGTTGTTATATGTTGGCGTACGCAGAGGAATAATGACACGACGAACGTTATTACACACCACTGTTATGTATAGGCGCTAATTAAACGATATTTTTTTCGAAAACCACCCACGCGATCGATGTGCACAACGTTTTACAGCGTTTTACACCGCACTTTCGACGGGACATTGAGCACGACGACGTCGTGACGCGCGTGTAACGATATACATTCGTGAAAAACAATCCCAAACGAACAAATCAAAAATCAAAAAATCAAAAAAACAATCCCGACGTCTAGAACCCTAATCAACCGCAGCAGTAGCAGCTAACTTGACTAAACCCGTGCTGTTGTGAGTCGATTCCGTCGAATTTAACCGCGCGCAACAAAGTGTTTGTAGGGTGTATTTACAGGATCCGATTTTTAGGCTGTCGCGCGAACGATCACACAAAGGTTTCGTTTCAAAAGATCTCACAGGTTTTGAAGAGCTGTTTCGGAACGTACGATCAGCGTAGTAACAACCGTTGCACGGACAAAACGGTCCTCGTGTAGCCTCTACGTCGTAGGGACGTTTGTATTCTCGGGGGTGGACAATTCACGTTGCCCTCCGATGTTCGTTTCTGCGAACAACCCTGTTATCCCCGACGTATACCCTATCCGGCGGCGTATACACGAGGTGGCGAAGAGAGAACGCTCATTCTCGTATCGGGCTCAATAAAAATTGAACACATTTTAGCGCGTTCAAGCCGCGATGGCCGGGTTGTTGACGGGCGCGTCTGGTACGTGACGTAACTAACGTCGTATAAACTCCATACGGGTAGTTTGTCGCGGTTCCTAAGGGATTACGGTCAGTTTGTGATCCGATCCTCGCACCGTTTTCATCCGGTCCCTTGCAGAGGGCCACACGTCAAGACGACCGCGGTAAGAAACACCCGCGAGTGTCGACAACAGAAAAGCAAAAAAAAAAAAACCGAGTAATTTATTCTTCCACTCGCCGCGCGCGACGTCGAACGGCAGCAGCGGCGTCCACGGCGGGAGGTCAGGAGCGACAAATCTCCCGCAGTCGCCGGCTCGACAGGGGCTCTTCCTCGGGTCCGCCGTCCGACAGACCGACCGCGGCGGGCCCTTCAAAACGTGCCGCATTCTCGAACGCACGTTACTGTCGATAGCGTAATATTACCGTAGTAAAATGTGACGGTTCTCTGCTACCGTGTGTGTGTGACTGCGACGATCACGCTGTTTTTATTATTTATTTTTCACACCGTGCAGACCCCCCCGCGCGCGGAAGAAACAACGGTGCATCATCGTGTATGCACACAGCGGTGGCGCGTGCCTCGTCGAAAAACCGAAGAACGAAAACAAATGCGATAACCGAACAGCGGCAGCAGAAGCGATTACGCGCGTTTAGAAACGTCGGATTTGCTAAAACCCTGTCAACAGGTTTTCAAAACCGTTAGGTACAGGGATGCCGTTACAGCGTTGAACACACTGCTGGAGATTAAGGACGTTTCAAAATATGCGCAGGGTCGAGACGATCGAGGTCTCGTCCTCTCTCATACAACGTTGCCCGGGGGAAAGTATTGGGAGGGACGAGTATGTCGGACTGCGTACGCGGACGATGCAGTCCTGTTGGCGGAAAACAAAGAACTGTTCGCAACAAAAGGCAAACGGAAAAACTGACAGAAGTTGCAAAGCGTATGTATGGGATTGGAGATGAACGCGGACAAAAGTACAAAGTACACGGTGGTCCGTAGAAAAGTCCCTTTAAACAATCAACACGATGCAACGTTGGTTGGAAGATCATAAATTTTGAAACCAGTACCTCCCAGTAGTTTATGGGCGGTCGGAACCGTGGACGTCACGGGAGACAAACCGAAATTCACAAGTCGTTTTCGAAAAGAAAGTACCTGCTCGGAAAAATGTACGGTCCTTGTGAAGGTGTAAATGCTGGAGAATCGGGACGGGTAGAGAACTGAAAGTACTGTTTCAAAGTCCCCGAGTATTGTGGAAGACATTGCTGCTTATAGAGACGATTATTCTGGGCAGGTCACGCGTGGCGTGAGGAAGGACGGCTTCTGAAAACAATGCTAGAAAGTGCGCCACGTCGAAAAAGACCACTGGGACGCCCGAGACTGAGATGGCGAGACAGAGTAAAAGAGGACGAGGAACAAGAGGAGTAAAGCCAAGATTGGAAGGACGCGTCGTAGGAAAGGGAGGAGAACCGGAGGCAAAACTGTTGGACGGTATGGTATCGAAAAACCACGAAGAAGAAGAAGAAGAAAGTGATTTATGTTTCGAGTATTATTTATGAAACAAAACGAATAATCAAATGCGATTTGAAGAGATTTTTTTTGAGAGGTGTGTCGACTCTTTCGTTTTTAAATCGCAACTCAAAGAGCGAATCCAAAGTACTCGAACGAATAACGCTCTGAAGCATTGAAATACGCGAAAATCGGAACGTGCGATCACAGAAAAATAATCAAAATACGTAATATCCTTATCGCAGTTACGCTAATATTTGAAAATTTGTCAAATAATCGCGGTACTTTTACAAACTTATATAATATATACTTAATGTTATGGGCTCATTGTTATTATGATTTTTTTGTTTCGACGTGATGACACTGTTATCGCGGCAAGCTGTTATTTATCCGTACCGTGTGTGTTCAGAACTGTATACATGATTTTAATTTCACCGACTATGATGATAGTAATACAACGAAATTAAAAGACTGGGCGTTGCGGCAGCAATCACCTGGGTTGGCGATAGGAGGAATATATGGAAACGAGTTTAAAAAAAAATTCAACGTAAACCACGCGTGTCGTCTGTCAGAACTAACCGATATACTATACACGCAGGCCTTTAGGCGATCAACCGGGACGGCTATCAAAGCCGTTAATAAACTGGAAATAAACTAAAGAAAAAAATATTTTTAAAAATTTTCATAATTATTGTATTTTAAATTACGGGAAGAGAAAGAAAAAAAAAAATACAAACCATAAATAAAAACGTAATTTTACGCCGGTCATAACTGTCAGCGGATCTCGTTAAACGTCACTATAACTCATTTTCGATGTCAAACTCATTTGGCTAGTGTATTTTATTTTGACATATATATATACATATAGTTGAATAAAGTGTGTAAACGCGTAATTGATACGATAGTGCGGGAATGAGCTGCGGTTTTATGTTGAACTTTTACTTGACAATGAATAAATAATAACGACAAACTATTAGTATGCTGCTATTGATAATTTCAGGTAACAAGAATTCACTTCCACCGTTCTCGGTTTTTAGATAAAATCCGCTTAAATTTTTTACCGTGCATAGTACAACATTATTATTTCGTAGTTTATATTAATCTTAAAATTTTCATGCACAAAGTCGAAAAGTTTTGTGTTATTTTTGTATTGTAAGACGAAAACTTACGAATTCGTTTGTAAAAACATTTCGTGAACTAATGGTATTATAAAAACGGAAAACAAAAGATCGCCATCGTCGTTAAATTATTACTATCCGAGTTGTTGGAACTACGGTTAACGATGGTCGAAACGGCTGTGGGAGGCTCTACGCAATCACGCGTACAGATATCACTGCATAGGGCACAGAAAAAAGTACGTTATAACATGATAATTACCAGCGTTGTTTCAATCGATGTACCTGGCTAGTACGGATTTGTCAATAATTTTAGTTGTTTTCCAAGTATACTTTTAAAAGTAACAGGGTGAAATTCGCCGCGCTTTTTCTTCAAAAACTATTTTCATACGTATTCGATCGTTTTCTAAAACCAACGTACAAAATACAACGCGCCATCACCGAACTCTCGTCAATTGTGAGCACTGTTGTTACATGCCCATTTGTAATAAATGAAGACAACCCGCTTAGTTTTGCACGTTAAATTTTCATTTCAGTAAAATAACTATTATGTTACGACTCAAACTTGAAACGTTATACTTATATTCAAATTTAGTTCAATACCGTTTTCCGTGAACACGTACGCAGGTGTATATAATATATATACATATACTGACAGTTGAACTTCAAACTATATTTTGGTCACTTCTAAATTCTGATTACCGCAAGCTATAACTTTAAAACAAAAACATTTTCGTGTTGTTTTCTTCGCTTCGACTCTTAGTTGTTTGGAACCGCGTGAAAAATATTTTATCGAGAAAACTGCTTGCTGCAGATAAATCATATACAGGTAGGTACCAATAATATACAAATTCAAAACAAAAAACTGCTAGACAATTTTCCTAACCTACGATGTCGGATTGTGACCTGCACTTTTACGGACAGAGCTGATTGTAACATTATAACGTATCTCAAATGCAGCTTGATTAGTTGTTTCCATAAGTTATATTTCATAAATTATTGTTAGGCTACACAGAACATACATGTATAAATGTTATAGGAACACACCATGATATACATTCCACTTAGCTGTGTTCACCACGTCGCGGCCGCGGCCGCGTGTTTTCCATATACGTTTTACGGCAATAAATAATAAAAATAATTATTATTAAAAATGCTGCCCCGAGCGAATCGGTCGATTTTTATGTTATAAGGAAACGGGGCACGTGCGTATACACGAACGAATAAGAACACATCATAATTCATATACATAATATATGTTCCGTTTAAAAACAAAAAAAAAACGTTAGACGATAGGCAGGTAATTAACATATTTTGAATTTTCGATTATAGATCACATAACAATATAATATATATCGTATGTACATTTGTTTGTTTTTAGCCAGATCATTAAACATAATTTTTTTTCTTTTCGCTCCGACCTGCTTTCTAAAGCAAAATCACTTTATACTTTACTGTTTATCGGTTTATTTACAATCTATACGTATGTACTGATATGTACTATTGCATTTTGAAAACATAACTTATAAGTTATGTTGAGTTATGAGCTGGTCGTAACCTATCACTGTTGTGTATAGTCTAAAAAAAAATTTACAAAAACGTCTTGATCGATACCAGAAACAAAATCAATAACAGTTTAATAATAAATACGATACTTTCAATCACTGTTCGAAACGTTGATTATAGGACGGGAATTTAATCGTATGCGTCCGTATACACCTAAGATTAAACATGCGAACCTTTGACGGATCTCGTAAATATCGACGTCAACTTTACTTTATTTCTTGGAATTCTCATCGTTTAAATGATCAAAGAATTATTCTTAAATACAAAGGGAACTATGTGGAAGAAACTTTTGACTTTACAATACTATTGAAATAACTATAAAAAAAAAAAAAAAAAAGTGCCGATAGTATAAGAACAATGATTAACAACTAAAAATAACAAAATTAATCTTGACAACGAAGAAAAGAAACTAAAAAATACTTTATAATTACCCATAAATCACGATGTCGTCGAGTATAACATTTTTAAAGTCGTGCGGCACAAAAAAGTAACAACATTGAAACAAGTGCGTCCTTCACTAGGCCATTACCGTTTGACGTAACAAGCGTGTACACACTACAACAGCCCACACAATAAGTGTACGGATAATCATAAATTATTGTTTATGTTATATTGTTATGTTATATCATACAGTACTCGGTGCTTTTTTACCAATACAAAATACTATATTATTTATTGAAGTAAAATTGTAGTGTAATGAATTTTCGGATTAATTATAATTGTATTTATAATACGGGTACTATTATAAACTTTAACAGAAAAAAAAAACTCTCGAATCCATTATAAGATCGCAATATCTTGCAATGAAAAATGACCGAAACTATGAGAATCGTGATGGCATAATATGAAAATGGTTAGCTATGGCACGCCGAATAACCAGAGATAAGAACACTTCATGAGAAGTTGAAAATCGGTGTAAATTTTGCGGTAATCGGTGTGGCCGAAAATCAACATAAACGGTGTTGCCGGAAAAAAAGAAAAAGGAAAACTATTGTTTAACTGGGTACAATGATTCGCCAACGAGTGTAGCAAATCGTTCGCTCATAAGAATCCGTGTAATGTTCTTGAAAAGTGTCCTTTCCGGTTGTTCTGCGGCTATAGTGTTATTGATTTTACATTTCAATAACGTTTCATCGCATCCAACAGCGATCGCCACTCCTCCTTTTCACATGCAAAACGTTTTTTACAGGTCTACCTTTAAATTTGTACGAAGTATTCACTTTTTTCCGATAGTTATTTTGATGGAATGTATGTGAAAAACCGCTAGTTTTATAAAAATAAGAATTTATGTGTCGACACTGCGGGTGTTAAGTATCTATTTATTATTTTTTACTATACATTTTTCCTACGTTTTAAATGTTTTACGGTGCAACGTAAACTTATTTAACGATTTCTAGTTTTTACTAATGATTTTAACTTTTTTAGATTTAAATATCAATATTTTCGGAAAATCGGGCAATGTATTTTGTGCTTATATAAGACCTCCTGAAACTTTTCGCGTCTGCCACTTGTGGCGTGTCAACTGGTTCATAAAACGCGGTAATAATTCTTGAAAAATCTTAATTCTACAATAATGAATATGAATTTTTTTTTTTTGAAAACCATTATAGACTGTAGCAGTATAAGCCAAAGTTGGTAGAATATGAGTCCGGATAACTTTATAAGTCTATGAGTTAGTGGTAACTTTCTGGTTGGTTAAGTTGTTAATAACAATATTTTTAACTGTACGTACTCAGGTTAGGTTAGTTGGTGGTGTGTATTTTGGGGTCTATCGGGGACGGGAAATATTGAGATAAGTGAACGTCTCTAGACTCTAGGGAAATCAATGCCGAATAGTTGGAAACACGTGTCTAAACAACAAAAATAACAGTGTAAAATTACTTGATTTTCTAGAATTTGGTTGATATTTTGTTGAAAATTTTCTTGATATTCTAGAATGTCGGTTTTGAGTAAATGTAATTTTTTTGCCGATAAACCAACACGCCAATCAATATTATTCGACAGTCATGTTTAGGATTCACAGGATTTTTATTTTTTCCTCCTTTTTTTAGAAAAGAAAATTAGTTTCGCGAGGTAATTTTAGTCGGAGAAACACATGCATTACGAAAACGGTCGTTATTCCTGTTGATCCCAACATGCACTTTTCTCCTGCAGTTTTATAAACAATAGGTATAGTAGTACCTATACCCGCAGCAAAAGCAATTTTAATCACTTTGTAGATTTCCAAAAACCCATTAGTCACCACTTTGAATCACCAGCGCTAAGTGCAACAAAAACTATAATAATAATAATATTGTGGTTTGTATTATGTTAATTGCCAAATGAACACGAGTGTAATATATTATTTTCTAATTGAAGTGCTTATAGTCATTATGAAACTGGATTTCACGCAACGTAAAATGTTTAATAGGCATAAATACGGATTTTCACAAAAACACGCATTGTACGTGTTGAGCAACTTCGCATAGGTGTGCCCACTTACACCTCTAGACATACTTACACAGGAACCTGTATGTTTTGGTGCGACGAAAAATAGTAACGTGATGTCTAAACGACACGCTGAATACGCCAAAGCTTACACGAAATTCAATTATTCAAGGTACAACAGCGATTCCGAACTGGTTTGGCGTGATCCAAAACAGGTGAATTTTACGAATAACAACAATACAATATAGTCGGCCTTTATGTACATACATAAATTGTTACGAAACTCTGCTGTTTGTATTGTAAACAACTCGTGTGATTTCGAAATAGGCGCGACATCTGCGACACACGAAAACGCGAGTACCTAACGAGCTTTACAAATATTTCAAACGAAACAATTAATGATATTAACAATATTGCTGTCCAATATACGTTATAGCATAAAGCTCGGTGTTTCTTCTGGGGAATACAAACAATAGCCAAAACTAAATGTAAGCCTGAAAGGGTCTTCGCGCGTCCCGTTTTTTTCATCGTGAAAAAAGCCAATCGCACGTGGTTTCAAAAATGTTTGTTTTTTTTTCCCCGTTGACTTTCAAATCCCACAGTTTTTTTTTTTAATTCATACGACAATCGCGAGTTTCTGAACTAATATTTCGTCGGGTCTATTATTTTCGGTCCAACCGGCGGCTAATCCTGTACGAGACCGGAGAATCGTTTTTTTCCGTAAAATTCCGTTTCGCCCGTTTTTAACACGCGTCGCCCTCTATAGTGAGTTGAAAAAATTTACAATTTTTAAACCGTCGACCTCGAAAAACTGTCCATCGCGCGCGTATTAATATTTAAATTCGTTATAAAACAACGATAAAAAAATTATTCGCGCCGCGTATAACAATATTAATAATCGGACGCGTCCGTCTGCCGCAGCAGCAGCAGCAGCAGCGGCGGCAACCGGTCCTGCGAACCGACGAGGCGTGGGCGCGGCGGACGGCCGGCCGGCCAATCGCGGGCCAGCGGCCCCGTGCACCGGCATCGCGAGGCCGCGGGCACCGGCGTGGCCTCCGCGGCCGGCCGCTGTGACCCGTTCGCCGTCAGTCGGCCACGTTTGCGCGCCACCGAACGATCGCTACGGGCCTGGTTTCCGGGCGCGAATACCGTGCAGCCAGTGTGCATCCTTCCGCAGTCGCGTCTTCGCCGTCGCCCTCCGCCCGCCCACCCGCCCGCCAGCCCGTCCGCCCGCCACGCCGATCGTCCCTCGGGGCGACAGGACGGATTTTCGCGACCGAATTTTCTCCCTGAGCATTTCTCGCGTCCGACGCGTCGTAATAAACATACACTATCGACAGCGCGCGTTTTCCAACAGACTCGTATGCGCACTTGACGAAGTTCGCCGGACTACGCCCGTCAAACAGATGGTAAAGTAAAACAATTATCGCATCGACGACATTATTATAACGTCGCGTGAACACGTTCAGTGCGCGGTAGTGATCGCATGGAAAACACCGCGATAAGAACGACGACCGATATGATTCGACCGTACGAAATTCCTTACAATTGAAATTCGCGCGAGTATTCTGCATTGGCCGTCGGAATCTCGTACGAAAAAAAAAAAAAAAAGAGTTCCGGCCCAATTCATCTGACATCCGTCGATTTTCAAACTCGTTTCTAATGCTCGGCCGACGTACCAGGGACGTCCTCTGCAGGGACGCGGCATCCTTACGCCGTGCGCGGATGCACGGTATAATCGCGTTTGACTCCCCCCGCGCGTTCGAAACATTTTCGAGAACATCGTGTCGTTGTTGTAGACATTTTTCGCCGTGATTCACGTATTGAGTTCTCCATACAGCGGTCAAAAGAACAACGATAAGAATAACGTTTTAAATGAATTGTGATGTAAACTCAGGTGTTGTGTTACGCAGGCCACCCTTATGGAAGTCTTCCGAGTCCTGGAGACTTAAATAGCCTGGCAAATCGGAAATCGTAAACATATGTTGTTTTATCAAAATTAAACAGTATACAAACACATTTTTTTTTTCAACAAGACTAAACGTACGGTATTCTATCGTTATTTTTTCTATTTTACTTTTCAATTAGAAAAACGATCCAAATTATTAGTCACGTCTAACCGGGTAATCGCTAAAAATAATCACCGTTCCGGTTCGGGTTACGACGACAAATGCTGATTGGTATAGGTAGCGTATTGTTTTTACGATTATGACGATTTTTTTTTTGACCGATTTACGGAGATTTTGAAATTAGTCGATTTTTGTAGTTACACTATAGGTACATCGCAGTGATTCAAACGAAATAAATAATTATGTGTGGTCGGAAAAATTTTTTAACGGCGAGCACATAGAAATGTTCGTGTGTAAGCCAATTTATTGAGGGCGATTTACTGTAGGTGAATTCTGATTAATTTCTATCATCTGAAATCAACTACAAATTCCGTTGTCAATTACATCAATAATAAACAATTTTTCTTAATTTGCGGCCTTTGTAAATTATTATTAGTTAATATTCTCATTCATCAATATTCGTATGGTTAAATAAATCATTTAGTGAGAATCACGAGAAATAGTATAATAATTTTACACCGAATAGAGTTGTACGTAAAAAGTAAAACAAAATATAGGTGTGTTATAGACACAATACGTATTTAATTTTATCACATTGACTATTGAAAAGTGAGTGGGTGACACTATAATTTTTATATTATGCGTGTGAAAATTATTAACAGTCATTTATTTAATTTATAAATTATTACAATGCGTATAAGCACATCCTAATGAAAACATGAAACAATATTGTTGATTACTACAGAAGAATTCCTGTTACTTTAGATAAATCATGGATTTTTAGGTATACATTAAAATTTTGTAAAAATCTATGTTTATTTAATCAAATGTTTGTTT
>CM029362.1:19653217-19713307 GCA_017140985.1 Hormaphis cornu
GAAGTTTTTTTAGTCGCGCGCGCATCTTTAAAATCTTCTATACATCGCTGCCGCCGCTCTCGGCGCGACGATTCTCTTTGATTTTTCCGTCGGACTACGAGGTGAAATTTTGATTTTCAACCGTACCAGCTATACGACGCAGGCGTACCGTCCGTTCGGTTTAGATCCGAGTACGATCGAAATTCGTACAAAGTTTCGTAGAGCGAGCGGGATAAAAAAAAAAAATTCTTTCCCGAAATCGTCGGAACTCATCGGCGATCGTATCGACATAAAATATTATTATGATTTCTACCGCGACCCCATCTCGTAGGGCCCGAAATTGTACAAGCGTGCGGTCTGCGAGTGACTAATAGAAAAAAATCGAAAATAACTCTTTTACCGACTCAAAAAACGTTTGACGTCGCTTTAAACTTTTTTTGTCGACAACTAAGTCGTGTATATAATATGTACAATGGTGAAAACGGCCCTATCCGTACGTCACTGTCGGCAATACAAAATCCGAAACTTAACCCGTGTCATCATACTATACGTTATTGAGAAAACATCTCCGAAAGAGTTTCGGTGCCGATTTCACGGACGCATAACGTACGGAGTGGCGCGAAGATCAAAAGAACCGTCCCGAGACAATTACACGGGCGCGTCATAATTATTATAATATTTGGCTGTCACATTATAATAGTTTGCACTGCCCCATGATCGTGTGTTTTGTTGTAGACACCGACGAGATCCGAATCTTTTGTAATCGGCAATTCGCAAATAATACGATATAGAAGTTGCGTGTTGTGTGTTTGCAGTAAGTCGATGGAAAATCCCTAATTTTTAAAAAATTTTGTAAATGCTCCCGCAGTTTGACGTGATAACCGTCGATTTTGTTGCATTTAAACGGCGAAACAACACCGCTGTGTAACGTACGTAACAAAGATGGGTTTACAACACATCGCGTGTAACACGTAGCGACAAAAAATATTCACGGGAATAGTCACATGGAGATAATTTTCGTATTAAATTGTTTGTTTTTATCTAAAGTATTGTAAATTTTCAATTCATGTCCCTCTAGGCTTTCGAGATTGAGAACGCGGTCTCTGAATTGATAAAGTAGAATGTAGAATACTTATAGTTTTTATGCGTATTGTAGTGGACTATGTGTAAACAATAATTTGTATTTACTCGAAAACTTTAAAACATTTGCTAAACCGAAAAGAAAATTATCGAATATTCTTCAAAAAGATATTATTAAACTACCGTAATTTCACGAAACAGCGACAACACGCTGTTTTGTACACATTCGATTTGGGCCGGAGACTTGTGGCCCGCTAATTCTGAGTGAAACAAAAAACGGTTTTCACACGATGTGCGTTTTTTTTACGTAATCACGATAACTTTTTCAATAATGCTCCGATTTTAAACGTCGGTACCTCTACCGATGGGTTTATGGACACGGCTAGAGTGTTCTGAGGGGTCACAGACTTCAGAGCGTCTCCAAAATTAAAACGTTACAAAAAAAAAAAACGAACGATATTTAGAAAAAAAAAACGTCAAAAATTACGGCAAACGCGTTTTTGACAAAATCCATTTAGATTTTCGGCCACGACTTCCACAATAATGATCGGAATAAGCTGAAAGTTTCACAACGAGCTGTCAAAATCGGTAAGGTAGTATCGAGAAATTTCGAAAATTTTTCAACCGAGCATATAGGACTTTGAATTTTCATTTTTTTTTTTTCAAATTTTCGTTAGATTTGGTCGTTTAAAATTGGAAAACTCTCGTAGGTTTGTCGCACCGTTTTTGGAAAAAAAACTTGTCGCTCAAGATTAGAAAGTTTAACGTGTCGTGTAACGAAGAAATCCGCCCAGTTTATGGATTCGGGGTTGAAAAACGGCACCGATCGTAGTATTATAACAACGGAACTACAATATTAAACTACTCCTCAAAACATAATACTGAAATCTTCGCGCGCGCGGTGGACTGTTTATAATTAAGCGTCGATTCGTGACAGCTCGTCCGTTCTCTCGTGTTTTCGCTGTTCCGGCTCGCCGTTTTCGATCATTACCCGCGCCTTTTCTCCAAGAAGACATCGCGGCGATTCCGGCCGAGCGATAATTGTGTTCCTCCGACGCGTTTTAGTTTCGACGACCACTGTACGGGGGTGAAATAGCAGCCCGTCGCTCTCGTCAAAATCGTACGATTAAAGAAAAAACACCTCGAGTTTTTACCTCCCGCGCGGTATATACATCCGAGTGAACGTGTGCGGCGCGCGCTGTTCCGGCGCCCGCGGGTGGAGGAAGAGAACGCGTAGCAGCCCGGGTATAAGCGCGCACGGAACGTCGCCTACGTACGCGTCGGCGCGCGCGTGCGTACGTATGTGTATGTGTGTACACGTACGTATGTGTGTGTACACGTACGTATGTGTGTGTGTACACGTACGTATGTGTGTGTACACACGTTGTAGAAAAAAAAACCAGTTGGATGCTGTTTGACCCGAGAGGAAACGTCGACGGTGTAACACGAAAAAAAAAAAAAAAATCGTCGCCGCGGCCGAGTAACATCGATAACGCGCGTCTCTCCTCTCGATCGCAACAATTCCCGACGATAGCCGTCGTTACGCACAAACGGTGAAACCTGCGGCGGCGTTAGAAGAACCGTCGGCGGCCGGTGGTGGGTGGGTGGGGGGGACACACGCGCGCGCGGAGACGGTAAAAATCGCTTCAGGGCCAAATCGTGCGCACATAGCTCCGAGCCTTCCGCCGGTGGTGACCGCTCGAGTTTTTTTTCGTCGTCGTCGTTTTTTTTGCTCTGAAACTTTTCTTATTTTTTCGATCATTTTATCGTACCGAGTCGTCGCAACACACACACACCGCGCGTGCCACCACCCGATAACCACCCTCCTTCCGGGTATACGGGCCGCGGGGCACACCACCGCGCGCGCGATAATCAACCCTCCACCCCCCACCACCGGGCTTGTGGCGTGCGCGCACGTGACCGAAACGACGTATGACGTCGCGGCGCGTGCGACCGCAGCGGAGAAGACGCCCGCGGCATACCGGAACATGAACATCAAAGACATTTTGGTGATGGACGAGAGCGGCGGAGGCGGAGGCGGAGGCGACGACGACGACGACGGCGATTCGATGGACAACAGCCGCGGCGATGTCATCAACAACAACAACAACGTGAAACAACGGTGCAAGGGGGAAAACGTCGAAAAAGACGACGACGATGGACTGCAGCGGCGGCACCGCGGCGACGAAGAGTACGGACTGCGGCGGCAGCGACACGACGGCGAACGGCGAACGGACGGCGAGGACGTGCGGGGACGACAGTCAGTCGCCGGTGACGACGAAGAAGAGGTTAGAAGAGCTATAAAAATTTTTTTGATCATCCCCCCGAGATATGCTATTCTTCGCGTTTTTTTTCAAACAGGCTCAAGGGTGCGCGCCTAATACGGGGTGGCGACGGTTTTCCGTATTTTTTACATTTAGTTTAAAATAACCGCGATCAACTGTACGATATGAGACGACGCGTTAACGAGAAATCGTCGTAAAAAAATAATACGATGTTGTTTTTTTTTCGTACGTACATGTTAAAAAGAAATGTCGACAGTCGCACTTTGAAAACGTTACGCCCATAACTTACAGCGTAACAATAACGTATTTTATTCAACGACCGTATTTGCGACTGAACCCAAACATTTCGTTTGACTCCGCAGCCACCAATACCTACGGACGGATCGCTGCAGATTTTCCTTTAGAGTGCCTGAAATGACGACAGCGGAAAAATACACGTCATTTTTAAACCAAACACGACTGTATCCTCAGTCATTACATCTTCCGTATTGTTACCGCGGTCAAACGACGTCATCGCGTTCGTTTTATTAAATTATTTTTCCCCGTTTTTTCAAGCGACCCGGAAACGTCTCTGCCGTCTCTGACGTTATTTTGGCGCGTATGTCGGACCGAACGGCACCCGATTTCAACAACCTCACTCGTTTACGACATTTTAGAGGATACGAAGAATGTTGTTCGGTCAACACCTTAGTCCGATAGTTTGATTTCATTACAGCGTATGTTGTCATCGTACTCTACGGTGTTTATTATAACGTTTATTCGAGGGGGGCTCATATTATCGTGATAACGCACGATTAACACGATACGTTCGTCGGCAAACATTACGCGATACTTTGTTGATACACAACGAGTACACGCCGTTTAGACTGTACGTGTTATATTAATTAATTGTTAATTAATTAATTAATTGTTATATTAATTATAATACGAGAGAGCATCGGATCCTGTCGGAAAGTTCGTCTCGTAATCGTTTTGATCGCTTTTCCATACAGGACCGTTGTAATTCGTCCACGTTTATCGAAACGCCGTCGCCGCCGCCGCCACGTCGAAGGGCGATACTTGCGTGCAGCTCGTACGCGATGTCGTCGTCGCGTTATACGAGAGGAGAAAACCGATAAATTACACCGTCGGCGCTAAAAACGATAATAAAACGATTACAGCCTCATCCGTTTCGCCGTTTTTCCGGAGTTTACAGCGTGCGGCAAACGATAACTGTAATAACCGCCCGGCGCTTGTCGACGTGTAACCGTTGAAATTATTTCAAGAATTTCAGACACGTCAAATACGGTATAAAAATGTTTCGGAGGCGATCCCCGGTGTCGCTATAAAGTTATTTTCGCGTGAAAAAAACAAACCGATTAGATTACTATCGGAGATTGCCAGAGTGTGCATGTATCACGTGCGAACCTCCGATATTAACGCGCGCGCCCGCATCGGTCGGGTTCGCGGCGTTTTCCACGATAACACGGGAAATGCGTACCGCGGCGGACGCGTGTAATTAATTATAGATTCTACTGCGCGTACCACGCCCGTACGATGAGAGAAAAAAACAGTTGTTCCTAGAAAAACTTTTGGATTTGTCAAGATATACAAGTTAAACGATAAGCGTGTGCGCGTGCAGGTATTTCGTATATAGTCGGATGGGTATTTCGAGGGAAACTTTAACGGTCGGTAATGACGTTACGCGGTTTTTTTTTTCATCGACGCCTAATCGCGAAATAAGCCCGCGGTACACGACGAACATAACGGATGTGCTTCAGTTGAGTACGCGTCGTTATAATCGTAGCAATAACCTAAATCGCGGCAGACTGTAGCAGTTCGACAACGTAGAAAAACCGCAGAAAGCCTCGGTATAGCGTAAGGTCGATTCGCAATTGTCGAACAACTATACGCGTCCGATAGCTGTACTGTCGTAAAATGTCAACTATATATTGTTATGACATTAAGCCCGACGAGCGCATAAACGCGTATTTACAAATGAAAAATTAGGTACATTTAAAATCGGTTCTGTCGGTTTACGATATGGAGTGTTTTTTCGTTTTTTTCAATTCGGACCGGACGAAACTGTGTCGAAAAAAACTACGCGTTCGTCTGTTTGCCAATAAAATACGACTATTGGAATATCGTGTTCCGACAGTTTTTAACCGACAGCATTTGAGTCTCGTAACTGGAGTACCGCGACGGGATCTCCTCTTCTATCGCGCGCGTAGAAAGTCCGCCGCCGCGCCTCGTTATTAGATCGTTGCAAAATATCCGTCCGACGACCATCGATCCGACCATTAAATCGGTTTGCGCGCGGGGAAAGTTTTTAAATTCAGCGCCGTTTATCATCAACGTTATACGGCCGTCGAGTATCAACGACCGTTGTGCAACCGTGTAACACACCGCGACTGTCAAGGTCTCCTCCACAGATAATGCCAGTATAATATTATAATGTCGAGTAAATGCAAACCCGATGTGACGTAGAAACGCCGTTCTCGGGTCCCGTGTAAGATTCGTGTTTCATAGTCGAAGACGACGACATTAAAGTTTCACGCGGGACGCAGTATTGTTGTTGTTTGCCCGAAACAGTATCCTTCTTCTATAATATACCGCACATCGTTACCGTGGCCGACCACCGCGGTCGACCACTGCTCTGCGAGGGATGGAAAATACGTATTGTATTCGTCGCGATTCGTCGAAAACCAGCCGTCCCGTTCTGCCTGCGCGTGAGATACTTTTGAACATTTTCGGTACGCAGGACTGGTGCGCAGTATACAGGACAATCGAATCCTCTATTCGCCTTTTCGAAACGCACGTCCATTGTCGTTGACTTTTTTTTACGGTTTTTAGCCAGGTAAAAACCATATATATACACCACCGATACTACCATAAATTCGAATTGTAATTTCAACGTCATAAACGAAATTATTGTTTTGTAAGAGTTGTACATTTTTTTTTATCGACACCGGTTCGGTTTCTGTGTAAAAGAAACAACAATTTATTACCAATCTCGGCTTCACTTAATTTACAATGAGACAGTTAATTAATTTTAACGATTAAATAAAAACCCAAGTCTACTCGTTGATTCGCTGGTGTAATCCTAGTGACTACACGTCTCTTATCGTCTATAGTCTGTTATTCCATTTCTGGCGGGGTCGATTAAAAGGTGTGTCAATATGGTTGATATGTGAAGCGAATTTAAATGAAGAAAGTCGTAATTCCGTTACGGTATGTGACAAAAAATATTATTTTACGCGCGACGAAGTGAACATCTAGATACTCTACAATACGAGTGTACTTGAACTGTCGGAAATAATTTTCGTAGTACTCGAAAAGTATTATTTTGCACTATTTGTCTACATATTTTGTTGAGGGCGATTGTTCGTTGAAACCGCGCGCGAATATGTAGTAGCTGTTATTGACACCGCACCGGGAGTATAACGTTCAACGATGGCGTTGATGGCGAATCGTCGTCAACGATTTTACGGAACGCGTTTTTACCCATGTGTACAAAACGGACGAATTGTGTGTTATTTTTCCGGTAAAAAAACAAAAAATGTCCATTAAATCAATCGTGTCTGTACGTACGATTTTTTTTTTTTTATGTATAAGATATTCCTGTCGCCGGCGCCGCGGGTGACCGCATTTTACCGGGGAACACGATCCGAGTGACCTTTCGGTGTGCAATATAGTCTTCGGAAAGACACACGTCCATCGTGTGTCTCCGCTGGAAGAAACGTCGTCCTATTATAAACGTATACGTACTTAATATTGTTCAGGCGTATAAATCGTATATAATCAAATGCCGCGGATACTTCAAGAGCATAATGTCGATACGGCTGCAAGCGCGCACGTAATAATAGAAAAACGTACGATAATAATACCGCGTTCCTTGATACTGCGGGAGCGAATGTAATACATTATTATAATATAATCTGATATTTAGAAATCGTCGATGATGGCGGAAAATCGAATGAGATTACATGAGTAACGCGACACATTAAAACAGACGGCGATATTTCCCTGTTCCGTAAATTTTCGACACGTCGGCCTGCAATTTTCCTCCTTTCCGTGACGACCGCTTTTTTTCGTTTTTAAAAAAATCGAGACGTTTCTGCCGTGTAAAAAAAGTTTTTCCCGATTTACAGTGCGCGGAAAAACTGTTTGTCAAAAATTTTCGATGATCGTGTTATACTTTTGTCCTTTATTTTTTTTTTTCAACTTTTTGAGTGTCTCACAGTATGCAGCTGCATTTATGGTGGTTCCTTTCGGCATAAAATCGACCAATAATAACCCTTTCCGGTCCCAAAAAACCGATGCCATGATTTTCCTCTCAGAAAATTGGACTTTGAATTTTTTGGTTGATGGTGAATGGGTATGGCGCCTCTGTTGAGATTGTTTTTTTGACTCGGGAGTATAGTGACACACCCACGTTTCGTCACCAGTCACAATTGAGTCAAGAAAAGTTTCACCCTCACTTTCATACCGTTCAAGAAATTCGCGTGCAGCCAAAACACGATTTTGACGATGTTCAGGAGTCAACATTTTTGGCACCCATCTTGCACACAACTTCCTATAACCAAGTTTTTCTGTTATGATTTCACCAAGGAGACTTCGTGAGATAAGCGGAAAACTTTTACTCAGGGTATCAAGGGTTACACGGCGATCATCACGAACTTTTTCTTCAACTTGCTGCAAAAGCTCATCTGAAATGACGGATGGTCTTCCACACCTTTCTTCGTCGTGAGTGTCAATACGGCCATCTTTAAATAATCGAACCCACTTGGTAACATTCTGACGTGACATCACTTCGCATCCATAGGTTTCCACAAGCTGGCCATAAATACTGGCCGCGGATTCGTTACGCAAAGTAAGGAATCTAATAACAGACCGAATTTCACACCTACGGTAGGTGGAGCAATTGGACGACGAACTGTTTGACGCGTTTGGCTCCTGTGACGACATTTTGTAACGGACTGAGGCGTTTGATAATTTATTTTAATCGTTAGAAAATTATCTACATGACAGTTGTGATAACTTTGAAAAATGAAATTCCCTTTGTCCTACACAAGCCTTGTAACCTTACTTTCTGGACATCCCTCGTACGTATATTTCGCGGGTACGTTGGCCACGTTGTCTAATCGAACATTTTTAACTTTATGCTGTTGAAAAAAAAATGGTACTTGGGTGTGAAAAGGTTCGTGTTGTGCTATATTATAATATTATTATACGTGTAGAGTTGTCGTCGAATATAGCGAGTTGTTGTTTGATTAACGCGAGAACGAACAAAATATTACCGTCCAGTTTTATCCGGCTCCTATCATCATAAATAATTCAAGTTTGAACTGTCGCTCTGAAAAAATAACTGGCTCGCGTGTATTACAAGCAGTATAATACGCTATACCATATTGCGCCACGATTTTTTTCAAGATTGTAACGACTTATTTCCGTGCGCTTATTATAATAGGGAAAAATACAATATTATTTTTGATGTCTTCGACTTTTAGACGCTGTTTACTTGCTTAGACAACAGTACTAAAAGTTTGAGTACCCGAGGAAAAAATGCTTTTTTGTGTTTTCGTGCTTCGACCAGGTAATTGGCGACGTGACTCGAACATGGGTGATTTTAGCGTTCAAAACCGTTCGCGCACCCGAAAAAATGACAATACGCACCAAAAAAAAATACGTTGTATTGTTTATACTCGAGGTGCACGAGAATTGATTTACAAATACAATCGTGAAAACATTTCCGGTTTTATTGCGATTTTACGCTCAGAACTGACGACGACGAAAATATTACGGTTGAAAATTGTTTACTTCGTACACATTTTTCCTCAATACAACGTCGGAACGAACCGTATTGATACGATCGGCGTAATTTTACGAATAATATTTTGTTTGGCGGTGTACAAACGTAAAGTCGATGATAAACAGGTGAATTTATGATTTGCCCGCTTATATTATACACATACGACGTTTTCCGTAGTTTTGTCGCACTACTAATGCGCGCGCCGAGTGTGAACTGTTATGAGTTTTATCGTTGTGTAATTGGAAGAACAGCGTTTATTCCGACGACAAATAGGATTATGTACCGAGTATGCCTAAAAAAGATAAAGTGCGTACACCCGCGGTTTAGAACGTCTGTGTTTTGCAATCATTGTACTATATACCTATAGTATAATTTGTTAAGCTCGCACATCGGATAGTACGGCGAGGACAGTAGTAACAAATTCGATCAATTACGAATTCCAAAAGCCACAATATGAAAACTTAATGGTTTTAAATAGTGCGGAGAAATTTCAAACTGGATAAAGCGCCTTGTACTTGTTCTTCGCGTCGATGTCAAGGTTTATACATGTACCTAACACAGTTACGTTACGTGTACGTCGTTCAAAAATCCCGAATGTGACCAGCTGGTGGTTCCGCAGTGTAAGTACCGTGGCGGCGTGTAATTTTACGATAATACAGCGTGTAACGGTACAACCCGACGTCTGCCGCAAAGTGCAACGCGAATTCCCCGAAAACCGCCCTCGTCGCGTGCCTGGAATTCGTGTGTTGACGGTCGGTATTTTTTTTTAGGTCTCCGTTCCGTTTTCGGCTCGCTTTGATCGCGTTCTTTTGGCGATGAACGTTTCTTTCCATCTAATTGTTCTTATATCGGTCTTGCATAGTTTTGCGGTCGACGACGATTCAAAATAGAATCTCTAAAAAACGCGACACGTTCGTTATGATTCACGCCCGCCATCCGCGTTTCACCCGCAGCACACCTTCCGGGTTCTGCAGCGCGTATTTTTATGGGGGGCTGCAGACGCCGGAAATTTCAGGAAAATTTTCAACACTGCGTAACGATAAATTTGGAGAAAAAAAACATTGATTGTATCTTTCGTCTTCTGTACGATATTCCGCGGTGGCGTTACTTAATATCGTATATATTTTGTATTTTAGAAGGAACGAGGTTTTTTTCGCGGGTACCTACTATTGTAATCGGCAATAAATCACATTAAACGAACGCGTTCGAATCTCGACCGTTAAAACATAGGTGTGCAAATATAATGCTGCAAAGAAAGCGTTGTCCGGTCAAACACGTCCATTGGAAAGTTTAAATATTCGAGCTACGTCTATTGAGAACTGATTGAATTCGTTAAAAGATAACCGTCGTGTAACCAATTCGAGTTTTTCATACGTGGCCGTCAAAATCGTTCGTACAAGACCGTACACAACTTTGTCGTCGTGTATTTTTTTTTTCCGTCTTCCCCGTTTGTTCCCGCCACGTTTCTTACCGCCGCGACGCGTAATATTCGCGGTGCTCGAACGCAGTCGAAACGTGGTGGTGTTCCGGCGCCCGGAGCTATTACGTACGTATTGTCATATTTGATTCGGCGGTACGTTCAAATACGAGAAAAAAAAAATAATAAAACACAATACATATATATAAAGAGGCACAGCCTCTATTCTCGGTTAAATCCTCCAGCGAGGCGAGGTTTTTTTTACATTATTCACGATCGTGGACCGCAGTGTTTGTCGTGAACCAGATTTTCGCTAATAAAATATTAAAATTTAGTTCACATGTACAACGCGACAGTGTCGGCGCTGCTGTTGTCGTATTATTATATTTTTTAAGTACTTTTTCTTTTTCGTCGATTTCTCTCGAAAAGGACTACCGGCGAGCGCGTATTATTTTTTCTTCTCACTGGCACACTCGTCGTCGTCCGTTCTCTCTCTCTCTCTCGTTCTCGCTGAATCCTGACTCCGGTGACCCCGATCGACGACGAGATCGTAGTACCACCTGCGTTATAAATGCGCGTGTGGTGTATATAATAATAATAATAACACATTATACGCTTCGGGGGCCTGGCCTCTGGGTTCGCCTTAGGACAACATTCCAGACCACTCCGTACGCGCACACACACAGTTTTTACTTGGTATTAACAACACGTAATATGGTATTGTATACGTTTATACACCCGTGTACAAGTATAATAATATAAAACATAGTTGTTATATAGACACGAGATAGATACGCGTCCGAGTTTTTATAACCGACACGAAAAATAGCCCGCCCACCGGTACGCGTACGACGACGATACAGCCGGTACCACCGCCGCCGACAAAGCCGCGTACGACGTGCGAATGACGCAGCGACGATTTTCGGACGATTTCGATAAACTATATATGAGATCTTCGCGTTTGGGTCAAACGGTACGAGTGTTCTGCGCATCGCGTCTACGTTTTTTCGCGTTTTTTTTTCCCCCGGACGTCGTTAATCTCTTCGCTGCCCTCCAAAGTTCTGCGGCGTATACGTATATCTCACGCCACACCGTTTGTCCGCGACGGACGCCGAAACCGCGCCGAACCGATTTTGATGGGATTTGACGCGCGAGTGCGATCGGGTCCGACAATAGGATAGTTTTTGTCCTCATAGGCGGAACTACGGCCTGGGCCAACTGGGCCATGGCCCAGGCTAATTGGTTCCGTGTTAATGTATACATTTGCTAAGAATCTATTGTTTTAAATGTAATAAAAAAATTGACTCTCATGAGTGGCTCAGTCTAATTAAAATGTCTAGTTCCGCCACTGTTTGTCCTGATCAACAGTCTCGGTTATTGTTTCTACGATATTGTAAATAAATAAATCGATCGCTATCGTCTTCACACGGATGGCGGCACGAAACGGTATAAAAGTAACGTGAGCGTCCGACAGACGGCGCCATACGCGCGTTTTCTGTCAATAATTGTGAACGTTTCAGAGCGATCGGTGATTTCCGCTCAGACACGACACGTTTTGTAGGTTGTTGCGTGAGTATTATGTCATTTTATTTGATATACACGTCTAATTAAACGTATTTCGATAAAATTTAAATTTATTGTCTTTTTCTTACGTCACGCAAACTATAGAAATTCGGTATATCGTGCGAGTCTGACTTTATTTCTTTTTCGTATTGCTAACTATTGATGAAATAAAATAATTTATACGGCAAAACGGCGTTTGCCGGGACAGCTGCTAGTACGCCTACATAAATATGTTCGTGTTAATGAAAAAACAAACCGAATTTCTGATCGTTCTTTACGTCGTTCATTTTCAAAACGTATAGGCCGTGTGGATACGAGCGCGTGTACAACCACGGATTGTCGTTTAAAAGGACATTGCGATAGTTTGCCCGCCGGAATCGCCACCGATTTCGAGTGTCACTGAACAGTGGCGGAGCGAGGTAAAATTTATATGTGGGCGAAGTAGACTTAAAGAGGCCCTTTTTTGGCCATATTTTTCTATAATAAGTCCCTTTGGAACGCGAGGCCCTTTGAGGCAATGGCCCACTTGGCCCACGCCTAGCGCCGCCACTGGTGTCGAATGTACATGGCGGTACTGTGATAAACGTCGGTAACCATACTGCCCCAATACGCGTAAATTCGTGTAGGATTAAAAAAAATTTTAAAAAAAAACCGCGACTTTGGTTCACGTTTTATCCTAGTTTCAACATTTTTTTCCGGATGACATACTGTTTTAATTCTGATTTCGTATCGTACTGCAGCGATTGCGCCGGTTTATCAACACGTAAACACCGAATCGGTTATACGTGCAAGCGGCGTCTCGGGCGGTTTGTGCGTGCTATCGATATTTTTGAACGCAATAACGCTTTTGATCGTTTCACGAAGCTAGCTAAAAAAAAAAAAAGAAACCGTTTCGCGAAACTGCAGCGTGCCGATAAAATATTACTATTACCTGGTGTACGTTTTGTTAACAACCATGATGCGCGTACAACATTCGGATAGAAAATATCTTTTGTCAACCGTCTTCGAGAATCCGCTAATATAATCGTAAAAATTTTCACACAGCCTCACCGCCCTCACAATGCTCGCGCGTATATGATATTATTATTCTATTTGTGCGATCGAGAAGACGATCATTGTTTCAGATTTTCGTTGCACAGGAGCTCGCGCGCATTGTGTACGACATTTTATGTTCATACGTTTTATGCTATTATTATGCTCGTTGTACCGCGGATCGTCGTCGACGCCGCCGTCGCGTGTTTTTCAGACGTTGAATAGAGTTGAATCTGTCGGTGTGCTCGGGCGCGTCGCGGCGGTGTTGTTGGTTTTTTTATTATTTCTCTACTTATCCCCCAGCCTCGCAACGCATAAATAATGCTGCTGTCGACGAAATCGAATTTTTACCACCTCCGGCACGCACACACTGCTTTTACGCGTTATTGTACGAGCTTTTTTATTTAATTTTTTTTTTTTTCATTCTTTCTGGCGCGGTGTATGCACGTTAATTTTATCTCTCTCTATTGTTTTTGCACCGCGGGACACGGGACAACGGTGCTACCGTTTCTTTAATCCGCTAATTAACGTTGGGCGCCATTCGTAGCCGCGGCGTACCCACGCGAGAGAGTGTGCAACAACGATCTCCGCCGACACGATGACGGCGACGACGAAAAACGCGCCGATACAATAATAACGTACGGTATACGTATATGACGATGAATAATAATAATAATGATGACAATAGACCAGCAGAGACGTTGTTGACCAACGACGGCGGCTGTTTTTGTGTACGACGCATATTGTGATTGAAAACAAAAAAATATCGTAAAAAGACAGATCATTATTACACATTGTCCGTGGCGAGACAAAAATAAAACGTGTTTTTTTTTTATTAAACTCGTATTACAATTTACGCCGTACGCGCGCGCGTTCGGTCGGAAAGCGCCGGGCTGTCGTCCGGTTAGGTCGCGCGCGGGTGGTTTCACGGGGTAGCGCTTTCGGGCGATGTCCAGAACGGCTGTTCGAACGCGTTATTAAATTTCTGTAAGCGACGATAAATCGCTGCCTCCGAAATTACGGTTCTGTAGTGCGCGTCGTGGTAAAAAAACGTTACACTTTAACGATAAAAACTCTTGTCAAATCTTTCGTATTTCGGCATCGCGTAAAAGTTCCGGTCCGAAATGGCCGAAACCGATGTGGAAACGTTTCCCGTGATCGTTCGTTCTCCCCGTGAGAAATACACGGCCGCCCGGAACGACGAGTCTTACGACGAAATAACAACTTAAAATCGGCTACAGACCGAAATCGTGTAGAACGATTTTCCAAACACGTCAAACTATCTTTCTTACATTGTGTATTAAAGTTTCGAGACTAAAACGTAAAAACTAGAGGTTTTATGGAACAATATATTTTGCGTAAAATTCACTAGTTCAAAAACTTCAAAATTCCATAAGTCCCTTTAAAACGATCTATTGAAAATCAATCGGTAAACCCTTTTTAATGACACACGTAAATTTCGAACGGAGCATTTTTGGGAATTTTTCGGTTTTTTTTCCTTGGAACTTAAAAAAACATTTTAAAAAACGCTTCAAGTTAAGCACCATCTCTGATCCATCTTTTGAGGTATCGTACATTAAAATCGGAGCGTTCTTTCCACTAGAAAGAGTGATCACAAAAATAAAATTAAAAAAATCTAAAACGCACGTTTTCCGTAATTATTTGTGCCTCCCGTAAGAAATACACGGCCGCCCAAAATAACGAAAATTTCAAAGTTCCATAACTCCCTCAAAAATCTGATCAAAATCGACTGAAATTTCAACGGAACACTCGTAAGACTTTCCTAAACGACAATTTCAAGTAGATCGGAGCAACTCGAAAAATTGGGCCGTTTTTTGTTTTCCTCAGAACTTCGAAAATAATCAAAATTTCAAAAAACGCTTCAAATAAAGTACCGTCTCATTATCTATCTTTTAGGGTTTCATACGTTTTAAAACTGGTGCAGTTTTTCTACTAGAACTTTTGATTACAGAAAAAAAAAACGTCATTGTAAAACCAATACGATACTTTTCGCTGACGCTCAGAATCTAAAATACGTAAAGTTGTCATACATATATATGTATATTTATTCTTATCGAAAATTCTTCACGTTTAACCCCAAGACTCGCGACGCGCTTTACTGTTTTTTTTTCTTTATTTTTGCTTTTCCATCTTTTTTTATGAATCCGTATGTCTGTCGTCGTGAAAAGTTAAAATAAATGTCAAAATCAAATTATTTTTTAGCAATACACGCGTTGTATCCATCTAACGCTGTTATACGTCCGTCATCATGCGCTATTCGCTCTCTGAAACACACACTTGAAAAAAATACGAATATAATCACCCTCTCAAAAATCAAAATAACCCGTTTACGTGAAATCGAACTGTACGAATTCAACATATATATGATTTTTACGTCATATTTATTCCAGCCCGTTTTGTTATGTGTACAAAATATATTAGTTTGCAGAAGATGTTTTTACGCGTGTGAAACAATATTGGGTAACGATTGTGCGTAATCGTCCCTGCTCTATTTATGTTTTCACCGCACCTTATAAGTTTTAAACTTTGGCGATAATGTAAAATCGCGGGTAATGCTCGTGAGTTTTATAGTATTTGTTCATTTAATTCGGTTTTATAGATTGTTGTTGATGGGTTAATTTTAGAGTACTATGGGTCGTCTCTCTCTAGAAGTTTTGCAAAGGGAGACGATGTAAATACGGGGGAAATAACTCATTTAATGTTCCTACCGCCAAATTTTGTTTTTAGTGTTCACGCACGTTCTTTCCGAAAATTGCCTATAGCCCACCCGCAACCACCATAAATATATATAAACTCGAGTCGTGGCGATAACCAACACGCGTATTTTAATATGAGTATATCGAGAGAGAGCTAGGACACTGCAGAGGGAAAATATTAAAAAAAACAGAAAATTCGAGATGTTATATTTACGATCTGAAACGCTAAAATTCTAAACATGGAATTATTGTTAAATTTCATATGAAAATATCAAATACATACAAATTCAAATTATTGTGAGTTGCGTTTTACTATTTTTATATCATTGTTTATCAATTTTTACTCTTGTTCTTGCTGTATGATCTGTACTTGTAATAGAAAACAATAACAAAAGGTTTGATAAAAGAGAAAAAAAAAACAATGACCTTAAGGGGTATAATTTAAACCTTCTCCCTAACCGTGCCGTTGAAAGGTATAATAATATATATTATATAGACTGCAGATTAATTCTTTTTGTCACACTATAAATTACTACGCAGATAATGTTATTTTTGCTATTTATTTTACTATTTATACAACATAATTAAATTGAAAATCATTACGATATTTCCATAATATATAACGTATAATAATATTATGAATAATAGATAACCGTATTATATAACTCTATAATATTATAAAGGTACGTAAATTTTTTGTTTTGCACACACACACACATTTTATTAACATATTAAGCGACAAATGCGTGCAACCTTTTGCCAATATAACTAACATACATGAATATGTTAACCTTTCTCGCTGGAAACTCACAAATGTAAATTATGTCACATAATATATTATTATATTATAGCTACCATGA
The DNA here is from genome assembly GCA_017140985.1 of Hormaphis cornu. Taxonomy (NCBI): domain Eukaryota; kingdom Metazoa; phylum Arthropoda; class Insecta; order Hemiptera; family Hormaphididae; genus Hormaphis; species Hormaphis cornu. The sequence goes on from CM029362.1 coordinate 19,669,942, forward strand.
AAATGAAAAAAAAAAAACCGTATTCCATCCACTATATAGGTACGTCTATATATTATGCGTCTGCTTAGCGCATATTATAGTTTATTTTACAATATTATTTAAAAGTGCACATTGAATCGTGCGCCCAGCGTAAGTTTTTTAAGTAAAAATATATAGGCTATGTGTACAATTATTATTTATGATACGTAAAAATTGTCCAAGATGTTAATATATCGCGTGTATTCGACTCATTCCACCGTATCGATTTCGATTTTCGACACTGTTTATGTTGTTTAATTATAATCTCGCGATTGTAAAATGTATCGTAATGTGAATAGGAAGAAAATAATAACTGCAGTTATACATATTGATATCTGGTTTGGATATCGCGGTCTAAAATCGAATTACAACAATATTGATCGGCACAGGCAACAGCTGTGTATTATAATATAACATTCTTTTTTCGTTGAATCACATTTCTCGAGAATTAAAAAAATATGCGTGAACACGACGTACCTATGTATTGATTTTCAACACTGAAACTACTCGTATCACATTTTCCGAGTATAATTATTACACTATTAATTCCTATTATGAATAGGCAAAAAAAAACAACGTAGGTATTGCTCGCGCTGCGGCTGCAATGGTTCTCGAATATATTAACCCGAAGGTCGATAGTGTTACTAAGGCAGATATCATTATGTATGTATGTCCGGTAGTAACTTTTCAGCATTAATAATGAATTGCGAGCGGATTGCGAAATAATTGTTGTTATTTGCGGCATCCAAAAGACATCATTCGTCCGTAAACAATATTTTGTACAATTTACCGACGCCTAAACACAAAAATTGAGATTAACATTATAATTACGACTGTTTATACTGTTACAGACGGAACATTTTTTTTATAACGCATTCGATTATTATTACTATCGTAACTGCAGCCTGTATAATGCCGCGTTTGTGCTGGAGGAGCAGTTCATCGTCAATTTAACTAATACGATATGAGAAATTATTCTTTGTGGACGTGTTTGTATGTACCTACTTTTTATGGACATGAAACGAGAACTTCTATAAATCGATGAAAAATATTACAACAATTTTTTTTTACATTTGAAATTAAAACATGTTTGAAAAACTGAAATGTGAAAAACTTGAATGAATAATCACCAAATAGAAAATAAATTTAAAACGTAAATCGCTGTGTATCTATCTATAGGTATAGTCTCTGTCGAGTGATTTTTTTCCCTTGTATATACTTATTTATGTTATCTATATTATTGCTATAATAAACAGGCTTATTAGTTACATTTCCTATTCATATATATTGACGGTATGATTATTTATTTAATAACCGAGTAATAAATTATCAAATATATCGTGGTGCAATAGGTAGGTATACAAATTATTTCACAATCGTTACCATGTATTACGTTATTTCGATATGATAATCAAACGGATTCAAAAAATGTTTTAAACAGCTTCATTTGTCAAAATACTGTCGTGTTGTACCCGCCTAAAAATAGATAAATAATACTACAAAAACGATTGATTTCAACTAACGGATTATTCACAGAATTTGTAAATTTTTTTTTTTCCAATACACGACTTTATTGCAGGTTTTGTAGTAAACTTGTCTCAAAATAGTTCAAATATTAGTTATTTGTACAAAACGCGTTTAAAATTATGTTGAAAAGTACCTAACCACAAATATAACTATAACGATTCGAGCTACATTTTCTGTAAAAATACGTACATGTATAATAATAAAATATAAACATTTACATATTTATATAACATAAAGTGCTCGTTAAACGGTTCTAATATATTTTAATCATTTAACACATTGAATTTAAAAGCGCAGCAATATAAAACGAATATAGTTAATATATAGTGTTTTCTAATGTGAATTCGTTGGCGTTAAGTATAAAATATTAAATTTGTTTTTCTCGAGTTCAACAAATTTTCTGCACCATTGAGATTATACGGCGGAATTCGAAGTAAATTAACCTCGATATTAATAATGTGCGATATATTATTATGTTGACGAATAAAAGGCTAAACATACATACCTACTGTTCTTTGCCAGTTAAAACGAATAAAAAGTATTGAGTTTTACATAAAGCAATATATTATCGATATTTTCGTCTACGTAATATGCAAAATCAGAATTGATACTATAAATTGTTGCTTTTTAATTAATTCCGATATTTATTTTTGACTGATATGTTTTAACAATATTGTGTATGACCTACGCATCGTATACTTGAATTATAATATATTATATACGTTTTAAATCGAGATTTTTGTTAAAATTTCCGATTTATAATGCTGTAAATTCCAAAAAAAAATATCTACGATTCATTTATACGCCACATGACGTTTTTCCGAGCTATTTTTTAAAATCTAACTCGGACGTTTTGATTTAGAACGACACGCGCAAAACAATTTATAGGTATTTCACTTATTTCTTGATTGTAAAAACTAATTGAGGTATAACGACCCGCGATGATTGTTTCTGCTATACATAAAAACTATTTAAACGCGATTTAAATCTTATACCGCATATTTTCGTATATTTCAATAACGCCCGAAAGAACATAAAATTTGTGTAGCTAATTCAACCGATACGTTCGTCGAAACGATTCTTCATACGTATAAAAAACACGAACTTATAAACACGCACCGCAATGGTAAACTACAACACAGGAACGAAATGTTTTATTATATTTCAAACGATAATTCGCATTTAATTTCTCGTGACTTTCTGTGATCACAAAAAGTTGTCGGTGCCTAACACCCGAGTTTTGTCGATTTGGGAGTATACATTATTTTACACATCATCGTTTCATAAAACGCGTTTTTTAAACGTAAACCGCGATTTTTCTAAACTAAAAAAAAAGCCGATTTCGATTAACCCGCATACACATAATGATCTTCAATGATATGTATAACACAGTATATTATTCAAAGTTTTCTAAACTCAATGCGCGCGTGTAATATCTTACCGTAACTACAGAAAGCAGCCGATAACGTCGATTTAAAATTGTTCTATATCGTAAAAACGTTACGTCGACATATCGCGCTCCGATCTTGACGGTCGGTACATTTTCTAAACGTACAACATTCACAGCATCGCGCACCGAACGGTTTGCAAAAGATTGCAAAAAAAAAAAGTCACGAAACAACCACGGCATACACACGCGTTTCAGACGTATCGATTTAGGTGCCGATGATCGGAACAAGCCTATACGTAATACGGTATCGGTATAAATAACAGGTCTGATAAAAGCGATTTCGAGAACTGTCGAGCCGAACTTTTTGAAATCCTCGACAAATTTTCCAGCTGCAGAGCTCGCTCAGAATCGTACTTTCGGTTAGGAGTTTAGAAGTGCTTCCGGGTGTGTTGAGTACACTTGAAACATCGAACCACAACTGCCGAACCTGCAGTGACCCACCCGTAAAACTTCGTCACCCGCGCGATCGCGGGATTTTTTGTTTTCATCGCGTAATCTGTTGTCGTTTCCTGTAAACATATAGGAGAGCACCGCGCCGTTCACGTCTCGTCTTGGATCGGTTTTGTTGGCGAGTTTGAGCCCGTTGTGTTAAATATGTCCGACAAACGAACTAGCCGTTGCAAGATCGGTGGAAATTCTAACGCACAAAATTCTGTACACGTTGTAGATTACTGTGTACTGTTGAGAACCGCGTTTTCCCAAGTCATACGGCGTGAAAAACAACGTACGATAGCGCACACCGATAATTATCGCCACGGAGCTCGTTTTACCCCCGCGCGTGTCCGTTATCAAAAACGTTACGAATACTGTCCGCGCGCGTGACCTAACCGGGCAATCTGATCCGACGCCAAAAAACGTTTGACACACCGTGGAAACCGGGATAACGCGCGATTTGATTTATCAGTAGATAGATAGATATCCGCGTGTATTGCGGCACACACAAACTTCTTATAATATATCGCTGTATCGCCGAAATCCGAATTGTATATCGATATCAATATTACGAGTTTCTATTATTATTATTATCGTGTGCCACGCGTGTGCCGGGAAGAGGTGGGACGCATAGAGGTGGACCCGAGGCCCCCCCACCAACGCTACCGGGGCCCTGCCCAACGGCGGGTGTCGCGCGCGTCCATACGCCGCCGCCGCGGCCGCGCTCCCGTTCAGGTAGCCGCGCGCGTCGCCGCGCCCGGCAGTCGTCACGCGGCCCGCCGACACGAGCGTCACGCGCGCGCGTCCCGAGAGAGAGAGCGAGAGCGAGACGGACAGAGGAGATACCGAGCGCGCAGCAGTGTCCGCCGCCCAGCCGTCACGTCTGCGCGTCCGTTCGCCGTCGTCGTCGTCGTTTTTCGGCGACAACACGCGTGTGTCAACCGTTCGTCGTCAATCGGCCGCGATTTCCGTTTTTTTTTTCCCCGTCGTGCGATGCGCGGCGGCCCGTCCGTCGCGCCAGCGCCCCCGCAGTGCCGCGGCGGAACCGCCGGTCGCTCGGTCGTCGCATAAAGTGCGCGGAGTGGACGCGCGGCAACGAAGCTGGCGGTGTGCCAGTATAATGACATGAACAATTTTATGGAGGTAGGTGTACCGCGATTTTCGGGGGGGCCCGGGGGGGTGTCCCTGTTTCTCCGGGGTGTCCTTTTCAAACCGAGGTCCGAAAGAGCCGGGACGTTGCTCGCCAGGTCGGGGTTAGGTGGAAGATATCGGTGGTTAGGCTGGTGCGGATTGAACGCGTTGTATTCTGCGAGTGCGATACAACATCTGAGATCACCTTCGAAAACGCGATTCTGGCCAGTACTGTCTGGCACGATACGCGTCGTCGTCGTGAAAACAAATTTAACGATACAAAAAAAACTTTTGTCGAATCCTTCCTGCGATTTCAGTATGGTTCGTATCGAAACGTATTCAGCTCGATCTCCATTTTGGACACTATGGTCGAAAAAATCGACGCGTCAAAAAAAAACCGCGTCGTCCACCGTTGTCGTCCACCGTAAGAAATACGCGACCGCGCCCGGGAATGGCGAGTTTAACGGCAAAATATAGAGCGACGTGGTGAAATCGGCTGTAAACCAAAATCGTGTGAACCAACGTATCTTGTTTCGATCGTGTTAAAGTTTTGAACATGAAAACTAGAGGTCTTATGAAATAGTAACTGCGTAAAATTCAAAAAGTTCCATTACTCCCTGGGAAAATGGTGGAAATCGTTTCAGCAGTGTAAACGCTTTTTTATATGTATTTCAAGTCGAACGGAAAAATGTCGACATTTTCGTTTTTGGCTCCGAAAATAATGAAAATTAAAAAGACAAAAAAAAACGCTTCAATTAAAGTACCAGCTCGCGGTGATCAATTGTACGTATCTTTTGAGGTGCGTTAAAATCGGAGCATTTTTTCTACAAGTGATCACAGAAAATAAAACTTATTTTTCGCTGACGCTCGAAAACCCAAATGTTGAATGACACCGTTTCGTCTGCACTGGAGACAAAATATTATCAAATTAGGGAGTTGACAGATCTGACCGTGTGCTATGCTATGTATAGGATGATCATAACAGTATGGAAAGTTTAAAAGGGATAGATGGGCATCGAGGGAGTTATACTTAGTATAGCTAGCACGGACGAACTGGCAATCTTTGATGATCGGCAGGTTTAGAAAATGTTGAATATCCGAGTATAATTAGGAGGAGGAAGTTAGCGGCAAAAGAACGAGAAATTTATGCTAAACACGCTCGTGTATCCTTAGCGCAGAATAAAGGTGCCAGACAACAACCCCCATATTCCGGTACGATTTATAACGGGATTGGGCCGATTACAGAAGTTTTAGTTACAAAGAGTGTCGTGCAGAAATCGGAACAACATTTACAAGAAAACCAAAAAAACCAAAAAAAAAAAATCCTTATAAAAAACTTATGTGCAGCGACGGATGATTTTTAGACTTTATTATGCGTTTGTCCAAACTGCTTTTTTTTACGTAAATCGCGTCTTCGATCCTCACTTTATAAGTTTTACTAGAATATATCGTATTTCTGCGTCTGTACTCTCTGCTGTTATCATAACGATTTATCTCGCGAAATTTTACCCAACCGATCCATTTTCGTACACTCGCGATAATCACGCTAAAAAATACAAAGTGTTTTATCGAATTTTGTACATGTTAACTGTATGTAGATGTGATCGTTCCGTTTCTGAATTGGGAGCTTACCGGCGATCGCGCCGAAAATGTGGATTTTTCGATAGCGTACAAGATGAATCTGACGAGAATTATGCGTAAAAATATTTTGTTTGGTCAATAACGACCAGAAATCGCTTTTTTTTTCCTAAGACTTTTTGGATTATTTTGATTCGTCGTGCCGCCTGCAGTACGAGCGATACAGTACGCCCTTAACGCGCGTAAATATGACGATAAATAAAACGATTGAATGATTTTATCGAGTTTGCATATGAAATGGGTAACAAATTTAAAAACTATTAACATAATAATCAAAATGGGTGAGTCAGGGTGCACAGGGGATCTATCTGATTTTCGATGCAACCCAATCTACTCTGATGTAGCGGTGGTGGCGATCCGAACAACTCGAAGCGCAACACAGTATGTTTATATCGGTCCAAAAAACGCGTGATCGGCTAAGCTACTTAACAAATATCCACTCAAAAAGTAAAAAAAAAGTCTACCCTAAAAATTGTTATCATTTTATTTACACCGTTTCAATAGATTACATGAAACATTGTAAATTTCGCATTGAAATGTCGATTTCGGTACGAAGTGTCGCGAAAATCCGGGACGGAAATTTGATTATATTCTTTCCAGAGTTAATAGTTTTTTAATATACACCTACATATCATATTATACACTCTATATCAAATGGAATAAAATAATTAACCGCAATGACAATTTATAACTATTTTGAGAAAGACTACATCAAAATGTGATTTGACCAGGAAAGTATTTTCGGGTTGATGGGGTTTAGAAAAAAAAACTATTTTAGTATGAAGTAAGTACCTACAAGCCGATATTTTTTTAACGATGTCATCACTTATCGAAAACGTAGAACGACTCTACCGGCAACAACCATGACAAAAATATATATTTTTATGAACTATATATACGCGTAAAAATTTTTTTTTTTAATAATAATTTGGATATTTGTGTGAGAAAAATCGCGGTAATCTCTAAAAACTGTATCCGTTATAGGTGGTTGTTATGACGTTTCCTGTTTACACAAATCGGATGAATTTAATTTGAATTGAGTTTGTCGATAGTTTTATCTGCAATATACACCTAATAATATCATATTTAATGATATCAATATACGATAGAATCGGGTAACTTTTCGAAGGTTTTGTCGTCACAACATTGAGCTTTACGAAAACTGTCGTCGAATTCATGCGTTTTTCACTCGAGGGTGCGTCGGAGCCGGCCATTTATCGAGGAGCAAAATATAGGCGATTCCTGTCACATTTAACATAAATTATTGATTTCACGGGAAAAGTATAATGACTCGGAGAATGAACAAAACAGGTTTTAATTTTTCGCTGATTGAATTATGTAAAATCGCCCAAGTCTGATTTAAAATCGAACTTTAAAACAACAAAAATATTATATAATCTGTGTGTTGATCTAATATACAAACGATGAAATTGATATTTTTAAATTAAAAGTGTTAATTAACGAACTTGTGAAACGTTTTTAACCAAAATCGTTTTTTTTTTTTTAACGTTTTGATTCCAGGCTTTTAAAGTGGGTTTCGGGTGAGAATCGCAGGTAAATAAAAACAGAATTCGTGAATGCGTTATATCGTGTTAGCAGTTTACGAGAATTGTGAAAATCTTATTGTTTATTATTAACATCGTAAACTTTTAACCGATATTGTTTGAAATTCGGTGATTTTAATTTTGCTGTTTTCACGGAAACGCGTTACAACGTGAAATAATAACACAAAGTCACGCGCGTCTCGTGATACACTCTTAATACGCTCTCGCATACGTGAAAAATTTGACCGATCCGTCTCAATAATAATAATGTACCCCCCGCTTTGGGTAAAACCGCGCGCGGTATAAACCAGCGGTATGTAACCAGGTAACCACGGTGGGAAAAATTAATCCGTCAGGTACCGTAAACAGCAGCCGCTGCAAGCGTTTAAATTCAAGAATGTCACTGAATGCCTACTGTAAGTTAGTAATTTATACGTATATATCATACAGACTTCCGCATTTTTTTCTTTGCCGTCGTTTTGTCCGCCAAATCCTTTCTTGGAGACCGTCCAACGGTTATTTATTATATTTTTCATTGTTTACACTATTAATACTACATCGCGAAAACATTGTCGGTCCGTGGCGTGATACTTGCGCTGAAAATAAATTGGTGTGAAAGAGACAAATTGTCCGCGAGTTAAATGTATGCAAAACTAACTCTCGCCTCGTAATAAAGTATTATATCGTTTATGCCGCGTATAGCCCATCTCTCGATAACAAAAGTTAAACGGGTACGCTTAATTTCAAACGTTTGATTCAAACTAGCTAGGTTTAGTGCCAACAGCACTCGTCTCGAGACGTATAAGAACTACATACACACGAGGGTGAAAACGGAGATTTCTATGTCTCCGCGTGTTACTTACGAAATTTGATACTTTCTAAGGTCTTTGCTCCCAAAATGAAAATTTAATAAAAAAAAACGTAATAAAAACATTCGCGGTTTGGATTTTTACACACTGCTTTTCGTGGACATCGAGAAACAATACCGTTTTTTTTTTTCTATAAAATCGGCTCATAACTTCGTTAAACGCCTCAACTGGATATTGCGAAGCCTTGGCTCGCGCGCAGCCACTATAACATGTGTCACGTCTGCTTGCGATTCTCCTCGAATTCCGGAAGCGAATTACTATTGTTTTTTTAAGTCCAACAATTTTTCCTATCCGTGTTTTATTTACATATTTCGACACCGTTGTCGGTAGCTAATTGTGGAAAAATAAAAGTAAAACACACAGCATTTTATAATACTATACGCGCACAAACAAAAATTAACCTTATACGATTTTATAACACGGACGATTCGTCCTTTTATCCATCGAATGCATCGTTTTATTGCAACGGTTAGACTAACCTATTGCTATTTAGAGTTTAAAATCGGTTTAAAACGCGTTCTGCGCCACCGACGAGTACTAAACACTGTACAGTTTCTTGTTGACTTATCGGTTCGTTCAAATTGTTTAGATTTAAAATGTTATAATAGTTATGACGGTGAATATATATATATATAAAACTATCGTATCTCTTTCGCGGTGGTGACTCGCGTCGCGTCTATATTATTTCCTGCGTTGCAGCAAACCGTTTTGCGGTTATAACCGAACGGATTCATCATGTTCAGATGTCACGGGATGTCACTCGTATCCAATAATTCCCGGTATAGTTGATCGTAAAGAATTTTATTTCACGTAGGTAGGTGTACAAAAATGCTCGACCTAACCGTGTAAAATGTGTGATTTTAACGATAGTTAAAAAAAGATAAATCGCGTCTCGTAAAATTATTTCCTACATTATAATAGTGTCGCCGCCGAAGTAGTGCCATCCGCACTCGTTCTCGTTTACCGCCACGGCATAGCAAAGTTATAACGATACGATACTTATATTCGCGGCTCGCTCGTAATAATTAGGAGGTATCTTTTTTGTTTGAATAAACAAATTTATCACACTCGGTTGACACATTGTTATTACACGATTCCGAGAAATCGCGTTATAAACCGATATAATAACGTATTATTACTATCATATAAGTACGTCGTAAAAAAAAAGTTTTTTTTTAATTCTACAATTTATTAGGTACCTATACGAACAAACGTGACGTGTATATATTACTATTACTATAGCCGGCCCGGCGTTGCCGGCGATTCAGTTGGTCAAGGCTTAGTAAAATTATTTCGAATTAAATTTAAAAAGTCAGTGTACGCCAAGTTGCACGGATTTGGATGTTCACCGCCTTGAGGAATTGAACGCTTTAGGGGTTAAATTTCGAAAAATTGTCTTTAGGGGCTCGCCTATACGTACGTTATTTGCGAGGAACTTTTCAAGTCTCTGGACGGTCGGGTCAGTCAGTTTTCCTCTTACATGTAGATTGACTTGCAATCTGGTAAAGTCAATCATATTTTCGCCGGCTTGTACATTACAACAATAGTGTGTGTAACTCGATGATGACTTACGGTCGAAACTATACTTGGTTAGGTATACCTTTATAAACATTATTTCACTATCTGTCGTAAGCGTTTACTTTCTTTACACGTACCGATATAATTTTATTTTCTACGTTTTAACAGTAATATTTATTATTCGCCCGAGATATCGATCGACCGGATACTATAATAAAATATTATAAACACCGCACGCCGTCCGGTGGAAAACCGCGTTTGATCGATCTGCAGTGTACAGCAGTATTTAACGTTCATTATTATAATGTTTTATTGTTATTTTCGCTGATGTCATTGTGTTTACTCTCTTGTGTCGATCGAACGATAAAAATGCAAATCCGATTGTTGGCGGATGTGGATCAGTTTGGGTGGGTATGTGTAACATAGATTATATACCTCCAGCCTGTACGTAAGATATCGTAGTTGTATAGATAAAATCTATCTTTTTTGTCCGCCATTCTGCGGTTACACAACGCAAGAAACAAATAACATACGAAATTCGACAGTGATTAATTAACAAATAAACGCGTGCACGGTGGTCGTCGAAAAAACGTGCAGACCGATCGAACGTAAATCGGACCGGTCGAAATCACGTAACAAAAATGTCAAGGGTCTTTGCCGTTTACGGATTTTCTGTTACAACCGAGTTTGTATTTTTCCAATTTTCAACGGTTCTAAACTTGTGATTTTATCAAACGCGAAACGTCACGTGTCTATTTGACATTTTTGAGAGCGCTAAATCATTATTTTAATGGCGTAAACGGATTACCACGGTCATGCCGATACATTTTATTTTTAAAAACAGCATTTTGTATGATTATGTTTGGTAGAGCCAACGCCGATGGGTGGAACTAAAGACGAGACCCTAAGCACTGTTTTTAAAAGATGATTTTGAAAACAATTAATAAGTTTATTTATCAATAATTTTATGGCCGTTTGAAATTTATCGAATATCGTCATGATATCCAGCGCGACGAAGTATTTTTCATGAAAAATTTCATCGAAAATCTGTAAGAAATAATAACGCGTCACAACAATTAATGCGAGTGTTACATTCGTGAACGGTTCTCAAGAATTTTAAATATTGTTAGAATTGTTGTCCGGGTTAATCAACTGAACATAGGTATTATATCTATGATCGAACAATAAACGTCGAAGTTTGTCGACATTGTTTCCGAATACATCTGCAGTAAAACGTTTTAATATGTTTCACGAACATTCATCACGTCTTGATAAAAGAGAACGAGAACAGCGAAACAACATTATAATAATTTCTGTCTTACCGACTACCGATTTTCAACGGTTCGATTAAAAGTTGATTTGTTTGTTTATCGACGATGTACACTATGTGGAGATCTTAGTCGTGTCGTGTGTTACAAACCCTCGATTTCTCGAACCTCGCGAGATTTCACGCTTACAATATAAAACATGAGTACGACTTATCTATTGAAAAAAGAAACGTAAAACAAATACGACTTTTTCGTTACCGTTGGTACCTAAATCACGTGTGCTACCCATTTACTATTGCATTTTTTTTTAACAACGGACCATGAATATTCAAACAAGTCTGTTCAAACAAGTGGGCCACGACGCGTCCGAAATGGTTATCTGAATTTTTTTTTTTTTAAAACATTTACACGGGATCTGGAATATTATTTTTATGAAAAAAGTGCGACAGAGAAGTTTGTATAAAACGTGCGGGACGCGGGTATTTATTTATTTTTTTTATAAAATAACCGTGAACGTCATTCACAAACGTGAAAATCATTCGCACACATTACTCTATTGAATCGGTTCGATAACTCATTTACTGTGTGGTATTTTATAGGACGTATTATCTTCGAGTAAAGAGCAAAAGTTTTCAAAAACTGTGTTCAAGAATCACGAATAATATTGAACGATTCAATCACATTTTCGTGTATGATCTAAAACCTATCGATTTCGGGTTTTTTTTATGTCCATAACATCCAAAATATTGATCGGAACGAGCTTAAATACTTTTACACAGCATTATTATGATGATTGATGGATAAGACACAAGTTTGACAAGAGTTTCAAGTGATTTTTCGAAAATTTAACGAGCTGTAGAACTTTGAAATTCTCGAAAAATGTACCTAGCTGCATAATATGCACCTGACAACCTGGCTCTGAATCGTTTTTTTCGAAGGATATTTTAAATAACACGGTAGTCGCCGCTCCGTCAGTCAAACTACCATCCATGTACCTAGATTGATTCCGGCTTTTTTCTTCGTATTCGTAAAAACGTCGGGCACAAAAAAATTATGAAAGTTTTGAAAACCGATCGCCGCAGCGTCTGCGTAATATATTATCTCGGATTTATTGCCGTGCCAATTTAACGACGAGTGTCCCCGCGCGCGCGGTGTGCAATGAAAGTTGAAAAGTCTTCTATTATAATTTTTTTTTTTTATATACAATATATTGTGCTTTGCTATAATATTATTATCTATATATTGTTATCCTTCCGTAAAAGCGGCAGCGGACGACGGGAAACCGGTTGTGGCAACGGTAAAACCATAATAAAATGCTAAGAGTCGCCAAGACATCTCAGCTATCTCGCGAGTCCCTTTTTTTTTTTCTTTCTCGTTTTCGTATTTTTTTTTTCGTACTTTTTTCCCCCGTTTTTTTTTTTTTAAGTATATAATGACGTGTATAAAATCGTTTTATTCTAACGCGCCTCGAGCACTAGGTCACACACACGCACACGAACGACGAGACCGATAGCCGACAAAAACGCATCGGTTTAAAAAAAAATCGCGCGCTGTGTGTGCACTTTTCTGTTGAATCGCCGCGCTATTTTAAATAGTTCCCAGTGGTCTTTGGCAGTTTGTCAAATTCTCACGCCGTACTGAACGCAGTGTTAATAATATAGGACCGGACACAATCAGCCGATTAGCAGGTTTTCCTTCGTTTCTTTTGCCGGTCTGTCTGTTTTTTTATTAAAAAACAGCGAGAAAAGGCTGCGCTAGGTTCGTACGCGTTACACGTTTAAATATCACGATAAGATTTTACAACAACGAGATCGTTCGCCGCAACGTTTATCGTCGTTTAGATAATTAGCTTTTATCGTAACGTCCTCATTCTCCGGGCTTTTTAGGTCGTCTGCAGGTACAAATTGTTTCGGGGTCTCATTTATTGCACACGGGGGATGGATGCTGGTTCCTTACACCGATTATAGTGGACGTCCGGTCCTCGTGGATGTTTTGGGTTGTTTCTTCCGAGTGCCGAAAACTGCGACGATGAATCGTCAACTTTGGCGCCAGAACGGCTATACTTATATACCTATAAAAACCGTATCGCGTTATAAACAGTTATAATGTCAAACTTTTACGTATGGGTACTGAAAAATAGTTAATATAAATAATCGGAAGACGCGATTCGCTACGTTTAATACACCGTTTTTGTTTCACGCGATATTTTTTTTATTTTCTTACTAGAATCTCGTTTTTTTTTTTTTTCCGAACGCAATGATTCGTTTTCAGATTGTATTGAACAACACGGACGAATACAGCAACTTGGGGAAGAGACCCGCCCAAAGTGTGTAAGCTACTTGTACCGTGGCGGGTGCCGTTCTTTTTTGCCGGTCTTAACATGGTAGAAACACTCACAAATAAATGAAATACACAAAATTTAATCTCGATTGTTTCGCACGCGTGTCGTGTGTAGTACACACAGACTTACACATAACACGCGTGTGCACACTCGACGTTAATGCGCTGTTATAATATTATATATTTTTTTTATATACATCGATTACACACCTCTCATTTGTTGCGACCTGTATGATAACTATTAGTTATTTTATTTTTCGGGACGTCGACTACACGCGTGCGTCCGTTTGGGAAACTCTCGCGCTAAGTACGTAACATTGCGCATCGACCGTGGCGGTCCTTATCGCGGTCGATCGTTCGATTCTGACAGCAGCAGCAGCAGCTATCGGCCTGTCTTGAAAAAGAGTCTTCGTTGGAAAGTGTACGATAATAATATTCCGAGCCAGTATTATATAAAACGGCTGTTTAATAATAACGGATAATAGTTTTCCCGAACCCAGCGAGTGCTTGTTTATAACTGTATTATCGCGCGTTTCGATCGATCTACATGTTTATGTGTTTATAACCTCGTAGTGTGTCCCCTCTGCCATAACAGTCGTCGTCGAAATATTCGGACGAAACGACGATATTCAGTACTTACCTCTAAATTACCACCTTAAAAATACCCGAGGGCGTCGCTACCGTTATATACTACGTGTTATTCGTTTATTTTTTCCAGATAAAACGAGCAGCTTATAAATAGGTAATAATATAATATAGCAGGTTGCGACAGCGAAAAATTGCGGTGTAATACACTCGCGATTTCCCGCCGTCATTGTGCGACTGACGTTTATGTACGAGTTAAATTTTGTTTTTCGGTTTTTAGCGAGTTGACAAAAAAAAAACGCGAAAAAGTCCCCCCGTCGGTTCCCTGGAATTATGTTGTGCGCAAACGCTGTAGTAAGGAGTTTTTCGAAAATTTATATGTCATAGATGGGAATCGTAACCGTCTGAATTTCTGTACGATTTGTATTATACGTGACGGAGAAAATAAATCACGATAAATCCGCATAACCCCGTACTTAAGCTATTAATCGTTTCTGTCGTATAGATACAGTCCAGTAGAAATAAAAGACGAACTGACGACGAAACGTCGCAGTAGTTATAAACGTCGGTTGAAAACCCTGCGCACCGTATTTCGTCGTCGTGCTGTTGCTGACTTTTGTCGATCGCCGTAATAATATATTTTACGTATAAAAAGTATAAAATGTTTGTCGATAAAGATATTTATCTGCAGGAGGTATATTACGATGGTTTGTTCGAAACGGAAACGGGAGTAGCATGTTCTATTCGTACAGAGTTTGTGCGAAAAACGAGTTCCTCGTCCGTGGCGTTTTGTTTTTCGTCTATATCTGTCGCGCACGTCTATATTTTCTAATATATTTTTATAATATTATAAAGGCAGCTGCTATACATTATGTATACACGTTTTTTTTTTTGGTAAAAACAACAGCAATTTTTTCCCCACGCCGCGATGTGCATTTTTTTTCTTCGTACTTATCTTATAAAAACGCTGCAGCTACCGCGGATAGTACAACGTGTTATTATTATACAGCATTGTACAGTCATCGAAGAATATCGTCAATTCATCGCGGCCCGGGGACCCCGAGTCCATTATATACGTATACAGGGTGTTGAAGTCAATAATGCTTTTGTTCGTTTTTCAAAAGTATCGAAAACGTGTGTTTACGTGTTGGTCGCGTATCCACGTCGCCGCGAACGTTTAGACACCGTCGATTCCGACTGATTTTCGGCGTACGCTGTCCATCCAAAGTGGCGGTTAACGGGGTACAAAAACTGTCGATTATCGTCTTCTGTTCCTTCTCTCTTGGCCTTTATAACACCCGTACAATCACCGCTTCTCTACGACTGATTTCTGGTTTTTTCGACCTCGCACAGTCTTCGTGAATTCGGTCTACCCAACGGGTCTTCTTGACCTAACCTGCCGCCCACACTGCAAGTGTTGGTTTGGCGATCTCTCTATACATACATATAATCGGCTTCTGAAAGAATATGAAGTTTTCTCCGTCCGTAAATTTTCCGTTTTAGCGGTTTTCATTCAAAAACCACACTGCAGATCTCGTATTTGTTTGCACGTTTCAACAGCACTGCGGACGATCGGACCACCCCTGTGAACTCTCGTATTTTTTTGGCTTTTGAACACGTTTTCTAACCCCGTATAACGTGCACGCGTGAAATAAATAAAACCGTCGTCGATCCTAACGGGGGTCGTTCAGAAGCGCATTTTTTCGTGAACACCCTGTAATTGTTACGTTGTACCACCACAACGCGTGCAGCAGGTCGTCGTCGTCGGGGTCTCTCGACGCACACGTACGCAACACGTGTAACATCCGTACGTCATGTACAATTTGTCTAATGCACAATAATAATAATTACGATCCGACAGTACAGAATGCGTCTTAGAAAGACGACCACTCTATATAAGCTGTATTCCATTATTATTATTATATACGTAGCGCGACAACGGGTTCTCTCCTCTCTAAAAGGGTCTGCGCGCACTTTTTTTCGGTCAACGCCGTCGCTTGTCTTCTTTCTTTTGCACACGCCGCGGGTACATCAAGACGTTTCGGCACGACTGATGTGTGTGTGTGTACACATACCGATATAACTTACCGAGTACGTAAGAAGCATGATATTTTATTCTTTTTTTTTTCTCCTTTCATTCCTTAAGTGGCCCGGTCAGGTATATAATACAGCCGCTGCGATTACACGAAACTATTTTGAACAAAAATTTATAATAATATATATATATGGAGGTGTAGGTGCCTACCGCGCCTCCGAATTCTATTTTTTTTCATTCCGTCGCTTCGACCGCTGATTACAATCAAATAATAAACTATTACGAGCCGACCTCTCTTTTTTTTTTTTTTTTTAGCACGTACTTTATATAATATAGTAGCCGTCTCAACATTTATATAGAAAACCCTTATAACGTATATTGTACAGTTACGAACAGTGTGACGTGTTCGTATTTCCGTTGTTGAAAAACGGTTTTTAAAACGGTCAAAATGTAAAAAAAATCGCCTCAAACACTCCTTATTGCTTTCGCGTACATTTTTAACCGAAACTTTTCTCCGGCAAGTAATTCTTGATTCGTATAACAGGATAATGATTTCACAAGAATTCCTTCTCTTTTTTTTTTTCTTAGTATTAGTAACCCCGGTTTTTTTCTAAGTTTTTGTTTTTATTCAACCCGGAAGTATCAACGAGTATAGGTTGTAAAATCGATCATTTTTATACCGATTCGATAACACCCGATTCAGATGTATAGAATCAATATTATATTTGTTGTAATTTCAATTATCACACGTTTGGCACCACACTCGCGAGCACATATTTTCTTAAATACAAAAATTGACTTTTTTTTAGTTAGCTATTCGACCAAAGTTAATACAGTTACATAAAGTGGTATCACGTGAATTTTTACGTCGCGAGAATTTTTAACAGAGCAACTTTCAGCGCGTATAAAATGTTTACATAGAATAACGGTTCAAATCTGGTTCGATCTGCGTGTGGCTGTACGACGTTATTAGAGTTTTTTTTAAATATTTTATACAATAAACAGTCCGCAAATGAATAATTCATAGTGTATGATACGTGGTACGGTTTAATCTACACGCTGCTGCACGCACGAGGTAAGATTTTTTTTTTCATTCGAGCTGTATACGCCGATTCACGTGAATAACGTGTTGTTGTTGCAAATCCGTCAGATGAAAAAGTGCGACGTTTGTTGATTTTTTAAATTTTTTTTTTTAGTGTCTCTTGAAGTCTTGTGTGTGCATACGAAATGGCACGCGAAACAATTCAGTTTGTTGGGCGCACAAATATATATATATAATTTGAAAACATCACGACAAACTCCGGTATACATACTATTCCCGAGTCGAGATACCTGTACATCTACCGTTTTTTCCAAACGGTATTTTTCTCGAAAGATCAAAAACCCAATATAGGTAGGTTACTTTGCGTTTTCCGAAATTTTGAGATCTTTTACGCCAGAGTACGTGTATTTTAAGTCGTTTTTCCCTCATCCGCGGCCGAGGAACAATGTTTTTTATTTTAACCCGTTTAACAGTTGAACGTACAGAAATGAACCGTTAAAAAAAAAATATAATATGATTTAACGTGTACCGTTCTGATAAACGATTTTCGAAGACACAAACGCTGACAGGCCGTTCTGCAAATTCTTTTACAAATGTTTCAACTCGTCGACGCACAGATAAATCGTCGTCGAAATAGTTTGATTTTGTCGAATGTTATTTAGACGGATATATTATATATACATATATAGTATATTGTGGTACACGATTTCCTCAGAATTTAGACGTTTAGACAACGGCCGTTCTCGCGTTTCTCGTATATCGTCCGTTTGCCGTGCGTGTCTGTCTCCTCGCGCGTCGCGTGCTACACACGAGGCGTGTTCGAGTGTGAATTCTTTTTTACCGATCCGCGCCTATTCTTCGCCGTTCTTCTGCGTCGTTATAATAACATATATATATATATATATTCTTCTGTCGTGAATATTGTTGTTGATGTTTTTTTTCTTTCAAACACATTTCCACGATGGTTAACCTTAGCCCGCGAGTAGGTGGTTAATTGTGTGTGGATACGATATATATTACAGAATCGTAATGTTAACAACGAGGTTAACAATGTATACAATTCACGTGAAGGTAGGACGTACGAGTAACTTTTTTTTCTCGTATCAATTCTATACGTAATTATGATGTATTTTTTTTTATTTTCGGATGGATCGTTTTACACTACGAATTTCGATTTATCCAGACGCTGTTCCGTGTATGTATTACGGACGTGTCGCCGCACGTTTTCGTCGTATCCGTAGTAAAATATAGTCCGAGCAACAAAAATACAGTCCTTAAATATTGTGCACACATAATATTTTCCATCTCGGGCTTTTGACGGCCATCGACACCGTGCCGTCGTCGCACACCCGATGCAGCAGCCTTCCCTGCGCACCGACCGCTCTTGCTTTCCAATCCTGTCCTCCATTCGGTGGTGCCTCCACGTCTTTTCTCATCACACACCTCAATCTCCCCGGTGGTCTTTTACCCACTGCTGGGTCCAACCCTCATGATCGTCGTCCTCAAGAACTGATGGTCCGGGATTCGCACGTCGTCCGTGACCGAATAATACAGTCTTCTGCAGATCGACGTGCGTTTTTCCGGCGGAAAAACTATTCCGGCTGCTCGTTTTTACTCGCTTTCCACACTCCCGGTCGTCGCCGACGGGTCTTCCTCGAACACCGTCGAAACCGGCAATTTCCTTTCCTCGGTACGCAATATCTACTACTGGACAGGTCTGTACTGCCAATTTCGACTCGGTCGGAACCATTCACAGGTGTAAAATATTGAAATAAAAGTTGGATTGCGAACGGAACGTCACGCAGGTGGTAACTCTCTGCGGAGAAAATAAAAAATTTGCCACTCGACTTGTGTATTTTGATATTAAAATTGATCGAATTAAACCGACGGCGTATTTTTTTTTGTAATGGAAGTCAATTCATAAAATATAAGAAGCTCGTACCTATTTAAGCGTACGCTTGTCGCCGGTCAATCCGCATAATACGACGCATATAAATGTAAGAAATGAACCAACAGCTCTGGAAAATCTCGTATAACATTACAATATATGTAGTGTAATTACTCCGTATCGGAATTATGGAAATCAACCGGTCAAAATATTCACGATAAATTATTGACCTACTATTATGTATTAATATTTATATGCGCGCGGATAAAGTTACGACAGTTTTTGACTGAGATAAAAAAGTAATAATAGTACGTATGTGTCAATTCATGAATTCGGTATTACCGCGAAAGCAGGTTTTCCACGGAGAAATTACACTTTTAAATTATTCGACGACTCGTTGAAAAAATCAGTTTTATTTTCTTTTCTTTTTTTTACGAATTCATACGTAGTCGACACGTTATATTTCGGTATCAAACCGTATTAACACATTAATCGTTTTGACGTGGCGTGCGCGGCGGTGTTAAATATAATATATTATATTTTTTACTGCACTGACTGTAAAAATCTGTACAATTTCACCGATATGTTAATGGGTGTGCATAAAAACTCGCGGGCCCGCGGTTCATGAAATATTCAGATCAACAATTTGCTGCACGGATAGTGTGAAGATATATAAAAACGCGATTTAATATCGGGTACAAAACGAGTTTCTCGAAGCGCGCGCGTGCAATTATATATTGATTAATATTATTATGTTTGTTGATCGAAAACACGCTATGACGCGTGTTAAATTTTCGAGCGTTTTCAATGCGTATTACAAACAATTATAATCGCGGTTAGTAAAAGAGAATTTTTTTTTTAAAACGATTTCTCTATATTGTACCAGTCTACAATGTACGTTGTACAATATTTACACGTAGGTATTGTGTCGAGTTTGCGACACAATAATCGTCGAGAACTTACGTCGATCTCGCAAAACCCATGTGTATATCACCGAGTGTTCTGGACCAGTGGTTAATTTAGACACCGAAGTGGAGGAGATATATTTTTGATGATAAAACGTGAACTTTACGTCATTTTACAATCAGTATAGTCGAAAAAAAACTTTCTAAATCCGATTCGTTTTCGTGTATCGTTTAAAACTATAGGAATTTTACACATATTTTACCATACAGTGTTAAATATAACTACACAGTATAAATTCTAAAACGTATAATACACATTTCCGCGTTTTAAAATAAAACGATTTAAATTTATTTACATTTTTATCGACGTATACGATTTTCAAGAAAACAGTTTGAACAGCAATCTATCGTCTACACACAATCAATGTACCAACTGATTTCCATTAAAGAATTTCTATACTAAAATGTATATACATCGTTTGAAAAACGCGTTCCAAACATAATGCGTTAGCGGTACAAAATGCAATTATTAAACGTTTTTTTTTTTGTTGATTCCATCACATATTGTCGTGTATCTATGATCTTTTAGCGCAAAAACATTACGCGTTTTAAAAAAACAACGCAGATTAGCCGTATCCACGGACGTTTGACGTCCGCGGGACGTTATCTGACGTTTCCGGAACGCAGGAACCGCTTTTCGAAAACAAACAACGGCGTTTCACTGAAAAAACTCGCAGAATCCTCGCCCAAACTGCAGTCTTACAGTTGTATTTATCGTCTGATCGATTTTTTTTTTGATTTTTTACTCTACTTAACACTATTGCAATCAATTTCTCCGGACCACGTTCGATCGATTTTAACGCGCTCACAATCGACGGTGACGTAATAAAAACATGTAATTTACTATCGTTCTCGTCTCCGCAGGATCGGCTGGCCGGGCATGGAACAGTCGCGTCGATCGGCGGTGGAGGAGGTAGCGGCGGCGGCGGGGGTGGCGGCGGAGGAAACGGTGGCGGCGGTGGATCGTCACCGTACAGCCCGCACCACCATCACCACCATCACCACCACCGGAACACGACACCCACCAACGCCGGTACGAACAACATGGGTCACCACCAGGACTTCCAACCGCCGTACTTCCCGCCGCCGTTCCCGCCGGCCCACCATCACCATCAGCCGTCGTCCGGCGGCAACGCGTCCTCGCCGTCCGCCATGGACTACATCCACGACCCGTACTCGCAGACGCTCAACAGCCTGCACCAGAGCGCCCAGGCCGCCGCGGCCGCTCACCACTACAATCAACTGACCGTGGCCGCCGTTTCCGTTGGCCAGCGGCACGACGCCCTCCGGCGATCCGATTCCGATTCCATTCACGCGGTGAGTACACATTACCCGGCAGACACAACAATGTACTTATATATAAATAATAACGGTCTTAAACGAGTAAACGACGAATCGTGGTTTGTCATTGAACCGTACGGGGAGCCAAAAAAAAAAAAAGACCAAGTATGCAGCAGATCATTCACCATGATCTGTAAGTAACTAAAGTGGCGGCGAGAACGGATGTAGGGAAACAATCGAAAACTATACGGGGAGGCTGTTGACGTTTATGACGTGTAGGGGATGCGAATGAACGTGATAGGTGGGATAAGACAAGGGTGGCCGACCGCAAACAGTCAGGAGGAAAAAGGCGAAGAAGAAGGGTACTCGGTTTTCGTAATATTTTTGCGACACGGCGCAGCGCGACGTTTGGCGATCGCCGAAAAAAACGATTCCGAGCGAGCCGAGTTGTCCGCAGTGCACGTCCTGGTAAATGTCTCGAGAGTTTCAATGAATTCTATATTTAGCTCGAAAATTCGTCGAAATCGCTCGAAGCAAAAAAACCAACATCACTGTAAAAATATATGTAGGTACGTCCCTCGTTGACACGCTCAGAATCTAAAAACAAGAAAATCTTTTGCGCAACCGTGTCAGAGCACTTTTATCTCGTTCGTGTAGGTTTAACGTACTCACGCACGTAACGCACATCGTTTGTACGTTTTGTTGGTACATATAATGTCGTGTAATTTTTATTAGATTCTGATCGGAGCAAGGGAGCCAGTGGTTTTACAATGATTTTTTTAAATTTTTATTTATTTTTTTTATACCGTGTACAAAATTTCTTCCAGAAAGAGTGTTTTCTACGTACAGTACCTACACCTTTTCTTTTAGCGAATTCGATCAAGATGGTACTGTAGACGCGTTGCTTAACGCGACGGGAAGGATAACCACCGGAAAGTTGCGTGAAAAACCTCTAAAAACGGAATTTTGTCTACAAACCGCGTATCTATAGTTATTTCTGCACGATTTCGAAAACAATCACCGAGGGGTCTCAAAATTTTAGACGACAACGACGCACCTTCGTACCATATAGGCGCAACGTCGAAGAAATGTTGAAAAAGTTTCATTCGACTTTAGGCTGTTCGATCCACTACCACCGATGTCGGTGTTAAGATTTGTAACGACGTGTTGGATTTCGTCAAAATCGCGCGCGAGACGTCCCGATGAGACGACGTAACACTCCATCCGCGTCGACACCGACCGCGGCCCGAGATAACGAATACGGCGCAAAACGAAACGATTACATTTTTCCCCGGGAAATACGTGTTTGTCACGTTTGATTTTTTTTTTTACGCGATGCGCACGACGCACAAACAATGTGTCGTGTAAATCTCGTCTCTGCGCGAGGAAACGTGACCGCCGACAGACAATCGCGGTTGGGTTGACCCGTAAAAATCTCGAATAGAATTGAAAAAAAGTCGTTGAAAACAAACGCGGTTTCTGTTTCGGACATTCCGCGTACCCTCAGCCGCAGCGGCAGTAGGTTAGGACACTACAATACGGACATTTTCGATCGAAAACAGTTTTGTCGTGCGCGTCGGACTTAATTTTACAAGCGCACACGCGCACGCACGCGTCTCATCTCGCGGACCGCGCGTGGGGTTGCCGCGTGTTTTTATACGCGCGATTGGACGGCCGTTAAAGTCGCCGCAGCAGTACGCGGGACATTGTATAATAATAATATAAAACGCGCGCGAAAACTCGAAGCGAACACAGGTTTGCACGTTGTGTCGGCACTCTGAATAATATCGTGGCGAATTCGGGTAAAAAAAAAAATTAGGTATTTTTTTTAGCTCCCGCGTTTGTACGCGGTCGAAGAACCGTTCTTGACCGGGGGTCTGCGCGCGATTCATTTGTGCAGGCGATCCGCGGTCACTTTCGAGAAAAAAACAATCGGTTTCCACGCACCACCCACAAATAACACTCGTCGCGTTTACGGATCGCGCCTATTTACGTATTGATACCGCGTGCAACGGTGCGAAAACGCAATAACAATTTACCGTACTCGATATTTTCTTCTCCTTTCCGCCCGGACTCCTCTCGACCATATTTTTTCCACTCGTCGTTCACCACATCTGCACTGCTCGCGCCAACTATTTTTGTATAACTAACAGCCACAGTCTTTTGTACGTTCATCGCACTCGCCGAAATCTGCGCGGATCCCACGGTCTATCATTCTCCCTTCTGTCTCGTCCGCTGTATCGCGGCCACTGCGAAGAATCTCAAATACCGGATCTCAAACTGCGAAGAATCTCAAATACCGAATCTGAAACCGCGAGAATCTCAAATACCATCCCGATCGTTACCTAACCTAACGTACGGTCGTTCTGTGTGAAACATCCGCGGTCCCACAGACAGGACACTTTTAAACACTTTCGGCCGAATTTACTCGCGGCGGTTCAACAGCGTCAAACGGTCTGTACAACCTAACCTGTAGTATACATTGCACGTATATTGGCAGTGAGCTTGGAAGAAACGGGCGATTCTGTTCACTTTTTATAAACGTATAATGGAATTTTATTAGTTTTTCGAACGATTCTTTTTCGTTTCTGTTTGAACAAGACAACAATGGTTTTTAGCCGCGCGCGTTTTACGATTTCCATCTAGAACCGTGTGTGTTTGGTCGGTTATTGTTGTCAGTCGCGGAAACGGTGCGACGGCCTAATACTGCTGTAACACTGCTGTACGATACCTAACAACTGTTGAACTTGAACGAACGTTATCAAACTGTAAAAGAGTATCGACATCCTTCCGGTTCGGCAACGCTTTTAGGCAAAAAACGCATTACTTTTATTTCCAAAAATATCGCGCGTAGAAATAGTAAATGCGTACGATGCCGATTTCTCGGGATTCTTTCTTTCTTTTGATTTCGCCGATTTACGCCGGTCAATTACGGGGATCCGATCGATTCGACCGCTACAAATACGAATTGAGCGGTCGGCCGCAGAATCGCCCGCGGGTCGTACGCGCTAGATGGAACGGAAAAAAGCGTATAAAAAAAATAATAACACTATCAGCTAAACGTTGTACGCATTAAGGTTATTGCGACCAATAACCACCGCCGCCGCCATGATTGTATTATTATTATTTTAACAGCGACTACCGTTTGTCGTCATCGCGGCGAGCTGTGCAGAGCAAGAAGAGAGCCGCTACGCGGTAGTCGATACGGACGGGAGTTAATTAAAATTTAAAATGGACCTAACCTACAAACGCGCGTGCCCGATGATACTCGCGTATCGGATATTCTGTTGCGTTATTATTATTATTACAAGCGCGTGTTGTACAAAATAATAACGCGAGGTGCACCTGTAACGGCGCGTGAAATCGTCCGAAGTAAAAAAATTCTTTTTTTTTCTCCCCGTTTTTTAACGAGAGAGAGACGGCGCACCGCGGACGTAATTAAATATACGTGTTAATGGATAGAGGAAATCGATTCGACCACTTTCATCGTGAAAAGTGGGCGTTCGCGACCGACGTCAGCGAGGCCAGAACGGATCGTTTTTTTTTCATCATCGCGGAGGAATTTTCGTCAAACCATCGAATCCGCCGTACGTGTGTATCTCCATACGCGTGTTGTACGTGCTGCTGCTGTTTTAACATTACATTTACTTTTATAATGATAGCGAGCGACTACTACGCCCGAGACATCGGTCCGGCTCTTGTTGTACGGTTCCGAATTCCTCCGGTCCCTGATCCGGGGTAGTTATCCGAACGGGGACGAATCTCGGTTTTTGGCCGTGCGATCAGAAACGCGCTACACGTCCCTGCCGCCCGGGACATTGTTGTACCGGTTTTTCGCCGCCTGAACTGAAAAAAATCCCGGGAAAAAAGACGCGATAAAACGAAAATTCCCAATGATATCCCCCCACGTGGCTAGTAAAAGCGTCGGAAAACTGTTTGGTAAACAAATGTATTGTAGAAGAACCGCATCTTTTATCGTATCTAATCGTGTGTGTTGACAGTAATTGCATTATTTAAACAATATCGGTTACTAACTGACAATGTACCTACCGAATTTTTATACTACGACACTTTACTGGTTTTTATTTTTATAGTATTGACCGACGCGTTATTAAAAAAACATTTTCAATCGTACGGACCGAGACGACCATGAATGAAAATTTAGCTATCGCTTACCGCAAAACACGTTTTGTACGTATCGTTTGAGAAAAGAGTTCACCTGATTCATACGACACCCGCATTGATTATCAAGATGAATTGAGTTTTAATTTTCGGCACTTTTTTTCCCTCCGCAATACGTCCCGGGTATTGATTTTCACGAGAAAATACCGACTTTTAGTTAAACACCAACTATAATAATCGTCTCCGTTCATCCATCTAAGCGTTCTCATTTCCGTCACACCTTCCCGTTGCGGGCCGATCGAAAATCAGTGCACAACAGGTGTGTACTGTCGAACGGTATAATATTTTATACACTTACACAATGTGAGTAGCTAGAAAATTGTTGTACGTGTCGATTGCTGCTTGTACGTATTGTGTAAAAAGAAATAAAAAACGATTCGTTTGTCGACAATCGTCGGATTGGTTATCGTCGTACGCTATACGCCCGCGAACACCACCGTCTCCGAAGCGAACTCTTAACTTGTAAAACTCTTAACTTAGATAGTGTTCACGCGCAAGAGTGTGACGGGGGCGCACCCCCAAACGTACACAGTACCGTTTTTAAACATTATATTTATTCGCTCCGTATACGTTTTTTTGTAGTACGGTGGACGCAGAGTACGGTTCGCAGCGTGTGATATTTTCCATACATTTTTTTCCCATTTATACACGCAAAACGACACACGGAAAAAAAAAAATAGTCACCTGTACAGCTCTGGCGATATCATAATATTAATACGTGGATGTGTACGGGGTGAATCGACGGAACGCGAAAAGCGCGATTTTTCTCGACCAGTTTTTCGAGACCATAAAACTATAGAACGACTGTCCAGACACACTGCAGCAGCGCGTTTATCACGATATACCTGTATCATCATTACGACGGCGCGTTAAACATCCCGAGCGCGGCAAAATACAATAATATAATGTGTGATATACATTTTATGTGTGTGGATAAAAATCAATAGGGGTAACTGCTACCACCGCCTTGTCCTACACAAGTTTGTATAATAAATACACGAGTCGAAGAAGGTTAGGTATTCATGTTGAACGATAAAAAATGCGACGTGATTTTACGATCATCGTGATGTGCCGCAGATTACTAACTACACGCGTTTCCACGCATCGGTAAGGGTATTTGCTTAATACTATATATCATATATGTATACAACTTGTACAAGAAGCGCCATATTGTGTCGAGCGAACGCCCGATTGTTTATGGAAAGTCGTTTTGATAGATACGTTTTAAAGAAAAAAACTTTGATGGATGGGTCACCGGGCCGGGGACGTTCGAACGCGTTATTGTTGCTATCGCGAAAGCAATGGAAAAAACGATACTGAAATTTTACGAGAGTTTCAACGTTTCGTGCTCGGCTCAAAAACTTTCGAAATAACTTTTCGATCGAGCCTGCGTCATTGAAGTTCTAGCGTGATCCGATCATCGGTATTGGAAGTTATGGCCAAAAAACTGAATCGATATGTCGAAGATATACGTTTGTCGTAAATTAACACTTAGTTTCTGTTTAGTTTCACGACTTTTTCGGAATTGAATATTTGGCGAAACGTTGAGCACAGTGCACCTAGGATATGAGTCGGCCTTTCAGAAAACGTATTTGCCGTTAAGATTACAGTAAAAAAAACACACTTCTTTGTAAGTCCAATAACGCTCATAATCTAAAAAACACAAATTATTCACATTGCCCTAAATCGATGAGTCGCGCGATAAGGTCGATTTTGGAGACTTTATGGGAATTCATTCACTGCGCTTAGGGAAAAAAAGGGATAAAAATTATTACATCCAGCGCTCTTCATCCATCACCTCGCGTGCGAGAGGAGAACGCGCGCTTTTTGTCGTGGAAAAAATGCGTGTACGACCCCAGATTTACACGGCAGATCGATCGGCGTCCCGGAAAAAATCAATTTCGTCCAGTATTATCGCGCTGAAAATGATGTTATCGCGTCGTTTGTATTTAATGAGACGTAACGGAGAACTAGGGATCACATTATTTCCGAGAGCACAAACCGAAAAACTAAAATATAGTGATTAGCATCGTGTACAATACTAAATGTTGCTGCGACGAATTATTGAGATGACAGTAAAAAATGTGCAGTGAGTTGCGGTATTATCGTTGTTTCGTTTTTTCTCTCCAGCCGATATCTATAAATAATATAAAACCTCTGGGTGAAAATTTAAATTCCTGCGAAATCTCCTTGTACAAATATAGTAGGCGAGCTGCAGCCTTTCTTCGTCGATAATATTTTACAGCGAACATTGTGTACTACATAAATTAACATCCCGAAACATGATTACGTCGGTAAAGTTAGTATTAATAACAATCGTTTTTATGCGTTTACCCTCGTCGTTTATCCTGTACACGCGGCGGAGCTGACATAATTAAAACGCTCGGCATTCTTTCATACGTACGTCGGAATTCTCATCCGGAGAAGTCCGCCGCCTCCGTTGTTGTTATTATTATTTTTTTTAAATCGTTTTTTTTTCTATCGTGCGCGTTTCACCCGAACACACCCCTCCGAACGATAGTCATAACAAAATATCGCGCACAGCTCGCGAGGGCCGGGGAGGGTGGAAAGCGCGTCGTCGAGAGACCGTCAGAACATCGAAAATCCATATCCACGGTTAAACGCTATCGTTTCTCTCGCAGTTGAATTATACGATGATGATTTAAAAAGTCGTATACAACATGGTATTTCTTCGTTTTTTAAAGGTTTTGTCGACCGTAGTACATAGTATACGTTTTCAACATCATCGTACGATTGTCATACCGTGTATCTATACAAATGAGAAGTATTTACGATGATGTATGGGTGTTAGGGTTTCTGGACGATTTTTACATTTCTTTTTTCAATTTATAACTTTCAAATTCGAGACGCCTCGACGTGCATGTACATCGCAGTCCACAGACCTTTGTAGAACTGGCTTCTAAAAATCGGAGCGTTTCTTACGTACGGTTAAATGGTGTTTACACTAAAAAACAAAAACTAAACGTCATTATAAAAACAACATACAATACAGTATAAAAAACATATGTATATACACTATTGCCAAAAAAAACATTAATAAACTTTCACGAGCGACCGCCGATAGAGGCGGCTTACGCGTCAAACGGGTGCCCTTCCGTCACGTGCGTATAAAAAACATATTGTATATAGGACTAGTCTACAGGTACTCTAATTTATTCATACAAGTTGCTTCGATCGATCGTTAAAAAAACTTATTATACACAGAACGTGTATTACCGATACACTTATAACAACGGTATATTATCTTATAATAATGCGGCGTTCTACCGATTTGGACTTGGTATTTATAAACGGGAGACCGGATCCCGTGTGCACGAACATTAATAACAATAATTATTACCGTCATCGATACGTACCTGAGACGCACACAAGTACCTACCAAAAAAAAAAAATCGGTTTGCAGATTTTTTTTTCTTTCTCATTCTTTCTCATTATATGTTACACCTACGAAACGCGTATCTAGGTTAGCGCGTGTATTATATTACAGGAGGTCTTAACAAGAACGGTTCATCGAAAACCTCTCCCATATCTGGTTACCCGCAATTATAAGCGACCGAAAAAGCAAAAAAAAAAAAATACTCGCCAATTTCAACGTCTGGGCACATACGTAGGTATAATATGGGTACCGCAGGTGGCGATTAATCAAATTCGATGTGATCTCTCACACACACAAAATGTTCTTTTTTATGTGAAGTAAACAAAAGCGATAAATTACATAACCTATGTAAATTTAAGTTAAGGTTAAATGTTAATTTAAGGGTTTATCCGGTTTGCGATGACTGCGAATTTTCTGTGTATGATGTCCGAAAACGGTTCATGTACCTTTACTAATACCGTACAGTAATATATAGTTCAGTTGTCGCACGACAAACGAATTTTTAGTTTTTACGAGTAACGCTGGTATAATACGTACTGAATGTGTTTTATTCGTGGGTTAATAATTGTATTTTTGTTTATAAGAAATCGCCCAAATTATGTGATTACAATATTTACGTACAGTTCGATTACAATATAATACAGAAACGGTGCACCATTTGAAAAAAAAAAAAATCGTCAATTCTAAAAAGAAACCTCAAGTTCGTTTTTCCGTCATTGTTGATCCGTACTGCGATTTGGCGTGTATATAATAATATGCGGTATCAAAATGAATTTATTTCCCAACCATAAAAAAAAGAATTTAAACCCTAATTATATATATGTGCGAATGCTTATTCAAACTGATAAAAATTCTTAACGATCCGTGAAAATACTCTAATTAATTCACGACTCGAACATTGCGCGTTATGACTGTCACATCGCTTATAGAAATATACTTCGCGTGTTTCCATTTAAAAATGAATAAGTCCAACCACAAACGTAACCAAAAAATAAGTCGCATCCTTGTTCCTAGGCTAAGTGTAGTTTTGCTATTTTAAAACAACGACGAATCAGTTTTCCAGGACGAACATTAAAATGTATGTTTTGTTTGTTTTTCTAAAACCTTAAAACTCGACGTATATGATTGTAATACGTAATTTTCTGTCGTCTGAAAATGTACAGCGTAACACATTGAGCATAATTTTCGGTTTCGGTGTCGCGCATTTTATCGAAACGTGTTGTCGAGTGTATAATATGGTGACGTAAACGGAATAAAAGAGAAAATCGCGACACATCGAGAGATGTTGACGGTTCCTCGATAGATCGATCTGTCGTCTGGTTTATAATAATATGTGTAATTACCGACGCGTGTTGTTAACACGTGTAAACTACATTCGTTTTTGTATCATTGCGGGACCCGTTTTGGGCGATTATATCGCGACATACCGCACGTAAATTCGTCTGGTGTACAAGTGTATATTATGTTATCACAGTGACACAATAAACGGTTTAAAAAAAAAAAAAATATATATAGAATTTTTAAACTCGTTTACCTGCACACAGCCGGTATTATATTACGTTATTGAATAGTTGTGCGGTCGTGTTGCGGCAGTAATTTAGACGTCATATTATGCTCGTTTCGATTGTCCGCCGTCGCATAACCGCACGTGGCCAACACGCATTCGCGAACGCGTGCAGCGGTGACACGCGTGAAACGAGTAAAAAAAACGGCGATGAAAATCGGCGATTGTGGCGATTTCCAAAATGTTCAAACGTACATTTGAAACAGTTAGTTTCATATCTTACACAACAAAACCATATCGTTTATTGTGTACACCCTCGGGGGCGTATTTTAGGTCCACTTGTATATATAATATTGTGTTAGTAAACGGCTAAAAATGAGCAGGTCAGTTGACGTGCACTACCGAGTTGTTCTCATAAATCTAACCTGCAGTACCTCTATACGATCCGTACCTAATCGTAGTATAATAGTGACACGCAATCGTATACAACATCGTGTTTTGCGCCGTCGGATCATTTTTGATCAGTTTTTACGGTGCCCACGCAGTCGGTGAACAAACCGTATTTTATACAACTGTTCTAGTTTATAGTGTATTCGGCGACCGGGTTCGCGTCCGTCCGCAATCGTTTTTGAAAATAAAAACACTCGATGCTGGGCGCCACGAAAAAATCTTCGTAGGATCGATAAAACCGTCTCTCAAAGTGCGATGTATTTGTCCGCACAGTATATTACGCACACATTGCACATCGATGTTCGATATGTACCGAAAAAAACGCTGCGTTCGTCAACGAAAAAACGCCGTACACTTTTATCTCTTTACCTGTGCATAGAAAATTGCTTTCCTGCGCGTGTTTTTTTTTCAAAATCATACGACTGCTATTGCTCTCGCGCGTCGTTTGCCGTCAGTTTGTGTGTAATAAACACTGTGCTATTGCGTTTTTATAATAATGATAATTTTATAATAATATATAATGATAATTCGTGTTTCGCAGGGCAACATGCACCCGTCGTTCCCGTACGAGAGCAGCGGACGTTCTCGAGGAAGCGAGTACGGTTCCGGCATCGGCGGAGTCCGCGGTCGAGGAGACGTGCTGGTCCAGTCGCATCCGGGCCTCGAAGACTCGCTGGTTTTGCACAACGCCCTATCCAGCGTGGTCGAAGAAGCTCAGGTAAGCCGAACTCAAATCCGCGTGATCTCGCACGTATTACAATGTGCGATTAACATAGTTTTGGTCGGTTTTAAAAAAAACAGTTGCCAGTACACGTTATTTACTCTACTGTGTACAGTTGTAGTAAAATGACAAATGGAGCTGCTGCTGCACCACGGGTGTCCGGAAACACGCCTATAGAGCGCTGCACTGCTGAGAGGGTTCGGACCTTTCGTTATTGGTTGATTACCGGTTGTGTTTAAGTATATATACAGTGTACATTATTATTATTATGGTGCATTATTAGTCAACCGTCAAAGGCCACGGTTCGACACGGGTTTTTGTCGGATGAAATTGCCCCTTTTTTTCTTTTCATTTCCACACACTCTGTCGGTCCAATATGTTACCTCGCTGCATTGTACGCCTGCCTAAATTATTATGTAGCGCTTTTACCGTTCGGGCGAACGACACAATTCGTTTCGAAAAATGCTCTGCGCGCGTAACGAATGTTTATTTTTTCGATAAAAAAAGGCTGCGCGCTTTCCTCGAAAATCTATCAAATGTTCAATACATCGTTTTGTATTTGACGGTTCTAGGGCTATAAGTTGTTGGTGTTCTTCACGTAACAACGGTGAAAGAAAACCGCCCTAACTAAGTAAACGCGGGATCTGATCGAAATAAATGTAGCTCGTAGATTTTCGCATAATTCTCGACGAATTTTTGTTTTTTACTTTCAAAATCGAAAATTGCATTTTAATGGAGCGGCCTTTTTCAACGTTTGACTCGTATTAGTTATTTATAGCCGTATATATTAATATAGTTTAGTATTAAAATGTTGAATCTCAAAATCTATTAACGTCTCGGCGTTCCTCGATCGGTTTGCTGCAACAGCTATGAATATATTATAATGAATACGTCTCTATACTGAACCTTTGCCTGCATAATGATTGATGAGAGCTGCTGAATCGGGACGTGCGTTGATCGAACGATCTGGTGAATCGTAATTTTTAATTACACAACCGGAGCGCCGCCGAAATCCGATTTACAGAAGATTCGGAGAAGTTCTCCCCGAGCGATAACTCGCTATAGTTTAAACTCGCCAGAGTAAGATTTTTAATAACCTACGTATCTAAGCGCTCTGCTCGATTGTTTTATAAACGATTATAATACAATAACTATGTTTCCTACGTAAGTCGAGTTTAACTAGTTGTAATTGAGTTGTGCCACGGTCGAAACCAGTAATCCATAAATCACCCGCGAGTCAAACGCATATCGATTATAACTTAAAAAACGTAACTATTGTACGTATATATATACCATGTTGTACGGTATATTCTATTCTAGAACTAGTGATTCGTATTATTCATAAGACTTTAAAGTAAATGCAGTGTAAACAATCTGATACCGATCGAGTTAAATATGTAATATGAATAGTTCAAAGTAATTTTCGTTTAAAAATGTCATACAATAATAATACTTTGCGCGCGTCTCTTATTTCCCGCGTACAAGTTTTCGCCCGTTTAATTAAAAAAAAATCACTATGCGGTACCCGTAGTTTTGTTTCAAGGGCGCCGCCACGGGACCCTATTTATTTTTTATTGCTTCTACCGAGAAAAATAAAACTGTTCGCGAATGACCCGGGTTTGGAGAGTTCGGAGAGGAGGGTCTGCAAGAATATCGGAGAGATTTTTTCAAAAAAATTGTACTAAATATAACATTTGTCGAGCGCACTTTGCAAGTTTTTTTTTGGTTCGTTTCGTACACACAGTATCCGATCTCGCCGGGTTATTTGTGCAGCACAGTATGGATTGGTGGGAAAAGTTTTTTTTGAGATTTTAATAAACACGTACGGTATTGGTTACCGGCGATTCGAAATAATACACACGCGCGTTTATGAATTGTTATTATAAAATCACTGTTCGCGGCGGACACCGTGTGGTACGACGACCGCATGCTTATTATAATACACGGGGAGTGCGCGCGTTGTCGGACGGCTCCCGCGATTCGTTTTTTAATAATTTTCTTTTAATCGGGTGTGCCCACAACAAAATAATACTTACTTACTATATACACGTGACGTATTATTTTATTTGTTCCCAAAAGCACGTACGCGGAGTCAGGTTATATATATGTATATTATCGTAACACGTTTAAAGTGGGGCCCTTTTGCTGCAGCGTTCGATTCGAGGTTCATAAACAGTATACGATTATCACATACCATCGCCAGGCTCACGCGTGTACCTATATTAAAATAATTATAATAAAAACAAATTACTATCGTATAATACGATCGTCTCGTGGCTACCGCGCGTGCGGACACGGGGCAAGATGGATGCTGAGAGCAGAGCGATATCACGACGCGCTTTTATAACGATATAATATATCGGTCGTTATTAAAAATATTACCCGCGTGTATTATACGTACGTTGTGCACACAGCAATCGAAAAACCCGCAGCAGTAGCTCGTTTTTTTTGTACGTGCATGAGCAGTGCGCGCATGAGGTTTCCGCAGACGTAGAATAAAAAAACGTACGGGGTGTTCGCTGAAGAATGCCGTTCGGTTTCAGAAAAAAAAGACTGTCGGTTGACAACGGTTTTTTTTTTGTTACTTCGTTCCAGTTTTAGTCCGCTGCTTTGGACGAGCTTTTTAAACAGCGGATCGAAGAGCAGTCGAAATGCAGTCTTGCAGCAATCGCGGGCGCCCAAAACAACACAGTATAATACAGTCCACGTGTTTCGTTCTTAAATTTATAGGCAGGTCCCCTTCGTTGTACGTGTTTAAGGGCCGTTAAAAATCGTTTCCGCCCCAGGACTAAAGTTTTCAAAGTTTCCCGCAGAAAGGCGGAAATACATCGTTTCGTTCCACACCTAAACATATTTTTTGTGACACGGAAAAAACTTTACTACAAGCTCAACGTTTTGGCATAACGTTACGCGTTTTTAAAACGTTCAATGACATAATGTACTTTTTGATCGCTACTGCTGAAGCATCCTTTTGCCAACACCCTGTACTACGGACGACCGTATGTTTCATCATGGCGTATTATAATATGTGTCATGACTTAGTTTCTAAGCATTATTTTCGTTTTTTTTTATTTTCTACAGGAACACGGCGTGGACGACAGCAGTTCGTTTATGAACGACTTGCCGCTACTGAAACGTGAGTATACGGCACTTATTAAATAAACGCGCGTAATTAGTTACGGTTAGGAGGAGGTATACGCGATTCAGTAGGTAAATAAATCGTAGGTATATTCATTATTTTATGTACGATTATAATATGCGCGTTCTGCAGTATGTTGGTGTACTTACACGGCGGAATGTCATTATAACCTTTAAACGGCTGCGCGGTAGATTTTCCAGCCTTAACGGTAATAAACGTTTTGATTTTTTCACCTCGTTTTCATAAGCTCGCGCGCGCGGCAGGGCGACGTAGCAATTAAACCGAACAGGTTTTATACTGATGGAATGGCTGACAATAGCTGCATCCAACGTAGTAGTCTGCGCACATACGGATAGGAAAATTTAACCCAAAAACGCGCAATAGTTTTATAAAAATCAGTTAGACACAAAACGTACTTCGCTGTGTTTAACGTGAGAGCCGCACTGTATTTTTGGTTCCTTCGTAAATTTCCACCGATAAATAACGATTGTTACCGATCTTAGATTTCGTCTCTTCGTTATATTAAAATTGAATAATTGCGGCGTTAAAAACCAATCCGCGAATAAGACGAAAACGCTTTAGACGAGAGAGAAACGAGATGTTGATGACGTTTCGTCTGCGGTCGGAATTTAACATAAAAAGTTTATTTTTCGCATCCGATGCACGTCACTTTCTTGTTTCGTTCTGAATTTTCCGTCGCCGCGCGAATAACGCGATTACGTTTTTCGATTATACTCCGTCTTCGATATTATCATTTTTATTTTATTTTTTTCCCGAACGAACGTAGTGACATTTTTTGCGTGTAAACAAATTATTATACCACGCGAGAGTTAATACGTTCGTAAAACGAGTGTATATTTTGGTTGCGCGTTGAAGTCTGTATAAACGCATTCGTCGAGATGGAGCAGTCATCCCCTTTCGGATTTACCAGTTATATATATATCGATATTGTCACTGATTGGCCCGTCGGCGGGGCCAATAAAAAACGCGGGAGAAAAAAAAGTTCGACGTCCCGCTGACGACGAAACTTGGAGGGTGCTCGCGGGTTTCGCCCTCGGGGCTCCGGTTCCCAGGTGGGCACCGCGATTTTCGAACCCCGGCGATAAAAACCCATTCGGTCGATAATTATTTCATTAAACACTCGACCGAGTGGATTCGGTATATTATATATTTTTTATTATATTAGCACGACGGTTTTGTTCCGGTCGGACGGATACCTACTTATTATATATATTATATCGTATGTATAAAATTATTCGGTTTGCAGCGACGCGACATCATCCCTCGGGGCTCGCCGAAATTACGCGCGCGCGTATACAGAGCGATTTTCCCGACTGCATATATACCGCGATTTTTTACGGTCGACTCGCTAACGAAAATTAAAATTTTCGAACGAGTTTCTTACGGGAATTTCCATCGGCGTAGCACGCGCGAGGAGAATTCTCGATTTTGACGCGGCAAACCGCGAAAATAATCATTTTAAAATGATTTAAATAATCAATTCATCTTTGTATCGTGTAACGCAATACATCGAAACAGTGTTACACTAGAATAATATAAATAAAAATGTTATAGGTTTACAATACAAAAAATAAAAAATACCGCGGCTGCGGTGCGAAATTTAAACGAGTTCGTTCCGTAACCGTGTCCGTCGTCCGGCGTGTGCTCTCCGACGGCGCGCGCTCCAGGGCGAGAAAACACGGCCGCGATTTCCCCGTTTCACGCGCGGCAACAGGAAAAACGAGACGAAAACTCGTTTAGCGAATTGAAATAGAGGGGTTGAATACGTGATTTCGCGCTCGTTATGTTTGCGAACGTTATTTTTCTCTCCGCCAGTGTGGTGGAGGTATTAACGAGCGAGGCAAACGCCCGCCATCCGACGATAATAACTCGCTCGCTCGCGCGCAGAAATCCGAAGAATAATCACGTTTGTCGAAAATCCATAAAATATTACGAACAGTAAATGTGACTACGGCGTATAATATTATCGCAGTTATGTGGTGCAAACAACGTACCAGGATGAACGATTAAGATTTTTTTTTTGTTAACGTAGATCGAGCGGAGGTTAGACACCCTCGTCATCCGGCCGCACAGCTACTACGTGTGTAGTGAAAAATCGAGTCTCCGGTTACGTTATTATTTCCGATTTCGAGGAAAAGAATCACGCTCCAAAGCTATTTTTGATATGATACGTAAAGAAGAAAAGTGTTTTTGTTTGCAAACACTGATCGATTTATCGTTTGTATATTGCTGTATTATACGCTGTTTTAATTCACGATTCCGTCCCGTTTCTAACGTTTCCTGAGCGAATTTTACAGCAATTTTACGCATTACCGTTACATACGTGTACAGAAAAACCGTATAATATATATACGTACAAACGCAAAATTCTAAATTTTCCGAATATCAATCGTAATCTGTATTATTATAATCCCGCGTAAAATATGTGAGAGCAAATCATCTCGCTTCACTAGGTTATTGCGCGAATTTTCAACTTCAGAATAATGAAATGTATTTCCACAGTAACATCATAACACACGGAAATTCTGTCGGTGAACTTTTTTCAGAATCAGTACTGAGAATCGCTCCAAACGCGAATTGTTTTTTGGCTTTTACGTGAGCCGTTATCGTCATTATCGGTCGAAGTATCCCCTAGAACGTAACAATAATTTCATTATATTATGCGAAACTCTGAATCGCGTATTCACTAATAATAATAATGCCTGTGTAATTACCGCAATATCACTCTGCGTGTGACGTTAATCAACAATAATAATTTGTCGTATTATTTTCGATTTTTATAACGATTTTTATAACGTTGTATGCATTAACGTCTTGCCGGTAGATATTTTTTTGTTGTTTTTTTTTTTTGGATTTCCGCTTCTCACCGCACTCGCCTTTTTTCACACCTCTCTATTGTCGTCGTCGTCGTCGGTGTTTTTCGGGGCGTTCGTCGGGAACGGCCCAGAAAAACAAGAAATCCCCTCGCCTTTAGTACCTTTATGCGCGTACACGGCTAATTTGGGGTGTGTCGCACACGATGACTTGACGGGGGGGCGGCCTGCACAAAACATCTGTTGTCGTATTAGCTTGTATGAGCGTACCTTTGTTTTGTTTTTTTTCCATTTTTTTTTCTCTATTGTTAAATAAATTTTTTTTTTTCGAAAAAAAACGCGCACAATCGGCCAAATCCGAGACGTACGAACGGGCGGGTTTTCGAACGCGCTCCTCGATAACACATAACATTATCCGTATAATAATAATAACAATAATAACACGGTTTATTGTTACGCACGGATTATAACTTCACACAGCGGTCACCCGAAAAATCTGCAGGACTGCAACGCCGTCGTCGCTGTCGGTAAAAGTTCTAACATTTTATCAACACGACTTGTAGTTGTTGGAAATTCTCGATCAAAAACGGTTCGTATAGTACAATATGAAAGAATAATAATTGTACGAATCGATGGAAAAAAAAATCCGGGATCACTCGCGTGGGTAGTCTGACGGGGTAGCGAACGGGAAGTTGTGGTTCAAACGTGTTGTTCAATATCAGCCGATGGATAGCTGATAAATTTTTCGAGAATTTCAAATTATTTCTATATGAATCGGCTCAAAAACTTTCGAAATCGCATGAAACTTTTATCGAACCTCGGCAGTATCATCTCGCCTATTTCAACACTGCGTCGGCTTGTTCATTTTTGGGATGTTACGGCGAAAAAACTAGATCGCCGTGTCGTGCAAAAACACGTCTGCCATATTTTGTTAACGATCCCAAAATAGTTTTGCTTTTTCCATAACGACTGGGAAATATTGCGCCTGTCAACATGTCTAAAACCGTCCGCACATTGCTTAAATTGATAATTTCTCTTGCGCAGCGAAAACCCGCTTTTCCGAACCCTCGACCTAACCGGCTCGTTATATTCCATTTTTTTTTTCTACAGTTGTACATTTTGTTCCGTTTACAGGTATGTCCACAACCCCTTCGGACGTGTTTTGCAGCGTGCCCGGACGTCTGTCGCTGCTCAGCTCCACGTCAAAGTACAAAGTGACCGTCGGCGAAGTCCAGCGCAGGCTGTCGCCACCGGAATGTCTCAACGCCTCCCTGTTGGGCGGCGTGCTCAGAAGGTAAACGTCGTCGGCAACTGTCGTTTCCGTTTTTAAAAATTTCGGCGGTTATCGTTGTCGGGTTTTGTCCGTTTAGATAGATTTCGTCACGATTTTGCCGCGCCGCACTGCGGGAAAAACGTGACGGAAAACCGTCCGAAATCGCGGCGGTGCGATGACTACCGTGTGTGCAGCGTCGATGCGAACGAAAAGTGAAACCGCGGTAATACATATATCCCGCGCGTTGTAATAAAAGTACACACCGCATACACGTTACTATATAAGTAGTGCAGTACAGCCTGCATCGGTTGAAAACGATCCGTATTCCGCGTGCTAGCAAACTGTTTAAACAACAGTCGTCTGAGACAATCAAAAAAAAATACGAAAATTAAAATACGTATACACGTTTTACGAGCACGTTGAACCCCGGGGCGAAGGGATCCTAAACAACCGTGTGTGCAGCACACGCGCGTTTTAATTGCAGTTGACGCGTGCAAATACGTAAATAACACTATCGTAACAAGTGCAAATCTCTATATAGTTTTTACTATACCTGCTATATAATTGTACGTAATATATATATATATATAGTCTTGTCGACGAGTAGGTTGTTGGTTTTATTTTTTTTTTTAACGCAATAAATTCCTATAAAACGGCTGATTTATGATCGGCTTTAAATACGTATATGTCCCAAACGCGGCGGAGGAAAAGCGATGGAGCTTTCTACTACACACACGTATCCGGCCTGTCCGTCCGTCGTCGGGCGCGCATCGTCGCGGGCAAAAAAAACACCTGTTGCACGCGCGTGTAGCACTAAATAAAAAAACGCGTGCTCGGGTACACCCTAAAAAGTCCACTTAACGCTGCGGCGTTTTATTAGTCTGTACTAAACACAAATTTCGAGAATCGTTAAATTCTGTATAACACGGTTTTTTAATGGCGACCGTTGGGGTTTTTAATCGTGTCGCGCCCGTGTACACAAGTTTCTTTTTTTTATTTAGCAGCAAAAACAAATAATAATATAATCGTTATATACACCGTTATAGTACAACGAAATGCGTTCTGTGCGGTGGTGACCCCGCGGTTCGACAGTCACCTATATATATTCGCGGTAGATATACTGCAACAACTCCGACGAGGTCCAACAAACGAATGTATAACATTTATGGTGATGGTTTCAATGTTACTGGCCAAAAACTCGCACATTTTCATACACGGGTATTCTTACTACGGTAGCCACCCCGAAATGTGGATGAAATAGGTTTATTATTTAAAAAAAAAAAAGCAAGTTTTAAGTGCCATGATTTTTACATCCCGTTCGGCCCTGTTTAAAACTTGAGCGTGCGCCACTGCCACTGCAGTTACTTATCGTGATTTCCAAAACTTCCTGTAACAATATTGGAACGTCAGCGAGTGCGCGCAAAAAAAAAATAAACACGAGCCCGCGGGGATTATCTAATATTATAATTTGTATGATACACTGCAATATCGTCGAAAACCATTGCACGAGAAGATAACTGTACAGAAAAACTACGCGTTCGTTTAATGAATGACTGTATAGTTTAACACACGAGTGCGAATTAAATTTTATCTACCTGGAGGTGACATATACAGCTATAAAACATAAAATTAACTGACCATAGGTGGTCACCATAATGGCATCGAGTGGTGTTTAACTGGTTTTTTTTTTTCTTTTTATTCATTGTTGGAAAATTTGTTATGAATGATAGTTTTTTTATTTTTTTTTTGACTCGTCAAGAACATATTATAGTATGAATCATGTGTTATATTTTATATATATATATATATTTTTAAATTTATTGCTGGTTGCCGAGCAAAAGAGAAAGAAGTTAAATTTTACTATATTGGTAAATATATTTCGTATAATATGTTATAATGATGTGTACGTACGCGTAAACACGTGGTAATGAACTGCGATGTTTTATACTCGCCACGCACTTTTCCGTTACTCTATTATACATTTTAACGGCTGAAGTTTGTTTGAAGACTGAGAATTTACATACTTAACACGCCAAAGTTGATGGCAGCTACTATTTATTTGAAGAGTAAAATTTTGATTATTTTTCGAATACAAAATTTAAAAAGTAGAAACTTATTCACGGACTTCGTGTAATTTGAAAATCTTCACGCATTATTAGAAAGCGTAAAACGCATGTGCGAAAACAAAATTCATTGATTCTTAAAGTTTATCAATTCGTTACCTACTTTCCGCAGTTTTTGTAACATTAAACATTTATTTCGATTTTGTTTCTCAAAACTTTTGATTCGAGCCCAACAACATATTTTTACAGTTACGTTTAAACAATTTCAAAAATCTATTCTCGTGGTTTTTTCTCTGCACCGGTGTTAACTGTTGTCATTATTTCGTTGGCGATACATCATCTTAAAAATGTTTGCACTTTATTAGAACCGTAGAAGCACCTAAAATAAACGTGATAAGAATTTGAAATGATTTCGACCGCAGCTTGTATGCTAATTATGGAACGTTTAAACTCTCGGTTTTTAAGTAGGTAATTTGACTCAAAGCTCGCGTATAGAATTTTATTTTCACACACAATTCAAAGCTTCCGTTGCTTTCAAATGTTACGTAAACCCATTCTATATCAACGGATCCCATTTAAAAAATCAGCGACCTATTTCCTACTTTTTTTTTTTTTTTATCATTGTTCTAGGGTCTAGAATCTAGGCCATAAAATACATTTGAACTATACATGGATTTTTAAGGTTTTCATAGAGAAATTTACACTTCGCGATATCGATTTGTACGTAATTTTTGTTTACGTGTTTTCAGAGCAAAATCCAAAAACGGCGGACGACTGTTGCGCGAAAAATTAGAAAAGATCGGCCTCAACCTGCCAGCCGGCCGAAGGAAGGCCGCCAACGTAACGCTACTCACATCACTCGTTGAAGGTACGTGGATATTTTCTTCTGAGCGTTTAATTAATTTGATTGTTAAATTAGTGTTGTACTGTGTTCACACGATACCTTCGAGCAATTTAAAAACCATATAGCGTCCCAGCCTATTTTCGCGTACGCCGACAATCGTTTACGTAGGTTCCTGTGTATGATGGTTACGGCGAGAATTATTATGCGTAATGTTTTGACGATAATAACTTGATATCCGGGCCAATATTTTGAAATATTGGACTGCCTTAAGTTAATACGCACTTAGTTTATCAGCATAAGCGAACAATTTTAACACGGTGCACGCAACGAGAGACTATAACAAGTTGTCGTACCGAAACATCCGTTATAAAACCGTATTCAATTAAAAATTGTTTAAACAGATTCTCGAGACTTTGTAATATTGTCGCGAAATTTTTTTGTCACGTGTCGTTTTCGCAAACATCTAAAACTATCTCCACTCCTGTTCATTCGTTGTTTGCGAGTGAATCGTACTGACGTTTTGATCGTCGCCGTTGTTTTTTAAAAATACGATGTGCCCAGCAGATAATATTATAATGTCGGAGCCGTAACAAGGCGGCGTTATTGGGCATCCGCGGAGTGATGATGACCCACATTGATACCGCGCGTACCGTCGAAAGAATCGCGGTGATGTGAGGCCGTTGTGAGGTCTTCAATCGTTGTGTGCTCGATAAATCTCTGGAAACCGTGGTCGCAAAATGCCGTCACA
Source organism: Hormaphis cornu (assembly GCA_017140985.1). Taxonomy (NCBI): domain Eukaryota; kingdom Metazoa; phylum Arthropoda; class Insecta; order Hemiptera; family Hormaphididae; genus Hormaphis; species Hormaphis cornu. Next base: position 19,712,628 of record CM029362.1, read on the forward strand.
CGACCGAGCTGTGCCGTCGGTCGACCGCGACAACGGCGGTGACGGCGCAAGAACGGCGAAACAACGTTTGCCGATTAAAATGTTATGGAGGAAAAGAAAGAGAAGGTAAAGTGAATTGAGCGAGGTCGGGTGAAAAAAAATTAAAAACCTTCGAGTGAGTCCACTTTCCAAACATTTTCGTGCTGTGACGTTTTTCGCGATCGCACGCACTACTACTCTCTGACCGTCAATGTTAAATCACGGAAAAAAAAAAAATCCTTGTAAAAATAATACATTCGCTGCGCTCAGAAGTTAAAAGTACAGTAATTTTAAGTCTGGTGAGTTTGTGGGCAACTTTAAAAAGTTTGACGGATTCGGTGCATCTTTGGATGGGTTTGAAACAGTTGTACGATTTGTCGTTTATTTTGAATCTGTACATCGATCACGAAATTTACCGTGGCGAGTCAAATACTAAATTTCTAAGTCCTCTCCACTTTAGCTCAAATTAATATATATGTATCCATAACGTTTAAAAATTTCATAGAACTTATTCGAATATAACGTTTTTACGTGCGAAAGTTTCGAATCGTTCGGAACGTTTTTAAAATGTTTGTGGTTTTTTGATCGTAACTAATAAAAAAAAATTAAAATTTCGAACAAAAAGAAAAAAAAGCTTCTCACCTACCATCTAGATCCGCGAT
>CM029362.1:19733321-19818815 GCA_017140985.1 Hormaphis cornu
TAATGGACTCCAACTAATGGAAGCCACTGCTGAAAGGGTTGATAAAATTGTGAATTTTGTATTATAAGTCTCCAGTCCGCCACTGGCTCCGTAAACGACCACAAATGATAAAAACAATTAACGGTGTTAAAACTTTGTGTGATCCTTACCTCGGCGTGGCTATCATTTATCACCATGCCTTTGCAACAAAGCTTATTAGCACCAATACACTTGGTTCCGGTGGCTAAGGAGACAACTTTCAACTGACGACCATCACCGTCTTCTTTGTCTGAAGACTGCACTATCCCTGACAACAATGTCCATTCTTTGCCAATCATCGGTTTACCCTGATTCGGCAAACTATTAAATTTTTCCAAACAAAGACTGGCCACTTGGTCTGCAAAACCTTCAGGCAGCTATCGAAAAATGTATACAAATTAATTCGGGTCTACTTAAAATCACAAGGAACATTTTTTAGTTTACTAAACATAACTAAGTAATAATTTTATTTACGTAAACCTCGACAAACATTTTTTGAATTTATTCAAGTCAAATAAACATATTTAAACATAATAAACATATTAAACATATTTATAAGCATAATAAACATATTTACAACCAAATTCAAAGATTTTAGAATAATATAGATACGTGGTTAATAATATCTGTACACAGTTGTATAGTCTTATGTTTTATTTCCTACAACTTGGAGACAATGACACAATTGAAGCTAAATTACCTCTCATTTCTAGGACCTCATCATGACTATAAAGGTAACTCCAAATGAATTATAGTGCACCAACAGTTTGAAAAGTGATATAAAACATAATATACGATAAAAAACTTTCTAGGTACCCACCGCGTATTAAATGGCAAATCAAAATCGCAAATGAATTAATTGGCAGTAAATACGCGTTAGGAAATGGGGTCCACTTCATTTTTGTGGGTTGTTTTTCATTTTAATTTTTTTGGAAGGCACTTACACTATACGCTGTTACACAAGTATTGAGTGTTTTATAATATTCACGCAGAGTACAATACTTTTTTGTTTTTTTACGTACCATGTTGCAGAATAGTGCCAGTGCAAAACGTAACCTATACACAACCGAATGCGCTGCTGTCCAACACCGATTACTTGTAAAAATATTTCATATTAACAAAATGATTGACAATAAACACTTTTTCAGACGGGGGTTCTCCGTTGATTTCCTACAGGGAAAACGTTTTATTGAAATTTGAAAAAATTCGAATTCGAATAAACGAAAGATGCACATTGCACTGCAGTGACAGGTGCATGCTCATTTTGAAAATAATTGTTTATTTGTGATAGCAGCCCGTTGATAGATAAAGCGATAACTATTGGTAAACACCCACAGAATAAAATATTATCTAGAGAAATCTTATATTGTAATTTTACCCAAATAAGAATAATAATTGTTAAAATCTATTAAAAAAGCAGAAACTGTTTTAAAAGGTACGCATTACTGCATTGATTCTGAATCGAATTAACGTTTTGAGTTCATAAGCTCGATAAACTTTACCTATTCGGATTGTGTTGTGTAAATTATTGTTGAAAGATGGTAGCCAACGAAGGAAGATACGACGAGAACAGTTCATCCGAGTCCAGTTATAAAGAACAGTACAAAGAAACGAAAAGAAAATTGAGACTTTTGATCTATGTGAGTTGCGCTTAACCGAAAATTTTACACATAAATACTATATAGGTGTTTTTACCTTGTCCTTATTAATTGTAAATTGATAACCTAATGTATAGTTGTTGCTCTTACGCAGGAAAATGAAATCTTTCAACAAGCCTTGAAGACGACACAACGAAAACTGTTGAAAGCGTCCAGAGACAAAAGCGTCCTACTGGATAGATTAGTTCAGTATGAACGTGTTGAACTCAGCAGCAGTGACGACGAACTGACTGAATCGTCAGACGATGGTGACTGTATTAAACCAGAACCTAAAAGGTAAATTTTTTTCTATTTACAAAATACAAAATTAGATAAAAATGAATTTTGTAAATATTTCCATTTGGTTTTGAGTGTTTTTTTTATAATATTAATCTAAAGTGTTGCAGGAATAAGTCTTAAAGTAACATTTTTGATTTTTGTTATTGTTTTTCTGAAACTGTAAATGCATTATTAATTGGAATAGGTACAATTTTTCATTTTCAATCAATCCTTAACAATTTATATGTAATAAAAAACGACCTCATTTCTCAAAAAAATGCGGTGAACTAATGTTAACTATGTAATCCTATTGTGTGTCAAAATTATTTTTTATTTTAATTAAATATTTTAAAATGCAATTGTTTAGATATTAAATTGTATGACATAGAATAGTGAAAATGTATGAATCAATTTTTTCGATTGTTTGGGCACCTGACAATAGATAAGCTGAATAAAATACTGTTTATTTTTATTGTGGGCCTCAGTTCTCTGATCATTAGGCATCATAATTTCATTTTATTGTTTATTTAAAATTTATTTAACATATTATCAGACTCTCCCGACTTAGTAAAATTTTAATAGTAGTACCATAATTTGGGAAATCCTTCAACATTCAAAAACAAATTTCACCCCATTAATTATGGCTTCACTTAAATTTTTCTACTTACCTTGGACTGTGCTTTACGCACTGTTAATAACGTAAATAATATTGATATGGTCCGTAATACTTTATCCGAAATCTTATTAAATTTTGATTAAGTTCTTTGTTTTTGGTTTTTCAATTTGTTAATTTTTTTTTTTTTTATTTCATTATGTTCTGTTTGCTTATTGTAAAACATTGTGCTAATTGTTTTCTTTTATTGTTGTATTCTGTACAGACTAGTAGCGTACTATATGCCAAAATAGCGTTAATAATAATAACAATAATATTTGTGTTTGAATTATTTAGACGCAAAGAAACTCACAATATTAATTCTACAATGGGATCTGGTAAACATTCAATAAGCCCTCAATCAACTTTAGCAAATCCAGCTAAAAAACGAAAGCCTTCTACTCCCAAATCTTCAAAATCATCGTCGTCAATGGTATGATTTGATTTGTTTAATATATGACACAACTTTTCTGGTATTAACCTTTCAAAAAAATATTTATTAAAAATTGGATACTTACAAAACAAGTTTCTACAAATGTGTAATTATTGAGTTCAGTCATCTTTAAACGTATATTTAATAATAAGTTTGACCAGCACATTTTTTGCCATTTAGAAATCAAATTAATGCGTAAAAAATATGGTTTGAAAATAATTGCTCTCTTTGGGTTCAAAATCAGAATGTTATGTTTTTTTATTTTTATTCAATATATAATAATTGATTTGTAATAGTTATACACTTTTATAGACTCGGTTAACCTAGTTGATACGAATGCGTTTTTAGACCAAATTCACACTGCTATAAATTATTATTATACTGTCTTTTATTTTGCCACTGTTGTACTTTTTTTTTTATATTATATAAATAAATAATATTTGACAGATTTAAGATAATTAACAACTGGACCATGATTGTACAATTTGTTTTTCAGCCACTTCAAACAAACGAACATCATGTTGATGGTAAATTGCAGATACCAGAGAGCAGCAAATTGGTTGAGTCAAAATTAGGAAACAACAATTTTAATCAGCACAGTTTACCGTCAAATATGTTCAACGAAAATTTTACAGTGAAAATTGAACCACCAGACAGCATGTATGACATGGACACACCTCCCAGCCATGCAGCTGAAGATATGAGTAATGTTGATGGTATAAGGAAATAAAGTAATATTTAATTGATTTGTACATTTTTGTAAACTTATAATTAATTATATAGTATTGTTATATAGGTATTTCAATTGTAACAAGTGTAATTTTTATAAAAAAATTTAAGCATCTGAAATTTTTTTATTTTTCATTGTAAGTCTTTTGACTACCGAAAATTGCGCGTAATTATCATATTAAACACAGTACAAATATAATGCTGACTTATACGTTACGGTACTATAAATATTATAAAATGATTAATACATAAATAATTAATTTGTAAGTTTGTATGTTTCTCCGCAGTAAATTTGAAAAATTTGTTCAGACTTCGTTTGGAGTTCCAAAATCTTATTTGTGTACAAAAACACTTTTACAGAAAATAATTTATATTAACTTAAAATACTAGTATCGCTTAGTTATAAATTAAGACTTGGTATTTGTTTTTTTTTTTTTTTTTTTTAACATATGAAGCAAAAGTAGACATAATATCGTTTTTTTATGCTTTACTTATAAAATGTGTACGTGTATAAATTTAAAAACACAGCCAAGTTCACATGATTAGACATTTGGGACGTCTTCGGCGATGTTCCTCAGACGTTTCTTTTGGATGGTTTCGTATAATACGTACCACCTATAATTGATAAACATTCAGATAAATAAAGATTGTACTATTGTACTATTGTACTTGTACTATTCAGTTAGCTGTGGTGTACAAGATTGACCTTCTATCCAGCAAATCATAAAACGTATATAATATGATCTGAGAACTATTGATTATTTATTTACCTCATGAAATGCGCCATCAATATTTTGTGGTGGATCTTTGGCACTGGTTTCCATGTATGGTAAATTCAAACGGTTGGCCATTGCGCGTCCTTCACTCTCACTTATTTTGCGCAAATGGACCAGATCTATCTTGTTAGCAACCAACAGTATAGGATATTCATCTCTGTGAAAAAAAAAAAACGTATTCATTTATAAGTTAAAATTTCTTAGAGCAATATTAATTATTTCTAATAACATGATAATTTATTTATTTCCTTCTCCGTGTAACATATAAATGCAATAAATACAAACAATAATTTTTTTTTTTTTTTTTGTATATCTACTTATTATATTATATGATATAGGAGACAGCCAATATTCACTCATCAACGCCCAGACCAAACTGCTGGGTCTAGAGACTTGAAATTTTGTACAGAGGTTCCTTAAGCAATGTAGGGGCGCACTAAGAAAGGATTTTTCAAAATTCAACCCCTAAAGAGGTGAAAATGGGGTTCAACATTTTATAAATTGATCAATGCACAGCCCATACCGCTGGGTATAGAGACTTGAAACTTAGCACAGAAGTTCCTTATGCAACAGGGTTTCTAATTTTGTGTTACTTGGTGTACTACTTTTTTAAATTTAATTCGGAATTAATTTACTAAGCTTTGACCATCTAAATCCCGGGCAACGCCGGGCCGGTACAGCTAGTATATATATATATATATATATATATATATATATAATATAAACCATTTACAATCAAGTTAGTAACTGAAAATTTCATTTGAAAATGTGAATACTTCTAAAAATAAGTTTTGAGAAATTACGTTTTGTATACATGATCATATAACAGTGTCTTTTTGAATATACATTAGATTTTTATAGTTTACATTATTCTCAAATTATGAAGTACGGCAGTGAAACATATTTCTTTAGCCTAATAATATAGTGAATATTTAGCAACGTCTAAACATAAGAAAATTGTTGCACACATTCACTAATTGTATTGTGGTTAGTTGTTGGATTAAAAAAAAACTAAATTGTGTCTTGTTCATACATTAGGTATGTTTCCTGAAAATCATTTACAAAATAAAAATATTGTTATTACAAAACTGGCAGAAAATTGTACATAAAATCTATGTTCCTATATTAAAATTTTAAAATCCCAATTTACTATATCGCTTTTACCTGTCTTTGACTCGTAGTATCTGAGTGAAAAAATTAGGAACGTTTTTGAAACTGTTTGGATCGGTAACTGAATAGACAATCATGAAACCGTCTCCTTTTCTCATATACTGCTCTCGCATTGCGCTGAACTCTTCTTGTCCAGCCGTGTCCAACACTATAAATATAATTTACAAAAATTTAAGTAAAATAAACACCAAACGGGTATAATTTTTAAATGAAAAAAGCCAAAAAGTTTTGCAATATTTTACTCTTTTATTTAATGCTGCAAATGCACATTTCAACAACCACGTAGTCAGCATCATTAGTATAATATGAACAACAGTTAGCATTATAACAGTTTTAAAAGCATTATTACAATTAAAACTGTCACAAACTTGACAAATAGCAAGCCTGACAATACAGATCAAGTTATACATAAAAAAAATTAGCGTTTTCCAATAAAACACCGCGGTAAGTACCTAGATACATAATGATATTCAATAGGCGGCGGTTTGTCGTAATCACTTTTGGTTCACCCAAGTAGTTTTTGGTGAACTGACAAAACCGATTGCCAAAAAATCGCTTCTAGCCATCACTGCTCTCCTCCGTTACAAAATATTATGTACGAATAGTATAACAACAACATTACCATCGAGCACACAGAATTCTTCGTCTACACAAGTGTGCTGAATGTAACTGTCCTCGATCGTCGGATCGTAATCGGCCACAAACATTTTCTGGAAAAACTGAATGGTAATTGCGCTCTTACCCACACCGCCGTCACCGACCACCACCAACTTGTACGTGGGCAATGGATGGTTGGGGGCCTGGGTTATAGCGCGTCGATGGCGCGTCAACTCTTGCTGTGTCGTGTACGCGAACCGCGAAGTCAGCTTGTCTAAAACGCACAAAACCCCCAACGTGTATTGTGTGATTTTTGGCGGCCAGATTCACTTTATTATTTAATAATGTTGAATCATCGACGACAATGATCGTCATTAGGAATCTTACCGGCACGAGAGAGGTGTTTACGTGATCATCGAACGTTCGAAAGTCATGACGCGGCCACGGCGCTCGGACTGCGGGGTCGGACACTGGGGCGAAACCGTGCGATTCGGCCCGCGAACGAACCGTTAAATATTACGGAGCTGTTTTGTTCTCGTCGCTTTCGGAATATTTCGATCGGTATTATGTGGGTACTTACTTTACTTTATCTACGATGGCATAAAAAAATTACTGTTGTTTTCAGCATCGCCAAAAAGGTAGACAGCTGCAGTAGTCGTGCGCACTGCGCATGAGATAATGTCGCCGCCGCGACAAGACGTGACGGCCACTCTGTGACGTCGGAAACGATCTCTCTTCTTATCTCATTTGGTCGTCCGATTGATGCTGTGCCCGGACAAGTTGATAAGACGCCGACGTAACACCACAGATAACGATATTATGTTTTATCTAATCTGCGGTAGCACACTCAGCTCGCTCTATATACACCTCTTTCGGGTTTCTCAGCGCGTGCGTCCCGTACAGCTGCTGCAGCCGGGCTCCCTATATAGTGCGTGATTGGGAAATTTGAACGTCCGCTAGGTTTTCGCACGATATTCCGTTTTCAATGTCCGCTTGCAATGAAGAAGTCACGACGACGACAACAACTACACCAACAACAGAAACAACGGCGGAAACAGCAGCAGCAGAAACAACGGCGGAAGAAACAGCAGCAGAAACAACGGCAGAAGAAACAACATCCGCCGCAACAACGACAGAAGAAACAACAACCGCAACTACAACAGAAGAAACAACAACAACAACAACTGCAACAGCAGCAACATCACCAGCAACACCCGCGGCCGACGAACCCAGCACACCGCAAAACGTCGACGACGTTGTGCCGCCCAACAACAACAGATACGTTTTGGACGACGGTCCCGCGTACTCGTTGGCGCTCAACAAGGATAACACGCACGTCGTGGTCGCCGGAAGGAATGGTAAACGCCGCAGCGAACATTTTTTTTTCCCTTCTTTTTCACACGGTTGGTTTTGATGAAAAAAAAAATAATCGTGGTCACGTCCCAATAACGGGTGTTTTAAATCCTCCGCCTTGCTTACGTTTTTGGCCCGGTTGTGTTGATTGAACGGTCCAGTAAAATTTTAATGCTCAACTAGCCGAATTTCTCGGGCTTGACCCGCGCGTTATGACCCCCTTGTCTTGTCGTTGCAGTGTTCAAGGTGTTCCTCATCGAAGAAGGCGGTTTCAAGGAGTGTTACAACCTGCGTTGCAACAAAACTTCAAACTTCCAGAACTCGTCAAGCATGGACGTCGCTTGGAACCCGACCGAAAGTGAGTCTTTGGAACTGACTGATTTCTATAGTTGGTATTGTGTTTTGCGTGTGAAGATCGCTGCGGGTGTACACCGAGTCTTAAAGCGGCTTAAACGTGGTGTTTAATGTGAAAAGTGTACAGTTGCTCTTTGCATCGGTTCTGTTGAATTTGTTTTTAATTTCAGAAAACATTTTGGCAACGGCTACGACTAGCGGCGCCGTAGTCACGTGGGATCTGAACAAAACTTCCAGAAACAAGCAAGGACACGTTTTTTACGACCATAAAAGAACGGTTAACAAAGTGACGTTTCATTGTGTTGAATCCAACCTGTTGATGTCCGCTTCTCAGGACGGCACGATTAAGTGTTTCGACCTAAGACTTAAAGGCACGCCAAAAACTTACTCGAGGTGTTTTAGGTGAATCGAATACAGCACAAGACATGGAGTTCTATATAAGTATGGTTTTTATTTTTAGCGATTCTGAAAGTATCAGAGATGTCCAGTTTAGTCCGCACAATAGTCATGTGTTTGCTGCGGCTTCTGAAAATGGTTTTATTCAAATTTGGGACAGTAGAAAACCCGACAAGTGCACAAACAAGTTTTCCGCTCATAACGGTCCCGTATTTTCATGTGACTGGCATTCGGATCTTCAATTTTTGGCAACTGCTAGTCGCGATAAAACCATAAAGGTAAAACACAATACTTCCATTAAATCGCTTGACTGTAATTAATTTTTACCATTGTTGTACTTACGTTTTACCATTTTGAAGTTCATTATTTTATGTTTTACAATGTGTGTTTAGGTTTGGAATGTAACAAATAAACCTGTTGCAGAGTACACTATTTGCACTTTGGCCCCAGTAGGACGCATCAAGTGGCGACCGTTACGTAAATACCACTTGGCATCTAGTGCTTTGGTTTTAGACTCCGCAATAAGTGTTTGGGATGTACGCAGGCCTTATGTTCCTTATGCATCATTTGGTCAACACACAGATGTAGCGACTTGTATTGCTTGGAAAGGAGACCCTTTGGTTCTTTTGTCCACTAACAGGGTATACAACTATTCTACTTGTGCGAGAATTTGAAAACATAAAGCATTTATTTACAAACATTTTTTTTTTTTTTTTTTTTATTAGGATAGTACCTTGCATCAAAATGTCATGAGTCATGCAATTTTGCCCTTACAGCATGCTAACCATCAGAGTGTGTCCATTAATAGAGATGGTGATATGGTGTACAGTTGTCCTACTGTTTTTAACGAGGCTGAATTCTTTAAGCCCATTGAAAAAATTAGGTGATAACATGAATTGTGCTTTTAATATTTACATAAAATATCTAACCGTATATTTTTATCATAAAAACAGAAAAATGTCCACTGCAAGTAGTGGAGAAGAAGAACTTCATACATCAAGTGACTTCAAAGTATTTTGTGATCCACAAGTTAATACTTGTTTAGCAAATGAAGCAGACTTTGTTCGGACTTGCGCTGTCCAGTATAAACTCAGAGGAAAATCACTTGGAGATCTCTGTGAACACAATGCCAATGTAGCGGCAAGCGGTGGAAGACCTACTGTAAAAACATTAAAAATACTATATTATATTTTATTTGTCCGATTATAACTTGAAAAAAAAATTAACCGTATAGGTATATTTACTGTGGCACATTTTGCGAATATTATACGATCAACGTGCTTCCTTTCTTGCGCTCAAAGGAGATATGATTAAGTCTAGCAATGAAAACAACTATGAGGATTATAACGATGATGATGAAGACGACCAAATTGGCTCGATCAGTGACGTAGATGGACTCAAAGTTGATCAGAATTTTCAAATTGGAGATTTTCAATTTGGAGACACAGAAATAGATCTTCTAAGCGCTGACCATGACCAATCCGACTGTATAGGTTTACAGATGGATACACAAATAGTAGAAGAGAATAATGACTGGGAATTACCAACTGAATCCATTTCCCCGAGACATGAAATCTCTTATAATCCCATAGAAAACGATGACCCCTGCCTTTCTTGTTCGGATTCAACTCCCAAAAAATTAAGTAAGGACTAAATATTTACCTTTCCACTTACCATTTGTTGCGCAAGTCATCATTTATTACCTTACAGACATCGGCCACTATCCTTTTGCACCAATGTTGCGAATATCGCCAGAAAAATTTGATGCGTGGAATCCGTCCAAGATCGTCGTTGAAGCTCTCCGCTATCATGTTGATATGGGAGACGTTCAAACAGCAGTCTGTGCATTGATAGTATTGAGTGATGATATCAGAAATGAACTGACTAATCCTAAACGTCCGGGGCACCTTTTACACAGTGAAATAGAATATTGGTGGATAAACTATCTTGAACTTTTGAAAAAGTTCAAACTGTGGTCTTGTGCTACGGCGGTAATATATTATAATAGAAAAATTGATTCAATCGATTGTATTAATGAGCAACTTAATCTTTCTTGTATCTAGGTTATTCAACTCTCGCGTATTAATAACATACTACAGTTACATCGGTGGTGTACGTCGGTTTATTTGACCTGCGGACGATGTAATAAGGGTTTACTCCGAAGTAATCGCTACTGTTACAGTTGTCGCCTTTCTGAATGCGCTCGGTGTGCTTTATGTCAAAGAGTCGTACAGGGGATGTATGCATGGTGTAGGGGATGTGCCCACGGAGGACACATTGACCACATGAAACAATGGTTTATGGAGAATAAATACTGTCCAACCGGTTGTGGCCATATGTGTGAATATTGATCTCATTGTAAGTTTTTTTTTAAAAATGTATACTATAATTATTTTCTGCTGTAATAATTAGGTAATTGAAATTGTGTTGGCATGTATTTTTCATGTTTCGTCTTATGTTACTTCAGAAAATGTTTTATTTTGCTCGGTATAAGAGAATACACTATAAATTTGTACTTCAAAATGATATAATAAAATTTTATAAAAATAATACATATAATAAATGTGTAGTTGGATAAGTATTAGCTATTAATTAATAGTACAGATAATTCACATAACATATCAATTTACATTTATATCATGAATAGTGATATTATTTCTAAAATTTTGAAGATATTTTTAATAGTTATTTTGTATTAAACATTACATGTACATTTAGAACACATATAATTTAATGTATATTATATGCATAAATGTAATATATATATATATTGTTATGAATTGAAAGTAGTATAATATATCATGAACTAGGCATATAAAGCTTAACATTGGAGAAAACAATACATCTTGTTATAAATTAATACAAAATTTGAGTTCATCATTTTTCTGTTTATAAAAAAAAAAAAAATGATGTATCAATACTTGAATCAAATATTGATCAGCCATTACAAATTAAAAGTAAAAAATAATCGCATTGTCTTAAAATATGAATGACGGTGATGATTTTTCATAGCATACTGCATTTCAACTTCTTTCGTCTGTTTTTGTTACTGCCCTTTCCATTTGTACCCTTGACGTCTTCCTTTTTGCGAGCTCGGATCTCACGCATCAAATCAAAAAATACCTTCAACAGCATAATTGGACGTTAACTAGTGTACAATTATTATACTTTATTGTCAAAATTCATAGTTTCCCTTACCTTATCAACATTGTCTCTTGTTTTGGCAGATGTCTCAACATATGGCACACCCCAGTCTGTTGCTCTATTCTGAGCATCAGTCAATGAAACTTTTCGCTTGTCTGTCAAATCCCCTTTGTTTCCCACTAACAAAAAGGGTATGTTTTCATCATTCTTCACTCTTAAAATTTGTTCTCTGAAAGAAAAAAAAATTATACAACTTATTAACTATTTATGTTCAATTTATAGAACTACATAGTTTATTGGGTTATTGTGATAAATTATTAAAGGTATGTTGTTAGCAAAATTATTATCTTCATCTAGGTTGGTTGAAAATCCAAAGAAACAAAGAACTTTTAATATTATGATAGGACAAGTACAATTGTTATCGAAGGAATATTCTTATTAAAATTATATAAAAATACTTTCACACTAAAAAACTTGGAACAAAAATCTTCAATTTTTGGTACGAGTTATTCTACTTATAAGTAATATTTACATTTTCAAAACTTAAAAGAAACGATAAATTACAGGCCTTTAAAAACAGTAAATTGAGTGAATGCATCTCATCAGTTGGCTTTTTTAACTTACTTATTATAGTAATATTTATTTTACTATGAATTGTTATTTGTTTGTACCTAAATCATATTTTTCATTGCAAATTTTCAAATTAATTAATATTACTTAACCACCACCCAATAACACCTTTGTCAATAGTATATTCAAGTGATAAAACTACAAACAAAAGTATAGACTTAAATATAATCGAAACAAAATATTAACATTGAAATTATGTACTGACAAACAACAATTATTGTGTGTCGAATACATATTACGCGCTGATGATGGGAGCTTAATGTACGATATAAAATGTACGCCAAGTACCTAAACTCCACTGTTGATTGAAAACTGTCGTCTTCCGTAATAGAGAACACGCACAAAAATCCTTCACCGCTGCGAAAGTAATTGTCGCGTATGGCCGCATAATCCTCCTGTCCGGCTGTGTCCAAAATATCAATTTGAACTTCTTCGCCGTCCAAAACGACTTTCTTCCTATACGAATCGGCCTTGGTCGGTTCGTAGTCTTCGACAAACTGTAACACACCGGGCGTGTGAGAGTCAATATTACTCATCGATCACCTCACGATCATCGTACAAACACTTACCTCGTCGTACATGAACTGTAACGTGAGGGCGGATTTACCAACACCGCCGCTTCCTACCATTATGACTTTGTGCAAAGCCGGCTGCTGGACGTTATTTTTCTTCATGGCTTCTAATTGAAAATATTAATACGTGCCGTTGGCGCTAAAACAAAACCCACAAACGGCCGCAAGTTAGTCGTAATGTCGCTACTATAGTCATCACACAACACAATGGAATTCAGACAATTGAAATTTCAAGTTTAGTTCACGGCTTTCTCAGCAGCTAATTATTTATTACTCGTGCAAACAATCGTGGGAAAAAAAAAACGAATCCTGTTTAAGAAGGCGGTGTCCATCGACACCACCACTAGCTGTTGAATAGGGTGGGTGGGGGTCAGAGAAGGCGGTTGTAGTGTTAAAACATAAAATAATAATAATAATTACTAAACAATAATCACCTTATTGACACAAAAATTAACGTTTCGATAAACCTACACTCGTTATACCAACTCTTATGAGTAAAAAAAAAATTAAAATTTATTAGTTGCCATATCTGGTACACAAATCGTAGGAAAAAATGTTAATTGATTTTCTAGAGATAAAAATTGTTTATAATATATTATTTTGATTCGTGTTATCAATGTTGATCTGGGTTGGTCGGTGCGCCGACGAAGCGAAACCGACCAGTGTGACCACAACGAAAGAATAACCAAGATGGATTTCTAAGTTTCACAAAATTTAAAATTATGAATTAATACTTATTTATTAAAATTATTACTTCATAATAATTAACAAAAACAATAATAATAATTGTCGTGTGGTTCGAAAACGGTTCCATGGATTTTGCTTAAATTTCGTATCAAGGGATTATTTAATTTCATTGGTCAAGGTCTCATCTCCCCGAAAATTCGGATGTTTTGAGTTATACACCATCACGACTACCTTAGTTTTGTACTACCTTGTGTTGTATGAAAAATGAAAACTAATAGAAAAACAGTCAATTCAAATAAACTTATTATTTTTGAGAAACTGAACCCAACAGGGATTGATTACCCGAGACTAAAATTTAAGTAAAAAAAAAAAATTTTATGATAATATAGGTTGTAGCCTGTAGGTGACTCTTACTGGATATGTATAATGGAGCAAACCGATGTTGGCCTAAACTACTTTTTTAGGTATAATATGAGAATAACATAATATATATATACGAGACACAAAATCGGGCAAAAACTACCAATTATTTAATACTTTTTCAAAATTCAAATCTAAATTAGGTTTTCTTAATTTGTTTTAAAATTTTAACTAATAAGATCAATGATGATTGAGCTATTAAATGTAGCTAAAAAAATTGAGTTACCCACTTGTTTGGGTAGGTGATCTTTTTTTTTCTAAGATGTAATTACACTACCGAGTTCACTCAGGATCGTGTTTTTAAAGGTAATAATTTATCATATAGCTTTCAGGTACCAAATAATACGTTTAAACCACAACTTCCAAACCATTTAACTACCCGAAAAAGTGATAAATCCAAACAACTTCTTACCCGACCAGAATTTACTTTCCGTCTTTCAATCCGTTCTTAAAATTTACTTCCTTCCTTTCTTAAATTTACTCATATTCTTTCCTATCTTTCTTCCTCCTCAAAATCTAAAATAACTATTTTTTTTTTTTTTTTTTTATTACAAATACAACATTATACAATGTAATGTATATTATTAACATTCAATCATGCGTTAAAAATTTTCACATTTTGTGAAAACAATTTATAACATAGGTACTAAAAAAAAAAAAACGGTATAAAAATGGAGGTAGTATGTAGAAATAATAAAAAAAAATTTGCTTAAACAATGTTACATCTGTCTACTGCACTATAAATCATATAATATATTTTATTCATAACGCTTTTTATGGCAATTTAATTTATTATTTCCATATTGACATTATTCTCAGGTCCTCTTCAATATTATTGTCTAGACTGCGCAAATCTACATTATTGTAATTGCTGACACTTTCAAGAGAATTTATTCCGTTATAGTATTGTCCCAAATAAGTTAAATTCACATCTTCTTCTTTTAAAAGTAAAGGGTACTGAAAAAATATCAAAAAACAATATTGACAGATTAAATTTGCAGTCTAGACTTGTAAATCCTGTGTTTGGTAAGATGAAAGAGACGATAATAATAAATTATTTTGTGCAAAACTCGGAAAACAACGTTATGGACGTATTATATACAGAGATTTTTTAAACAAATAAAACAGAATAGAATTTTTTGTTCAATTTTTGTGATATTAAAATGGCAATTAAATATTTTAATTTTGTTGAACAAATCATTTAAATTTATTTATTTTTAATAAAAATAAAATCAAGCAACAATTATTCGAAGATTACAAAATTGAAAACATAGTAAAACTTTTTTTTACAATGTTGATTTTTTGAAACGATATTGTTGCCACAATATTGATAATTTGTACATTGATATCAACGTTTTATTATACCAATATATCTGTAAAAAACTATCGTAAGAATTGAACAATATTGATATTGAAAAAATTATCATTGAAAATGCCTAATTTAGCATTCAATTAAAGCCAATCATTTCATTATAATTTTTTACTCTGTTCCAAAACAATGATACAAATCCTTAACAATGATTTACCTTTTTCAAATGACGAATATAACCATTAATGAGGCCATAGAGAACCAAATTTCTTTCATTAATATTAAAAAGAACTGGGTTAAATCTCATACAAACATCCATGAGCCGGGCGCCTTGTCGCATGGCAGAAAACATAATTAATATGTTTCTAATTGTTGTTTTTGGACCATCTAAAAAAAAGTTATTATATTTTCTTATAAATGGGTATAAAAAGAATGTACTTTTTTTCTAAATCTACTAAATATACAGACTTGGGCGTGATATAAAATCAACTGCTTTTTTGAATTGATCTTTTTTCCTGACCAATTCTCTTATTTTAATAGTACATACATACATGTTACTATAACGAAACAAATCTACCAATGTAACAACCTTGTAATAACTAAAAAAAAAAAGCAAATACTTTAATGATTGTTGCAACCAATATTAACAAATATTTTTCAGTTAATTTTTAAAATTAAATTGAATACATTACACTAGATTTTGAATACATGCAGAGACCACTTCAATGTCCAGTGTAGAAAGTTCAGCGATTCTGGCAATATGATTAACTCCGTCGATAAATAAACCTATCTACAAACAACAAATGATTACTCAATACAGTTTGTAACAAAAATCCACCAGTTAATTAAATTATAACTGAAGACTGAAGAAAATAATAATTTTAAATATACTTGTCTAGTGGCTAAATCCCAATCATCTTCTTTAAGATCTACTTTAAAAACAAATACAGGCACATCAAAATCCGATGGAATCGGTGGAATTTCTGCAACTCTAAGAACGCATAAGTGGATCATGTAATCACAAGCTACAAAAAATGTGTTATTAATTAGACGTTACATTAAAAATTGTAAAAATTTACAGATAACATACATCTTGTATTTTATGAAACTATCCTGTGTTTGCATCAAGCATTCCAACTAAATATTAAAAACAACCCTGTCCCGTTTTTAATCTTGTTTATTTTTTGAATTCCTAAGTTATTAATTTTTTGACAAATTTAGCATTTTACTTTTTAGTTTTAAAATTTATTTTATTTGAAACTTTTTTTGATGTTTGATTATTATTTTATTATGAGCAAAAAACAACTAATATAGGTAGCAAAAATGTCAATAACACTAATGGAATGAGTAATTATTACTAGCACGCCAACATAATAAGGAATAATTTGTGGTCATTTTCAAACTTTACGCCTTGTAAACTGATTGGATTTTGACATTTATATATTTTTTTAATTTAAAAAAGAAAATATGCAAGGTCGGGTTGAAAGTCCAAAATTTTGTTTAAAACTTTAAATAGTCCTAAAAAATAATTTAAAAACTACACAACATTGCCATTATTAAATGAATATTTGAAAATCGGATTTAGGTCCGACATGCAAAAAGTTTTTATTCTTTAAATAAAAATGTATTGAAATAAGATTATTTGAATAGGCGTGAGAGTTTTTCCAGTAAAGCATGTTTCTGGTACAATAAATATACCGGATCCGACACCCTTAATTTATAAGATTTTTTTATGTTTACTAACTAGTTTAAAAACTTTTAATTTAATATTTTAAACAGATTTTTCAAAAAATTATTTAAATCACCAATAAAATACTATACATTATACCTCTCACATAACATTTTTTGTGCATATTCAAACCGTTCCAGACTGTATCCAAGATGCTTATGATGTGTTTTTGAGTCTCTGGTGACTGTTCACTTTTGTAAAGATACATACTTTCAATTTCTAATTTGAGCTGTAGATGTTAAAAAATTTTTTTCAAATGTATATAAATATGTTATTTAAAAAAAAATCAAAACTAAATGTTCTTACAATGAAATCAGAAAGTTTTTTTAAAACTGGTTCATACTGTGATGTTTCAGATTTGACATCAAAAACAAAACATATATTGAAATAAAACATGTTTCGTTTGTATTTTGGGTCTTTCATTGTTACTGGACGGCCCATAAGTTTAATATTTTTGGATATCCTAAAAAAATAATTCAATGAATTATTGCAGACAGCCGTTGGCTCAACACAAATCAAAATTTAAGGTTGGAGAGGTGACTAATGCTAATATACTTTCTAAAATGATTTTTAGTTGAGGTAAAACATAATACATATGATATATGATGTGTGATGTATAAAATAAATATGTTAATTGAATATGTTTGTCACCCCTCCACAATTAGGCACTCCATACGTCCGCTAGAATTTAGGGGAATATTATAGCCATAAGTCAGTATTTGAACAAACTATTTGAGTACAAATAAGTATTATAATATTTAATATAAGAACATGGTATATAATAAAAGACTATTTAATTCAAATTAAACTTACACAGTTACTGGGCATTGCGAAAGCTCAATTCTTGGTATTATATATGTACTAAGTGAATAAAATAATTCTTTGCTAACATAATCTGTAGGTACCTGTAATGAGGACATCAAATATTATATCAAATATAATATTTGTGTAACATATGTATAGCAGTGTCATATACTCATAACACACATGCAAATTGAGATAGATTTATTAAAATTTCCAAATCTTTGTTCATGGCTCATGGGCATTTTAAATACAAGAGGAAAATTAAACACCAATGTCAAACTTACGTCGTTTTTATTAACTCGTTTTCTTGTCTGTTTGGAAGGAATTTTGCAGTTTCTTTACATAGGTAGGTGTTATAACAAATTATCCTCTCGTATACTACATATTGTTTTTTAAGGGTGTCGGAGTCGGCTATTCATTAAGGAGCAAAATTTAGGCAGTTTCTATAACACTATACGCTTCATCGCAGGAAAAAATTCTCCTGTCTCGTCGAATCAAACCTTCCATGATTGAATAATTTTTTTTTTTTTTTTTAAATGATAGATTTTGTAAGGTAGGATTTAAAGTCACGCAACGATTTGATTTAAAACTAATAAAAAACATTGTGCTTTCACCTTAAAACTGATATTTTTAATCAAACCAAAGCATTATTTAAAATAAAAGTATTAAAAAATGAACTTAGATGCGACTTTCAAAAATTTTTATTATTTTCGGTTAAAACAATTCGAGTACGTTGATTTTACGAGGCAGGAGAAGTTTTCCCGCTAATCTCTTTTTCGGTGAAAAATGGTATCGACTCTGGGTCCCTTAAAACTCTTCTCTCGTGACTGTACTCGAATATGATGGAATGGTTTACCTGATACATAACTCTAGGGCCGAGCACGCAATGAAAATGGCCAATAAAAACGCATTTGATAGCGTTATCGGAGAATTCCATGTCGCCGATCAAAATCCAAACGATGACGGCGGTTGTACTACTTCTCTCCGACTACTCTCGACACACACAAGCCCGGACGTGAGACAGACGAAGTTCTGTTTCACGTCAGGAATGTTTCTTTCATGCTTAGAAATGGTAATGAGAAAGATCGGGATTCGCGACAGTCAACAATGGTCTACTGGCTTTATTATGAACGCGCATAGATATAGGAAACATTATAGATTTGTTTTCGAACTCTGTGCGAATCACAGACGTCGCGCGTCCGTTTTGAGTGGACCGCTGCCACGGACTATAAGATAATCTATATAGTTCTTATCTTAATCCGTGACCACGGCCTAGAACAGCTGCTGAGTACACTGCAGAGTATTAAAGAGACATATACAGAGTGAGTACGGATAGTGTACGACGTGCAGTGTAACCAACTTGGCGCCGTGAACGCGTTATCGCCGACGTGATAGTGGCGGCGACGGATTAATGAAAATAATTCGCCTATCAATTTACTAAATATAATTTAATATTTTCTTTTCTCAATTCTCGGCCGTCGCTGCTGTTTGTCGCCGTCGTTGGTTGCAAGCCATATATGAAACGTTGTCCAGCTCAGGCCCGTCCGTCAGCATCTTCAAAGGTAACGTCGCAACGTAAACAACAATGAGCAAAGTGTACAAAGAAGACGAGATCAGCGTTCGAGTCGATCGATGCCTATACGATTCTCTTATAAAATTTGGTAAGCATTGTTTTTTTTTTTTGGTAATAGGCGTTTTCGACCTCTAAAAAAATGTGCTTTGATTTTGGAATCGTTTGTTGTTGGACCGCCAAAGTCGACCCAATTTCTGTTTTAAAATCACCCGCGCTTAAAATTCAAGTATCCGGTTTTTATTTTTCTCTAATTCTGGCGTCGCACAATTAACGCGCTTTTACATTTTCTTTGACGGTAAACTACCAATTGATTACCATTGGCAATGCTGCTGTACGGTTTAAATTTTTCAAGAATAAGATCATAAAATTTATGAAAAGAGTAGAAAGCTTTATTATTTTAATACGACCTTCTCGAGAAAATAAAATCCGGATATTTGACAACCAACTTTTGTATCATAATAATTTCTGAATAACAATTATTCCATCATTCACAAATGTTAATTTCCCATTTTAAAATTGTGTTTACTAGTTCCCTACTTATTTAGTTATAACACATTTATGATTTGTGAAATTTTGTTATACTTGGGTACAGGTTTAGGTAGTTATTTTTTAACTTTAAGACCTACTATCTTCATTGAAATTTGAATGAATAATTTTAAATAACATATTTTATAGATAGGTACTTGCAATACTGTAGTGTAGATCTCAGTTTGTTTATAGAAAATTTTTTTCAGGTGGCGGCTTAAGTATTGGCGCTGTTGCATCCCTGTTATTTTTTAAACGTAAGTTTAGTTTAAAATTATTATTGATATCTTACTATATCCTTAATCATTGATTTCTCCGTATTAAAGAGTTTAATTTTTTAGTTTTTTTCATTAGAAGGCATATTACTATAATTCAAAAATGTTAAGTACGTACTTAACATTTTTGGCTAACAAATTAAAATCGATAACAATCTATACTAAAAAAACACAGTAACAGAGATAGAAGAGAAATAATATTTTTTTATTTTTATCAACACTTTTTCCAAAAAAATCACACGTGACTTTTCAAGAAATTTTAAAAATTATGATTTAATTTTAAAATGTATTGAAAAATTAAGAATGCAAGTTATTATTTAATTTTTTTTTTTTTTCAATACTAGAGTATTTTTTTATCAGTTTTGGTTTTTTTCTTTTCTGCTGCCGGAGATATTTTTACCAGAAATTTTTTTTGGTTGTTAAATACGAGTATCAAATTGAAATAGTTAGTAATATTTATTTGTTTGGCTTTTCAGGTAAGAAGTGGCCAGTTATCATGGGTTCTGGTTTTGGACTGGGTTTGGCTTACGAAAATTGTGAAAAAGACTTAAAGGAGTATTTTACAAGTACATAATGCAAATGTTGAAAAATTTAGGCAAAACTTCAATAGCCTGTGTCACAAATGATGTGTTGTTCATAAACTATTTTTTTTTTTTTACATTTTGTTCATATTACTATGATTATTGTAAGTAGTATGCCTTGTTTTGGTTTTTAATTAAAAAAAAAAAAAAATTTTAATACTATAGTTGTTTATTGAGTACAAAGTCAACATTAAAATTCAATACTTTCCATATCAAAATACCTTACCGAATAATATTAATGATAAAATAATAGAAAAAACATTAATTGTGAAATGTAGCTAAATGGAATTTCAAATGTTGTATATTGTAAGAGAAGTAATCACATTTGTGGCAACAAAGCTCCTGTTGTAAACACTTCTTATTTGGTGGAAGCGCAATTCGTCCTACTGTCTGCAATTCGGAAATTATTTCTGTAAACAATTCATCAATAGTTAGGTTTATTAACTTCAATTAAAAATTATTATACAAACATTTTAAACAATTTACATAATTTTATATTATTATAATAATGAACAGATTAATGAACAAGACAATAAGCATGAGTTATTCTGATAATTTACAGTGAAATTATAAAATACCAGGTTTCCTCTGCTGTAGGTGATAAATAATATAGAGATAAATATAGCTATACACAACAAATATTGGAAAGTAATAATAAAAAAAATAATAATAATTACCAGGTACTATAAAAATAAATGGTATTGGTTTCATTGTATAGTTTGTACCTTATTTTTAATTGTTTGACTTATTATGTCAAATTGATGTTGTTTAAAAATATGATTATACAATTTGTACAAGGCGATGGTGATAGTAGGAATATTGGGATATAATGATTTCCGTTAAAATACAAAACAACCTAATAAGAAAAACAACGATAATTAATATAGGCGTAGCAAAATTTATCTAACTCACTGTAGGTGGGTACAAAAAACTCTGTGTGAAACAAATTCCACTGGAACGGCATTTGCAAGTATTTGCTGCAAAAGTCTTTGCTCAGCACGTGGAGGTGAAGTCTGTTCATTGACGGGTACGCGTGGTAACCGACTCTGAAACAGGACGAATATCAAACCGTCAGGAATCGCGTGCGGGTAGTTTTTCTAGATTACTGAAAGTTGTCGATGGACAGTCCGGTCGCGGCCATAACATACTCCAGGCCCTTGAGCTCCATGTAGACGAGCTTGGGCACGTGTCGCTGTTTCAGATCGCGCACGTCGGCTACGTCCTCCAGCGGCAGCACCAGATAATGGTGTTGGGACTTGGGATATTTGTCCGCGATGATCACGATGAACTCGTCCTGGTACAACACCGAGTTCGGATCGCGCATGGCCAAGATCAAATCATCGTTGTTCAATTCGGAAGCCATGGCGACCGGAAAAACGGTTTTGTTGTTCTAGACGGAAGAAAAAGGGCAGGAAAAACAGAGAGGAACGACGACGGTTGTCCAGTTTTTAAAACGGCCCCGCCCCGGCGACCACATCCACGGTCCGTCGTCACAAAAACGTGTCGAGGCGTTTTACTATACTTCTACCGCAGAAAAATCTGGTATAAGGTTCTATGTAATTTCGAACGCGCTTCTTCTGCTCGTCTCGTCGACCGTAGTGTAATAAAACTATATTTAATTTTTTTTTATATAACGGCACGGCCCGCACGCAGGCGAACAGCTGGTTTAAGGCCGGGGTAGATACGTAGATCTATGGGTAGAAAGAAACGTGTGTGTCACTTGTACCGCAATCGCGGTAACAACGACGTCGTTATCGTCAATCTCGTGATAACGCTTTATTTTTGTGCGTAGAATATTAAAAAACCGAATAATTATTCTGGTCTCGACGGACCTATGTGTTGTAGTTATCCGTTCCTGACTAACGAACCGTAGTAATAAGCGACAACTGTAAGAGCGCTGTTTGCGTGAATCGAAAAGACGGAAGAAAACACTTGCGCCCGTCTGGCGCCCACACGTTCGGGGGCGCACATCGAATATATAGTTAGGCAAACACTGCCATTGTAACACTTCGTGCTCGTTACTCGTGACTAATTATTGTTCATTGTTGTCGTCGGCCCTCCGAGACTATTGTCGTTGTTTAAGTTACAGTGTCGCGTTTAAGCGAACGATGCGTGCGACCGTTCGACTGTTGGGCCAACAAGCGGCACAACAATAATACGTTACACTCGCGACTGTCATTTTCAGAAAGTACGAACGGTGGAGACGACTGACGCCGCCATGGCCGGCAAGTGAGTACAACGGTCGCTCGTCATATTTTACCAGCTCTATACTGGTGTCGCGCTCAGTAATGTATTAATCGCGCTTGTTAAAGCCAGAGATCTGATTTGGCCAATAATTTTATGCTATCTTGCACTCAGTATTTTATTTCCTAATTTTGACGCTATTAAATTGCTTCTTTAAGCTTTTGTAAAACGTTTACTGTGTAGGGACGAGTTGATTTGGCTGTTGTAAAACGGACCTATCCATATCATTATGTTTAGGTACCTACATCTGTAGAGTAACGTTAATAATGTAATCTGAAAGTAGTTTTAATGTCGATCAACCATGTATGAATAAATTAAGTCTCTTGGTTACAATAGGTAATTCTTGAGCTTAAAACCATCCTCTCTAGTTTGTTTTAAAATTTACTTCTTCTTCTTAGAGCTGCTCATACAATTGTAATATGTGCTCATGATTATTGTATTATTACACATTTTTGTTTATCTTTGTACGTACATACTTATTGTACGTATAATATTTAAACAACCTACTTATTGAAAATATTGATTCTAGTCAATCCAGTAATGTCATAAAAGTTGATGAAACCGTAGTGAATTCCGAATCAAACAGAAATGAAGGAAGTGGATGGTGGGATTCTCTGTATTCCGCAGCAAAGTCTAAAGTACGATGTTAATTTGAAAGATGTAGTTGTAGCGACACGCACACACCTGCAACGCTACTGCAGTCAATGGTTGTGTAATGTAATTCAACGTATAATTTTTTTTTTTCAGTCGGCCGAGGTCTTGGAGTCGGTCAAACGTGATCTCGGTGAACTAACAACAATAGTCACCAATGAAACCAGCAATATTGTCTTAAATACTACCAATGTTGTCAAAGAGACGTTACAAGTATGTTAACGTTTTTGCGGTGCACAACAAGTAACAAGAGTGACATATTTCAGATGTTCTAGAAAAAATGGGCTCTTGTAATTTGTTCAATGATATTTACTCATTATAGAAGTTGTATTAATTAATAGTAATTAGAAAAAAATTGTTTTATTTTATTTTAACGTGTATGCTAGGTATTAAAATATTAGAAAATTATATTTTTGGATTACACGTTAGTCAAAACGTTGGTAAACCATCAGAACCAGAACGAAAATAAATTTAATTAATATTAAAAGAAAAAACGTGTTCTAGTTGGAAAATCCAGAGTCTACTGCTAATACAATGAAGAAGTCAGTAAGCTCGTTTCTGGGTCAAATGTCAAGTGCTCTAAATCCTTTGCCTGATGATGAAGACGAAGCTCTTATGATTGTTGGATCAGACACTGTTACATTATCTAGACTTCAAGTATTAAATTTTATTTTGATTGTAAGTTTACGGAAATTTTCTTTGATGTTTTTTTTTTTTTTTAGGCACAAATGTACACTCTGTCTAGTGACCCAAATACATATCTGATGGAAATTGATGACCAACTAGATAATAGATACAAAGCTTGGTTGGATTGGGTGAAAAGTGGTGATAGTAGTTTATTATCCAATGAAAAGCTGACAAAAATGCTTAATGACTGTACTCCGTTGCGTGAAAACTATGAAAAACTTGTACCAGATTCCGTTCCTCATGCAGATTTTTGGTATCGATTTTTGTTTCGAAAAGCGTTGTTGGAAGATGAGGATGCAAAACAAGAAAGACTTTTAGAAAAAGAAAAACTTGCTGCTGAAAAAATAGATTTTAATAAAGGTGTTCTCCTATTTCTTACTATAAATATTAAATAATATTACTGAAAAAAATGTTATCAGAGCTCAAATTGTGGGGTGACAAAGTACCCCTTTAATGTTTACATAATTTAGCATACCCCTTCAAATTTACTTACCATTGTGGTCTGATACAAAGAAATCGGAACATTTGTAACTATTTGCTCAACAGCATTCCACTTCTATTATTTTTTTCAAAGCATTTGAGCACTGAATGTTATGCTTATTTTTGTAACATTACAGAGTTAACACCATTGTCTGAGATAGAGTTATCTGAAAAAGAGCAGGAAGCCATTTTGTTGTCATACGACCTAGAACGTAGGGTGTTATCTAAATCTAATAGTCCTACAGAAGGTATTACTACCAATAGAAATTCCATGACGACAAAATATATAATGATTTTATTTTTTAAATTAATCTGTGCAGACATGAGAAAAAATTCAAAATCTAAACTAGAAGATATTCCATCAACAGCTTCTTCTGTTACTACTTCGAGTTTGGACAAAGGTAATACCTTAAATTTTATTTTATTTGTTGTGGATTTTCTTTGTCTTCTTTCTTTATGTTACATTTTTGAATTGTATTGTTTTGTCGTTTTGTTTGCAGATGAATGGGTCAAGGATTTTGATATGGAAGATATAGAACCACCTAACGGTACGAAATGAACTAAAAATTAGTGTTTAGTACTTTTTTATACAAGTATTTTTGTTGATTTGTAAGATATTTATCTTGAATGTCATTTTTTCCATGAATTTCTATATATGAATACTATTTAATACATAAGTAATATTTTAAAATTATTTTATTGTTAAAAACAATTTTGTGTTACGTCAACAGTATAAATAAAAAGAAGATGATTGATGTTACTTAGTATTATTTGTTTATTATCTATTTTTGGGTGATGAAGTCACAATTTTATTTGAGTTAATGTTAAACTTCATTCTAAGTACAAATAATTATAATTGGTACATTTAAATATTGTGCAAAAATAGTTTTATAAATAAATACATACAATTGTTGTGTATCATTTTGTAGAAAGATAAATAATATGTATATTGGTAATTAAAACTTGGTATATTCTTACTTTAAGATAAACGTGTGAGTATGCGTCCAAACACGCGTCAAGAAATCTATATTATTTTAGGATTAATATTGGATATTATTAAAACATTTTTCATTGATTACCATTACTAAAACTATATTACTTATTTACAAAAATGTAATACTTTAAAAAAAAATTATAACAGATGAAAAGTGGATATACTAAATGTAGAAACAAGTGGTAAAAAAAAAAAAAAAAAAATGACTAGTTACAATAAATTACAAAATTAACAATGTATATATAGTAAGAAATATGTTCCTTAATACAAAAAATATTTTGACAAGTATCATAAATCTAATTGTTAATAAAATACAAAAGAAAAATAAACAAGAGATCAACAATTATTAATTTACCTAGGTACACATTTAGTAGAAACAAAAAATATTGATATTTATAATTTTACGACAATACATGACTATAAATAAAGTAAAAAAGAACATGTCAATAGTTGAGTATTCAAATGTCTGGTTCTGATGTAAATATTTGTTACTTCATATATTTTATGTACTGAAAGTTTAAAAGTACTTATATAGACGGTTAGAAAAATAATGCTTGCCATGGTTTCGTGTCACATTACGTATTATGTGTGCACTATGCATTTGTGTATGTGAATTTTGTATAAACAATATTTTGGTGTAAGTAGCAGATAAGTAGACGACTTGTTGAATTTTGTCTTTGGCAATGGAAAATAAGGAGCATTATTTAAACTACAAACAACTATTGATTTTTCAATAGTGGGTATTTTTAATTTACTGAGAAACCATAAAAATATATTTTTGTTCACTGCTACTTTACAAAATACTTTACCATTGATTAAGTATACTTAAATTGTTTGTGTCTGTAAACAGCGTACAAGTCCAGTGTATCTATATTTTACCATTAATTTTCCACAAAAATATCTAAATTATAACTAACACACACATATATAGTTTAGCAACAAATGCTGCACTAAAAAGAAATTCTCATCGATTTTTTGATATCAAAGTAATTACAAATAGACAATAGTTATGCTTGTGCAAAACATATTTTAACAAGTTTGAAGTATTGTTTTATGAACTCAAAGACGATTGGCTATAAATATTTAGTACTATAACTACCTACTTATTTAAAAAATTAGTAAAATGTTCTATAAATGATACTTTTATTTTTAATGATCAACTTACAAATTTATTTACATGGAAGGTACCTTATAAATTATAATTATAATCAATAAGTAACCGGACATCGGTGTAGGTGTTGATTATTTATGGGTGGATGGGGAGGATCTGATTTGAATATTTGTATTAACGGTAAATTTGGAGTTTAAAGAAGAATTTTGATTACATGGTAGTGATTTAAATTCCTTAAAAACTTTTATTTAACCGCATTTATCTTGGAAGTAGGTAGGTAGTTGAGTTTTATTTTGTAGTTATGCATTATAGAACCCCACGATTTATAAGCGAAATGGTTTCGGGTTAAAGTAGAGACTGAATTATTGAAAAAAGTTAAACCAAACTCATTACCTAGTTTTTTATTATTCAATTGGCACCTATAGGCTTTTGGTTCGGTAGGTACCTTTGCATGACGCACATATTATTATTTAATAATATGTATTTTTATTAAATACGTTCATAGACTGCACACTATGTGTTCAAATTTCAAACACGTGTGTGACATTTCATCACGCACTGTTACCTATTTGTTTTGAAAGAAAAATGTGTTTTCGGAGCTGTAGTATTGGTTAAGCAGGTATATACACAACTGGTAAAACACTGAACAATATTATATACATAGACCTATTATAATATGATTTGCCCCTTTTTTAAACATTTTTTTACAAAGCTATTGCTTATAGGTGTAATTATTTTTAGTGTATATAAAAAAAATAACTTTCGCTTAGACTGCATGACTATATTATAATACTTTGAAAAATAAGAAGTAAAATAAACAATTTAGTTTTTTTCAGTTCAAATATATTACTACGTAGAATGTTTACCTCGGATCGTTGCAGGCTACTACAACTTTAATAATTATTCTAAATGAAAACTTTTTAATCATGTATCTTTCTGCTGAAATATGGATAGGATAAATAAATTCTTAAATCGTAATAGGTATGTACTTTTATAAAATATATACATGAATTGATCATCCATGGCAATCAGTATCGAAAATGCTACGCTCTAAACTTAAATAAAATAGATATTTACAGTTTACACCAGGGATGCACAACCTATGGCCCGCGGGCCAATTTCGGCCCGCGTAGCCTTTAAAGTTGGCCCGCGAAAAAAATTACTGTCTTTATGTTTATGCCATATTTTGATATTCACGCGCTGCTTTGGCCCTCGACATGATCCTTTTTCCTATTTTTGGCCCTTCGACTTGAAAAGGTTGTGCATCCCTGGTTTACACTTTATATTTCATATTTATAAAATGTTTCCTTAATTGGTTTTTAGCAAAACCCCCATAAGATTTACCTTAAATACCCATATTCGGAAGGATAAACAATAACTATACCTATTTTTTGTTTTAAAAGACTTAGTAACAGTACATATATCTACCTTCCTATAGTAATATCGGTAAATAGTAGATTTTCTAGACTCACTGAAGAAAATCATGATGAATCATTTGTGATCTACACAAACAGGTTTGCAGCTTATTGTTTTATTATACTAAAGAACATTGTCCGCTTTTGTTGCAGTCATATGAGTGATACCTACAAACACGTGTCAATTCATTTTATAATTTTTAAAATTGAGTTTTAAAAAAAAAACATCTTCGGAAAATCATGATCATAATTTAAAATGGATGTGCTTCACAATAAAAAATCTTAAATACATAATTGATAATAGAAACCATTCGTTCAAATAATAAAAAGCAGTTAATGTTATTTGAAAAAATCAGTTCATCAAACTGATGTTAAAATCGAATATTATAGTAGTAGAAGTCAGAATTAAATAAAGTACCGACCATCTGTGATTTATGGAAGTAGGTAAATAATTAGTGATTTCTCAAAACTCCGAAGACGCATATTCTGTCCAATGGTAACTCTAAGTAATCGTAAACAATAAACGAAACAAACGAATTGTGGATATCGTATGCATAAAACCACTATCTGCATTGTAAATTACATTCCTCGGTTAGAAAAAACAAAAAATTAAAGCTAAACAAACGTTAAGTTTTATGGTAAAAAAAAATAGGTGCAGCTGTGGTATTGATTTGTTTTTGGTTTAATGTGTTTAATAATTGTTCAAATAAATGTGAAATTAGTTTTAACGGTGTCGAAGCAGATAGGTACGATTTTAGTTGGTATCAAAAAAAGAACGCGGTTCCTCGGAAAAATTGGTTAATCGGTTTTCGGTAGCTTTTATTTAATGCAAAAAATCGTTTCGCAGATCATGAGTAAAAGTGCAATTTTCCAAAATTCTAATTGTTGAAGTTTAAATACTCTCTGAAATTGTGCTGATATTTGACAATATTTTTATTCAAAAGTATTTTTCTTAAGTGAATTATTTAAGGTCAAAACACGACTTTCGTCGTTTTTTCAACAGAAATGAACTAATTTGAAAACATACTGGTTATTCATCGATAAAGTCTCTATAGGAAATCAATAATGTTTTTTGTTTACTATTATTATCCAGGTACCCACAGTCGTTATTCGACGAGCGTGATATTCTTCTTTTTCAAATACCCAACCGAAAAATATCCTGTGCACGCACATCTATTACTACTATATCGTGATTCGAAATTTGAACGAGTTAAAACGTTTCGAAAACATGTGATGCTATTTAAATTAAACACTGCAAGTGCCTAAACTACAAACGATAGAGTCGTGTTGGTATGAGTATAATAACTGTACTATCCAATAATACCTATATAACCTATATTTACCAATTATATAATTTATAATATTAGTAACAAATATTAAATATAGGTACACATTTTAAACATAATACCTAATAATGAATAATGTACATATTTTTCTACAATATATTTTTGCTTTTATCACGCTATATAGCAGCTCTTTACTAAAACATGACCACAAAATAATACGATGCTACTAAAAACATTCAAAATTAAGAAGATACTTACCTGAAAAAAAATTCAACAAATCTTGTATCCGGAGAGACTCCGGGGCTTTTATATAAGAGGAATTTTTGTATATTTTGACATTATAGGTATATCCATCAGTGCCGTGTTTAAAGTTTTTGACGCTCAGGAGGGACAGATTTTAAAATGTCGTCCTTTAAAGCCCAATCGTACAAAAACAAATTATACGAATTTGCAATTTTCAACTGATACTAATCGTCATATTATTATCGGTAGACTTTAAATGTGTTACATTTCAATTGATTAAACCTATATAACTAAATACAATAAAAAAATATTTAATGTTAAGTTAAATTTCCTTAAAAATGTTTAAAATTTTGCATAGAACAAGAGTTGTGGCACTTGTAAATAGTGTAGATCCGCTCTGTGTCTATATAGTTCGTACTGAAGCTACCTGTACTTACGTACACGATTCGATTAAATTTTCGGCGAGGGGCTGTTTTTTTACAATACAGGGTTGTTAGTTTGACGAGTGATCAAATATTTTCGGGAAGGGGCTTTTAATTTTTTTTTGGGCTAATCACACCCCGATACAATCAATGCTGGGCGTAAACTAACCAGGTTAATTCTTTTGTTTTTAACGCGTAAATCGGCATAATATAGAAAAAAAAAATTTCTTTTTTTTTAAAAAGGTAGGGTATTAGCAAGAAGAAATGTTCAAAACGCGAGAAACCGCGGTGCGAATTGAAGAAAATATTGTATTTATTTTCGAGTTAATTTTTTTTTTTTTTCACGTCGTTAGATTTTAATATAATTAACGCTTGACGTATCGTTTTTTTTTTGTTTTCAATAAACGAGTCAAAAACCGTATCGTCGTTCAGTATCCCGGTTTCACCTTCGGTGGTGGTGGTGATGACGTCGGCGACGGTGACGGCGACGGGCTGTCGCGGCGGACGCGTCGTCGTCGTGCTCGCTGCGGCCGTCACTGTCGTCGACCTGCAGCAGTCGCTATCGATGTTTTCCGGCGGCGGCGGCCGACGTAGACGAATTATTATTATTATTAGACGACTGTTGCAGTGATAATAATTGTTGCTGCTGCTGTTTGTTGCCGTACGGCTGCTGTACCTTGTCGGCGGCCGAGGTGGCGGCTGCGGCGGGATCGGACGCGGCGGCCGCGGTGCTGCACGCGTCCGGCCGATTCGTAGACAGATCGTCCGCGACGTCCACCGACGGTGACGCGGCCGCGGCCGAGGGCGCCGCTACTATTCCGGCGGAAACCGTCGGCGGCGGCTGCGGCGGTTTTTTCCCCACCGGCGAAGCGGCGGCCGAACGCGCGGCGCAACACGTCTGATGGTGCGTCTCCCAGTCCTTGTGTTGACAGAACGAGCCGCAGTACTGCGCCGCGTTGCATCCGCTGCACGTCTCGTTGGCCTTCCGGCCGCAGTTCCAACAGCTCTGCGCAGACGTGTCATTTTAAATGTATTACACTCGTATTACTATGTACTATAACTATATACAAATCGTCACAGTTTTATCACGCGTTGGCATCGGTATATAATAACAACAGTGTATAGTTATGTAGAGAAAATATCATGTTGTGGTAACAAGAACGAACGTCGATGGCGAAAAAAAAAAGGAAGACCGAAGAAGAAGTGATGGGAAACGGTTGAAAAACACAATAGAGTTGTTAACGCGACGTGTGTAGGGCGGCACGATCGCGATAAGTAGTGTAGTAGGACAAGGGCCGATTGGTTGAGAGGAAAGTTAAATTGTGTTTAAAAAAATATATATTATGGTGGTTGTACGTCCACGGCTTATAAAACGTACTGGCGATGTGCTAAAAAATATCATACGAAGAGAAAAGTTAAGGGGTGCTTGTACCGACCGCGTTACACAGTTTGCATTAATTCATAATCAACGAAATCGCCATTTTATAGCGTCTAAAATAACATCGGTGTATTATTATATAAGAACGCGTAGGCGAAGGAAAAAAAAACTTTTATTAGTCGAGAAATAATTACTCGTGTAAACATTTATAGTTACAAAATTACTATATTCTTAAATTACGTAATTTCTATAGACGCCTGCGTGTTATTCCTGAAGTTAAGCCGATCGCGCGCGGTTTGCTCCGCGTCTAAGATAAAGAATAAAGCAAACGTAATATTACTTGTACTTACTAGAAAGTTTAATAAAAAAAACCTTTTAGGTCTGCGCGTGTACCTATAATATCAAATAATATTACGACTCGCGTGTATTATGGCTCGCAGCGACCGAGCCAGAGTCCGAGCAGATGATGACAACAATCGCGATTTTTCTATATACATATATATAATATATATACGTAATATATATGTACATATTATGTAGGAGAAACACCCTTTTTTTTCGTGCCCCCTGTACCGTCGTATAATATACATTTTGTAAACGGTATCCGATAGAAATTTATCGCGGGGGAGACCGAGCAGTCGAATACGAGTTTGATACAAAACAAATGGCGTATCTGGTTTGTGTCGCTATAATAATATGGCCCATAAGCACGTATTATAAATAAAAATCCTGCGCTCTTCGCGAGATGTTCGCAGAACAAATTTCTGCGGGTATATTAAGATTCGTTTTCAGATCATTTTTCCTGATATATAATGAGCGATCTGTCGTGGCGAAAATCGACTGTGCCTACAGACCGTTTTTTGTGTTAATGCAATGCATTTTTTGTTATGCTATGAATCTATGACAAGTGAACAAGAATCTATAATTTAAGTTCACTGTACGTACTTTAAATCTATCGAAATAAAATAATTACGGAAGACCGCTATTTTAAAACCAATAAAATATTAGACTTTGCAAAATATTTGTTGGCGCACACTGCTGTATTACTATAAACTGTAGGCAACTGCATTTGTAAGTGTCACTAACTCTGCGCACAGATCCTCAAAAGTAACAGCTCGTATTTTCCAGAAGTCTTAAGCTGGTGACGCGGTATGTCTGCATGTATGTACCTATAACTGCGGGTTTCTGCCCAGGCAACACACTAGACTACGACGAAACGTTTTCATGCGACAATAATGTTTCTTTTATATAGTCTATTTGACTGTACATCATTATTTATCTGGTAATTCTTTTGGCACTGAATTAGGCGCTCGTTGCGAAGTGCCTCGGGCCGGTAAAATCCGGCCTTGCCGTAACTCGCTTGCAGCTGTCTCCAAATTGTTTACATTAATATTATTACCAGCGATGCACGTACCACCTATACGTACTATCGTTTTCAAACGCGAAACATTTTTTAAATCTTATTATAGTGTCAGGCTGTACAAATACAATAGGTGTCACGGGACTTACGTTATACTGCGGGATCAACGGCGGCGATGCGCGGTGCAGTCCGACCGTGCAGGCGCCCGAAGTCCGATTTCCGTTGATCTTTGTCCGTTCCGCGGCCACCAGATCGATGATTTTGTTTTCGGCCGCCAACACGAGTTTCTGTAACTCTACCATAGCCTGATGCCTTATCTCGTTCATCGAGTCTTCTAGAAAAAAATAGAAAAATCCCAAGTGATAACGACCGCGCCACCGGACCACAGACAAACTATGTACCGCTGCAATTCGGGTCCACGTTTGTAGAGCGTAAAGTATTAGAACTACCTATAATATTTAAATTAATAATCTTTTGGTTCGTCGACAACAAGGGCGTATTTGAGGCGGACAAAGGGGATTTGGATTTGCCCCCACATAACTCGTATTTTTAAACGTTTTGCGTTTTGCACGAGCTAGAACACATAGTAAAAATTAACAAATTTGTTTCATTCGTTCTCAAAAGTCAACTGTATAGTGTGTATTGATTTGATTTTAAACATTACAATAATAAATAATAACGTCTTAGGACCAAAACTGTTCAAAACTAATTTATATCGTTAGAAAACTAATACTGCAATAATACTTAAGTTTCACCCTCCCCTTCTCTCATAAACTTCAATCAAATACGCCCTCGTTTGTATTGAAAAAACTAATTGACCTCGTGCTGTTATCGGTACGTACTCTTACATTTAAGTAATTAAAATTGGACACTATAAACTATATTATTTTAAACAATGGGTCTCAATTTTGATAAACGACTGTTATGAACAAGACGATGAAAAAAAAAATAGTGAAACTCGGCTACTATACGTATTCTTCATTGTAATTTTAGTGGGTATATACAATTGGAAAATCGAAGTTGTTTTGTAAAATTTTACTAGGCACCGGTATTTGTCGCTTAAAATAAATTCAGCGCAGACAAATTAAACATAAAAAATTATTTATTATACTAATATTGTAATATTGTAGGTAGCCAACAATATTTACTTTGCAATAATAATAACAGGGCGCGCACACGAATTTATTTTGTTGTTTGCGTGTATTTGAAACGTATTATATTAAATATATATATATATATTTTGTTTAATGTGATACAATCTTATCTTACAGGACTATAATATAACAAAGATAGAAAATGATATTGTCTTTAAGACGAAATGTTAAATTTTCGAAATTTTAAAAGCATAAAAATTTTTTAAAAGTAAGCATATTTTTATACGACTACGAATAGTTTTGTGGACAAACGCAAAATAAAAAATGATTTTTAAACGCAAAAATATTGCGTAAGTAAGTTTTGTTAAACTCTTTAAAGATAAAAATAAATGTACAAAAATATAACAAAAAATAAATAAGTAGGTAAAACTTCTATAATGTGGATCTTGATCTTAAAAATTCCACACATAGGTGCAGAGGTACATCTGTAGTTTAACAAGCAAAAACGATATACTTTATTCAAATATTTGTTCAAAATCCACACGCGATACATGTGCTTTGAGTAACGATGTTTTTAACGTCCATAAAATGCGTTTGTGAACAAGAAGGTAGTGGGTATTGAATCGAATTGCAATAAACAACTTCTCTACACGTGTAATTTAATTATTTTTAGTTTGATACAAAATAAAAATGTAACTGCGTCAATTAAATCCGCAAAATAAGAATACTGCAGCAGCTTTCTATACTATCGGTACATAATAATTCAAAAAATTTAACATAGTTTTTAAAAATCTATTGCTATTAGATAAATGCAATGATTATAAGGATTTGTCTATATTTTGACGTTAATAATTGACTTGTCAAAAATAAATAATGTAACACACCCACATACACGCAGACGCAAGTTTACAGACAACGGGTATAGGCAGACCGAGATCAAAAACTTTTTGAAACACACAAAACGTCTAAGAATTTGATCGAAATATTTTTTATACCCAAATCCTTTTTGTCTATAGTTTAAAATAAAAATGTTTGATAAAGTTTTTTGAAATCAGTTTTTATGGTTATCCTCGGTATGCATAGTAGTAGTTACAGTACCTGTACAGTATACCTAATTGAGTTTCGTTAGTTTAGTATTTTTTTGGCGTATCTAAACAGTTATGTTATTTAAAACGAACGTTCTTTTTAAGTATTCACTAAGCAAAATACGTAGGTCAAATTTTGAAATTTTTTTCGTCATCATTCAAAACAATAGTGGTAATCTTTAGTACACCATAGAAACTGCAGACTGGTTTGAAAGCATAAAAAAAATTAATATATTTCTATTTTTTTTTTTTTTTAAATGTATAAAAGCGTGTAGGTACATAGATACTTTTTATTCCAAACTGTTTTATATTTTTATTTGTTTTTGAAAACTAAAAATATTATAATAATAGTTGATAGCATGTCATAATTATTAGAATATTTTATAATGTTATTTAGTAAATAATAGGTAGTTAAAATTTGAAGGCAAAGAACAAATAGTCGAATTGTATTTAGATTTTATAACTATAACAATATATTATATACAATATCGAATATATTGTACAAATATGATCTACATATATACCTAATTAAATATTTATGTACAATGTATGTTTGAAATTAATACATTTATAGTAATAACAGTAGTTATTAGACTTACAAAATTTTATACTCATAAAATACTATGATTCACAGTTCACCGAATTAAAGGGAAATTAAATGGCTTCACTTTTGTACAATGTAAATCACAAATTTATAATACGATGGTTTTATTATGTTTTAACTATAAAAATTATTAATTATAACAATACAATATGAAATAAAATTATTATTTTTTAAGTTACTAATAATTAATATAAATAAATATATAAACTTGGATAGATTATAAGTGTTTATAAATTAAATAATTACAATATTATAAAATTATTTGGATAAATAGTTGATTGTAGTATAGAGTTCATTAATTAAAATTAAAATACTGTACTTATCATTCATTTATATTTTAATAACGATAGTAATAATTTAATATTTTTATTATTTACATTTATCACAATTAATTTATAAACAGTAATTTATCATTTAAAACTGATATTATTATACCTATATAATGTATAGAATGGTGAATAATTTTACTATAACAATACTATTGTATAAAATGAGATTTTTCTTCAAACACGCAACACACATTTTTCCAAAAAGAAGAACTAAATTATTGTAAATTTTGGTTTTTTAGTGAAAAAGACTTTGTCTAGTTTGATAGTATGTTTTTAAACCCTTAAATTAGTTATTTTCCGTTTTTCATTAATTTTGGTTATTTTTTTGTCAATTTTTATTTTCATAGTCAACAAAAGTGTTTACGCATGACAAAATCAAGATGGTGATTCAACATTTCGTAGGCTATTAAAAAATAGGATTTACGTTAAATCAATAGGTAGTAATGGTTGGAAAACAATAATTTTTTTTTAATTTTACATACCTCAGAATTATTGCACTATTATTTTTCTAAATATAATAAATACCTATTCAATTGTTGAAAATCAAAATTGATGTATTCAAACATAGTTTTTATTCAAAATGGAAATCGAAATAAAGTTACATCCTTTTGAAAAACAAACTTGATGAATAAGGCGAAAAGTTTGGATAAAAATTAATTGTAAATTAAATTAAAATCTACACGTGGTTAATAATATTTTTTAAACTATGAATGTTGGATGTTAAAAAGAAAAATCACGCTGTGTAATATAATATATTATATTATTTAATACATAGATTAAGTGTTTTTTAGGAAGGGCGTATACCATGAAAAAAAAATATGAATTTTTGAAGATAAATTAAAAACTGTTTGAACAATTATTACTATGAATAAAATTGAACACGACGCGTACATTTGTTTGTACCTAAATAAAATTCATAGCTATTTATATTTTAAAAGTAAATTGTTGTAATTTCATAAGAGTCGTAACGATTTCATTAATGTTGATTTTTATTTTTAAATAGTAATAGATTATTTTGTTAAAAAAAAATATTATAAACATCATTCCAAAGAAATTATTTTAAGTTTTGCAAATAAAATTTTTGTTAGTGAATAATGATTGTAAGACGATTTAAAGTTTGAAACGAACGCCTTTTTTGAACAGTTTCTTTGGTATACGTCCATTTTAGGTTTTCAATTTTTTTTGATATGTTTTGATAACGTAAAGGCATTTAACATATGCTATGACTTTATTATGACATAAAGTGTCAATGAATGTTTGGTATAAAATACATTTAGGTATAGGCTTTAGAATGACCAATAATTGTAATTCTGACAATTTATGTTCCTTTTATTCTGAAAAAAATTGATAGCAAAAGTCATTATTATATTTTTTGCGATAATTAAAACGCAATTTTTAAAAAAACCACATCAAATCACGTTTTAAATCAAATATTTGAAATTGTTTGGAACTCGAGGGTGAAAAGTATTCTATTTTGTTGTTCAAGCGTATTATAAAATTTCGACGAGAAATGCATTTTAGTGTAACCCGTACACGTATGGAAATTATTTACATACCTATACATATATAAATATAAATACATATTTTTAGATAGTAGGTACGTCAAAGAATTAGTGTAAAGAGCATAAAAAAAAATATGTAAAATAAAATAAATAAATAATAATAGTAATAATAATAATAATAAAAATATGATGATCAATGATTTTAGGAATTGTATATTTGCAAGTTTTTTAGTTCGATCCATAATTTTATTTTTTTCAATGCTTGACTTGCTGATCGGGTTTACTCAGTGCCGTGTTAAGGGAAGAGCAAATATGGGATAATTGATCCGGGCAGCAAAGTTTAAGAGGCAAAAACGTTTGAAGTTTTCCAAAGTATGTGTTTAGATTTATGTTTTTATTTTTATTTTTTTAACACTATTTTAGGAGCTATTTGTTGTATTTTTCGTGTAATTATCATCAGAGTGTATTAAGTCTGATATCAACAACTTCAAACGTCGGATTTTTATTTACACAGTTATACCATAGATTAAATATTACTTCCATATTTAATTTATGGTTATACGTACATTATCAAGCAATTAATGGTTAGTTACATGTTTCACTTTTTATTACACTATCATACTTTGTCAAGGACGAAAAGTGAAAAAAAAATATTTATTTAACACCAAAAGCCCTTACCTACATAAATTTAATTACCGGTTTTTAAATTTTTATTGCGAGTGTAAAGCGCGGAGTTTCGAAAAACAGTCGAGGAAAAAGATAAAAAAGATCAAACAGTTTTTACCCAGATACCTAGTAATTAGTATTTAGAATTTTTCTTAAAGACTACAATTGTATTTATTACTTTTTTTGTTTATTTTGTTTAAACGCAGAACGGATCGACACTATTTGCAAACGCAATAATTTTTGATCTGTCCAATATTTTTGAAAACAATGAATATAATTCAACTTTATTTAAAAAATGTTTGTATTTTGTTTTAAGTTCTAGTAATTTAAATGTAACATGTTATATTCAAAGTCTACTGATAATATGACGTACATATAGATACGTGTCAATTAAAAAAATGTAATGTCGTTCTATACATAATTATATTGATATTTTTATGATTGGCACAAAAGGGCAGAATTCAAAAATTTGCTTGGATAAATAAAGAGTGGTATATCTGTACGAATATTATTGCCACTATAGATTTATAGATAGTAATATTAGTATACTAAGTACCTATTTCGTATACTTATATAAAAAAAAGACCATGTTCAAGATTTTTAAAAATCAAACAACATTTACAATCCCCCAAACTCGAATGTCTGACAGAGTCGGTTATAGTACGATATCCATCAGTTTTAATCCCTTGTTTTTGTTATAGTTAAGCATTATTATTTATAGTGTAATGGTGCACGTTCGGTAACGTGGCATTATTATTGTAATCGGTAGGGCGAAATCAAACTCGTCTTACTCAAACGCACGTTTTTTTACCTGCTTTCTTCTTGATGCTTTCGATCCGCTCTTCGGTGTGTCGCACGGTCTGCGCTAACACCTCTTCCGTCGACTTTTTCCGATTCCAGTCGGGAAAATTCGAGTCGGTCATACCGCGTTCCTGTAGTATGCCCAGCGCCTTCTTTGTTTTTTCCACCATGCTCAGAATACAGTTTAGCATCTGAAAAACGTAAAACAGCTGTTATTGTGCCACACTCGAGTTAATTTTTGGATTTTAATTTTCATACGTATATAAGTAAATAAAAATGATCAGAATCGTTCGGCTATATTTTGCTATAAACTATTTTGTGAAAAATGTCTAAAACGTGAAAAAATAACCATCTGGATTCTGGACGGTAATATGAAGTACCTACAAGTTCGATACTGACGTCTTTTTATAGTATTAATACTTTGCGTATTATGTACACTTGAAAGTAAAAACGGCGAACAGCCAAAATAGAGTAAGAATTATTATGACGTATCGTTATGGACAGAGCGCATTTAAAATGTTTTACTAACTAATATTACACGATTAGGTATATATGCGGTTATATATTCATCAAATACTGCAAATCAATGACTAATTAGCTGGTATAGGTATACATCTTCTAATAAAATGAAGTACTCGGGTATATTTAACTGAAATTATAAAGCAAATAAATAACGAAGCGATTGATTACGATTTTAGAAGTGAAAAGATAAACGAGAGGAAATCAATGTGAAAAGTTTTATTTCAAGATTTATACCGTTTATTCTGTATTATTGAAAAATATTAACGAAAAATTACCGCTCGTGAATAAGTAGCAGATGAAACAGATGAATAAGAAAAAGAAAAAAATAATACTTAAAAAAAAATATATATATATGTATGTATTTATAGTTGGTAAGTTTATTTAGATAAAATTAATATCTAGGTATTAAAAAAGGATATAATATAATAACAACAGTTCAATACATGAAA
Source organism: Hormaphis cornu (assembly GCA_017140985.1). Lineage (NCBI taxonomy): Eukaryota > Metazoa > Arthropoda > Insecta > Hemiptera > Hormaphididae > Hormaphis > Hormaphis cornu. Next base: position 19,773,288 of record CM029362.1, read on the forward strand.
ATAAGTTAGCAAAAGCTTTACACTTGTATACACATAACGCTGCAGTGCGCTGCGAAACTAAAGTTTTCACAAAAACGGTGTAAAACTAAGTGCGAATCCCGCGAAAAACCAGTCCAAGCGGACTTACTCACTGCATATACAGTCAAACAAGCGTTCGTTGAAATATCGCCGTAAATTTACTAAAACTTTACCACGTCTACCTACTACTCTCTTAATTTTACATTTTGCTCTACTATCATCAAAAGATCATGTGCGAAAACAGTCAAACTATTAATTGTCAACTGCCATCTACAGCTATAGTGGAATTATACTTTTCGAACCCGTAGTTTTCTAAACATGATAATAAATTATTATAGTTTGTAGCAGGTTGGTCTGCAGTGTGTTTCATTGGCTTATAAAACTAAATAACAAACGAACTGATACTCATTTGAGCAGTGTTGGATCATAATAACAATATTGTTGTATTATATATATATATGATTACGTTGCCAAAAAGTAAATAGTTGTATAACATATTTTATACATAAGCCAATTTCATTTGGGAATATGGTATTCTTTTTTCATTGCGCGACTCGTTACAGGTATTCGATACGGGAAAACGGCGTAAAGCAAACGCTTTTTGAACATTTGAATCTCACGTAGGTACTCAAGAGTAGACAATTTTGTTGTTAATTATTAAAAACACGGTTAGCGTTGTGAAAAAGCGTTCAGAGTCCAGTGTGCGTCATTCCCTAGCCCGGGGCGGACTTACAAATTTGCCGACTTGAGACTTTTGGCTGAAAATTTTCCGAATTCTAATACGCCCAGGGAAATGTGCGAGTTGCCACCCTTGCCCAAACGACGCCACTGGTTCGGACGTCGGCTGCTGCGGGAACACTCACCACGTGTATGTTTTTCCATTCGTCCTCCACGTGACCCTTGTGGTCTTCCGTCTCGCGTATGTGCAACAGCGGCAACATGTTGTACGGGTGTGACAGCGCGCCGTGCTGGGACGGCGGCGGCGGTGGCGGCGGCGGCGGCGGTTGCAGCGAAACGGTCGGCGGCGGCGGCGGTTCCGTGGCCAACCCCGGGTGGTGCAGCAGATGCTGCTGATGGTGATGGTACATGAACGGTATGCCGTAGCCGAGGTTCGGCCGCTTGGCGCACGGCTGCTGGTAGCCGTCCAGGTCGGCCGCGTAACCGCCGGCCGCTTCGTAGTAGCTCTCGGCCACCGTCATGGCCGCGGACAACGGGTACGGCCGCTTGTTGCCGCCGCCGCCGCCGCCGATGTCGCGCGGTGCCGCGGCCGGCCGGTCCACTTGATGGAAGATCTCGGACGGCTCGCTGGGCTGCGAGTCTCGGTCCAAGTACGCGTTCTCGTGCTGCTTCAGAAACTGATTTAACGTCTGTTGTAAACAAAAGACGAATTATTGAAGAGCTGATTTGCGTTAAACCCCACTGAGACAGGCTATTCTGCGTATTTTTTTTTTTTTTTTTTAAGTTTGGACGACTTATGACTGATTTAGGGGTGGGCAAAGCGCCCACCCCTGAATAGCGCCTATGATACGGGGTGTTCGAAAAAAAATGTTTCGCTTTCAAAAGAGTATTGAACATTTAAAAAATGAATGCGCAAATGCAAAAAAAAATTTAGCGGATTGTGTAGTTTTATTTTCACTGATTATTTTACTGCGCGAACAACGACGAAACGACGTATTATCACTTTCTGTTCGTCCCACACTTTTGCGAGTCAGTCGAGTTGGTACATATAATTGATTCCAACCGCTGTTTTATAGCTCATCCTAAGTGGCTGACAATGAAACAAAAACGTGATCTTTAATACGAAACTCCGTAGAAAGAAACCATAGGTATAACGCGGGACGGACTGCAAACGAGATTAAATGTCGACGGCATCAAATTCTACTCAATACTAAATGATTCATTAAACAATGGCGAGAAACGAAATTTGTCGGACGTATTAAACACGCCTTTATTCGCTTCGGTCAAAAACGTATCATTTCAGTGTTTCAAAGCGTGGTTTTGGTCGCAAACGAACGGCTTGGCGCTTTAATATAAACGAGTTACGAATTTCAGGGAAAAATGTAAAAAGTAAGATAAGTAAGCAACGGAAAAAAAATAACAATAAGCAAGCATTATTGATTTGATGGAAGGTTTTCAGTCCCTCAATATTATATGTCTTTGCATTTACCGATCCTATTTGGATTAACTTGTCGAATGATTTGAATGTTCGAGAAAATATAACATTCCGTATCTAAATTATAAACCTGTAGCTTATAGCGACAACATATTGTAAGACGTATAGAGGAGGTATATATTTAGTAAAGTTTTACCACATTCCATTGTTGATAAAAGTGCTAAGAGAACTTGGCGCACCGGCAATTGATGCAAAACAATGCCTTTGCAAATTAAATTCGCATACACAATTAATGTAATAATAATTAATGAAAACAACGAAATGAGGTTATTCCTGTTTAAAAATTATGTCGCAAATGCGTGTGACGTTTTTAGCGATTAAACTTTTTTGCGTGTTGCGTAAAATTACAGCGTTGAGCGTTAACATATTAATTATTATATTTCGCGCTGCATTTATAAATTGTACGTAAATGAAAGCGAAACTTTTTTAAAAAAAGTTTAGAAAACATACGTATACAGTAAGAATCGTCTGTTTTTTTGTGAAAGTAAAAATGTCAGCTACCCTATTCGAAAAATCAAACAGAAATTTGAACGAAAAACAAAAAATATTGCAGTTAATAAGTTGGTAATTATGGAACAGTTCGCTGTTCAATCCAATACGGTATATAATAATCAATTTTTAGATTTACACGCTTGCGCGTATCTAACATTAACATTATTTCGATGTTTCTACAAAAACTAAGTATTACACGTGAACAAAACTGTTTCTTTAAATTTACTCAAAATTTTTTCGTGAAAGTACGTCACCGCGAAGCACATTGGGTTAACGAAAATAAAAAAAAGTCTTCGCTAAGAACATATTGCGAAGTAATGGTGATAGGACGTTGCTGAAGACATAGTGATGTGCTTATAAAAAAAATCAATTTTTCTTAATATTTTTATAAAAACCGATCATCTAAAGATAGATTTTTTCTTTTTCTCCAAACTAGAGATATTTTAATCTAGGCAACAAAGTTGTAGAATAAGTGTTAGAATAGAGTCTCTTTTTTAAAGTGTCCGAAGTAACACTATTATATGATACGATTTTATCTGTGCGTACCGCGGTGTCTTGAACAAACGCAGTGGGTACTTTGTGAAAAATCAGACGTCTGGCAGTGATCACACTGACGCGACAGATAAAAAATCGTGCAAGTCTTGTACGATTCATTTTTCCGGAATCATTGGAAATCTCGCGATCCCTAAAAACCGGGTCCGTTTAATCTCGTTCGTTTTATTTCCTTTTCCTCCACACAACCACCACTATCACCACCACGTGCGGGGAACGCGAAAATAGTATATTATACGATTTTAAGTGCCGTCATCAACTACAGCGCGCGCTCGGGGTCGTTTAAGTCAGCGGCGACGACGGGCGCACGTGGGACGAGCGATCCGGACGAGTGCGCGTCCCGCTGACCGTTCGGACGGAATTTATTAGAAGACGGCCGACATTATAGCGACTGCTGTTACTGCAACACGTGCGCCCGGTAATGGACGACGCACGAAACACATTAAACCGAAGGATCGTCGGTTTTTTTAAAAAAAAAATCTTTTTTTTTTGTTAGTTTTTGCGTCACTCCTTCTATTTTTTCCACGCCATTATTTGGTAATCCGCGAGTGTCTTCATGCCGTATAATATTTTTAGATTCCGAGCGTTGACGAAGTATTGGTTTTACAATGGTGTTTTTTTTTTTCCCCCGTGATCTTTTGATTTTTTTCCGTGTAGAAAAACTGCACCAATTTTAACGCAATCCCATCTGCCCTCCTACGTTATACAGCGAAGTTAACGATTTCGCGTCAAACACTTAAAAATAATCATCGATTACTTATTAATTATACTTTTGTTTTGTACAACGACCGCACATTACTCAAATGAGCGTAAAAATATTGGTTGAAGTAAAACAGATGTAAAACACAAATGGTTTTTTCCTAGTGTGTACTTAAAAAAAAAAAAAAAAAACAAAAAAACAAATGGTTAAGGTTGTAAAATGTAAAAAATAAAAGTTTTCAGACAAGACAATTTGTTTTAACTTGTATTAGTAAGAAAAAGACAAGTCTCTCAAACAATAAAAGGACAATAAATAAGATATACAAAGCATCATTAAGTGTAGCACAACTTTGTGGTTCAAAGTTATAATTAAATTTGAAAATTTGCTATAGTTTTAAGATGATAAATGTTAAGTTTAATTTTATAATTTATTATTCAATAACATGTATACTATTAACATTGTTAACCTACTATATTGATCACTATGTAACACATAGTCCATACATCAATGTGCTCAAGAGAATGATAAGTTTTCTCAAATGATTATTCACTCGTTTATTTAAAAATGAAAATACTATAGGTATAAAAATGTATTGTTTGTGCCACCTAATTTTATATACGAATTCAAACATTTAATACAAATTTATATTGTAGTAAAACATACGTATCTTTGTAAAAAAAAAAAACAACTAAACAATATTATAATCAAATCCTTGCAGTTATAGTGACGAAACAATTACTGATGTGGAAATTTGTCTAACAATAAACTATTTATTATTTCTAAGGAAATAAAAATACATTTTTCGAAACGTCCGTAAACTTAATGATGAGTTTGAATTATTTTGTCGATTAAAGAAATTATAATACACTTCTAAAAGGTTAAAACCCAAAATACTATTGAAATAAATAATGCTATTAATAATATTTACCAAGGTAGGCACTGTATAATATGTACGTAAATTGAATAATGACTATTTTTAGTAAAGTATCTTAGTAATTTTAGTAAATTAAATTAGTTTAAGTATCACAAGTTCAATTGTTTGACTAACTATGTAAGTATAGATACATTTGAGTGGGACATTTTAAAATTTATCTTTCGGCAATTTTCAACACTGTTTCCTTATGTTTAAGAAAATAATTTCATTTCATTCTTAAAAACCTTAAAAATCTACACAAGTATTTTTACAAAAAGACAAATTGCTTCCGTTTTTCTTGATTTTCAGTTTCATTTGTTTTAAAAAATACAATTCATTAATGGCTATAAATCAAATACCATTAGTGGTTTTAATTATTTATAAATAATGAAGCAAATTATACCTGTTTGTTATTACGGGCCATCGTCAATAAATCACGTTGTAAGGAAGGTAAATGACTCCTTAGAAATGGTAGTACAAAAGGCCGCAATGGAAAGTTGGTCATTTCTTGTATGTTATGGTGGAATTCTTCTACACTAATCAAATTGCTCTGAAAAAAGTGATTTATAAAAAAATAAAATAAAGTTAACACTAAACATGTGTTTAAAAATGAACTAAAATGAACTATTTTGCAGTAATCAAATATAATATCTGATTTTGTCGTTTAATTCAAGTAGTATATGTTGACTAATATGTGTAATACTATATCTACTGAATGAAAATGTCTAAAATGATATATATATATATATATATATATATATAAAATGATATATAAACGTTGTTTATATTTATAAAACTAAGAACATTTATGATTATTAATTACTATCTCATTAATAATTTTCAAGTTCTTATCCGTGCTTATATCAAAATATCCCTTAAATCAAAAGCGTAAAGAATTACAATAGATAAAGTAAAAAAAAATATTTATAATAATATTAATACAAATTTGAAACGTTTATCTAGCTAAAAACAATATATTTTTCAATTAGTTTCGATCATTCACGAACTTAATATAGAACTTTGAAATTGTTTCGTCATCCGGAGCAGCCGTAGGGTTTTACACATAAATAAATTAGAAGACCATTGCGCCAAACAATTTTGTATTGGTCTTTCTTAGTTTTTCTTTGTAATATTTATTTAGCTTAGTTTTTTTACTTTTATTGTAGTTTATAAAATATTGCAAAAAAAATACAGGTATCCGGTTTAAGGAAAAATTGTAAAATGCACGCCTGTTTGAAAATATACAGCGTATTGCTAGTATGAATTGTTTACTTCAGTCAAATAATTCATGAAACTCTTTATTTGTTCGTATTGTTTACTTAGGAAGTCAGATGTTTAAGAAAAAATATGCAAAATAATTTTTAAACAAGTTGAAGGATCATAACAAATTTTGAACTGTAATGTACGTTTTGCAAATTAAAATTTTTTTCTCCAAATCTTCGCCTCATAATATTTAATTAGTACTGCTTGTAAACTGAACACGCCTACCTTTGGAGGACGACATAATACAATTCTCAGTAATCTGTACAATATTCAAGTCCAAAAATTTTACTTTAATTTAAAACCACACCCGTAATGTTGTTCTGAATTATTTGACAAACTCTTTAAGTGTAAAAAGTTTCTGATCGACTGTTTAAAATCATACTATTAGTGTAATGTGTAGAGAACACTGTGACGTCTAACAATAAATTGTTTTAAGTTATAAACTTCTTAAAACCGAATTGATGTATAAGAGTTACACGATAATGAACAATTTGAATATGTATTTATCATTGCAAATTAACAACCAAAAAAACATTTAATCACATTTAGTGCCCACATTTTTAGAATGCGGTAATTTCTTCGAAAAGAAAAATGAAACAGTATTAGCTTGAAGTGATTTATTCTATGCACTACGCTTCTTTTAATTAATTGAAATGTTGTTTACACAGTTGTTTTGGTCTGAACACACGGCGAGGACAGAATATTATATTAGGTACCTACGGCAAATTTCTTATTTCTCACACATAAATATAAAAAATGGAGTGTTATACTATAGGTATACTGATCGGGTGGGCACTGGGCCGCTTGTTGGAGTAGCACTTTTGCATTCGGTCGAAGATTTAAGGTTTTATGAAACGAATACTGGAAAAATAAACAAACTCCGAAATGTTTAAACTTTGTGAATTGTGAAAAATGGTTTCAATTCTACAGCGTTACTGTCCTTCTTAATGATGCGAGTTGTTTTAATCAAAACTTTTAACTTTTTGGTTTTTTTGATAATAACAGAAAAAAAGTCAACATGTAAGAAAACAGTTTTAAAAGAAATACCATCTTGGGCCAATTACCTATCTCTTGAGGTGAGTATCATACACCACGTACGTAAAAATTTGAGCACTTCTACTACCCGAAAAAGAGTTTGTAGAGAAAAAAAAAACATTATTATAAAATCTATACATTTCTAGTTAAGCTCGGAATTACTTTGTTCGCAGTAGAAAAAAATTAAAAATATTCAAAAGCAAAATCATAATTTACACACGTATACTTACAACTAATGTGAATATTTGGCCCTTAACCCGTTCACTAGTCTGCGGTGACACTTGTCCACTAAACTGCACCAGAGTGGTGAGAAATCTTTTGAGCTTAGAATGATTCCTGAACGTGTCGGACGGTGGACTAGAACCTGTACGCATAAAATAATAAGTTTAAATTTAAATTTCATTATCAAACTGTTTAAATATCATTATTCAATATTAAAATGAACAAAACAAAAACTGGAAGAACAATCAATACGATTTACAAGGCACCGGAATTCTGTCATGACAGATTATAATACGTTTATTTATATAATTATAAACAAAATGGTGATGAATGGCCACATTTGAAGATATATATATATGAGTGGACAATTAAACGAGTTTGTACAGTTTTAAAAATTATTATTATCACGCATAACGCGCATGAATTATTTTAACGTATCAACAGAGAGTTTTATTTTTTCGTACACATCAAATAACTGTACTTAATTAAAAATTTGGAACGCGAAAAAAATATATTCCGTAATCGATTAATCAGTCGAAAAATGTAATTTAGAGAAACGTATCGATTGTTTTGAATTACATAAAATTGCGCATGTTATATTATACACTATCATACAACACATATTATGAAAATCGTCGAATTTTAAAAAGCTGTTTATTTAATCTGAAGACATTATTTAGTTAGGTGGAATATACGTACTTTCCGATTCTACGTCATGTTGTATTGGTACAGGTTGCGTGGGACTGAGCAAGTGTTCACCTGATGAATCGCTCGTGGATGTGGAAGAAAATCCTGCATCTTTTGCCGATTTTATTTTTGATTTACCTGTGTGTAAATTGAAAATTATAAGTTACGCTTAAATCACAAAATTCGTCGCCTGCACTACGTAACACGCGAATAGGATCACTGTTTACATATCATTTGTGTAAACTAATGTTGTTGTTTCTAAAAATTTATAGTGTATTTGGCAAATCGTTTTATACGAAAATTGTGTAACAGTTGTGTACAACTATTTATACAGATCACCAATAGATCCGGATGTATATTTAGTTTTTACATCCTAATTTAGGTCTACAAGTTTAAAACTTTCAAATGAAAAGATCAAAGTTGAGAAATTAAAACGTATGTACATTGATAAAATATACCGTTACTACAGTAAACATTTAACCATTTTCGTCAACGATTCGTGGTCGCTTACATCGATGTCCACATATTATGTACAATTATAAATGCGAGTCGTTAATCGTGTAAAGTGTTTTCGTTGGTTCGTTCTTTTTTCACGCCGCAACGGGTTGACCAGATTTTCGGCACGGATGTGTTTTAAAGGCCGACGAAATTGGCTACTTTTAATCCCGAAAAAATCCTTTAAAGGGAAGTTCATGGCCATGCGTTATACATAAAAGGCAAACGTAACCGATATGATATAAACGCACAGCTATAAAAGCGTCGGGTTGAAATATGATGCACAGCATACAGCCGTCGTTATGACGCGGGCTAAGAGAGGATTTTTGAAAATTCAACCCCCGAGAGGGTCAAAATTTGTGAAGGGGGTAAAAATACAGTTTTTTTTTTCAATCGGACGAAACTTTGCGTAGGAACGTTATACACAAGTATACAGGTGGGCAGGTAGTGTGAAACGTTTAGGTTTTTTTCAAAATTGTAGCGGTAAAATTCGCGAGGCGGTTAGGTATCAGCGGATCAATGTGATCGATCAAAAAGTATAGTCGTGCAAACTACTGCACGTATTTATACAAACACCGTGCCTATACAAACTTTACGTCCTAGAACTCGCTCAGTTTGTTCGCTATCGGATTTTTTCCTACGCGTACTACTGTGCGATAATACGGATCCGGTGGCGTTTTTTACGCGGCTGCGTCCTCTTATGATTTCAGGGGAATATCGAAAATTTTGTCGTTAAAAAATCGCCAAAATTAGAACATTTCCTTCGCTTTTTTTTTCCCCCGGTTAACCCCCTGTATATTGATTTCTCCGAGACCGCGTGGCGCGCGTCACCGAGTCACAGAAAGTTAAATACAATACCAATTTTAGCGGTGGTATCAACACGACGCGTTGACCGGTACCGCCGCGCTTCAGAACGCGTAAACCGACGCGGCGTTTGCGACGTTCAAACGGACGTTTAAAACAACACGCGCGCCTCGCGTGATACCCCGCGGAACCGTCTCTAAACTTGCTAAAAACACGAGCCGCGCGAGCGTGCGGAAAACGTTTAAAAAATAATAACAACAACAAAAAACGAAGGCACAGCACAAAGCCGCGGCGTGTGTGCGGCGCTCGCCCGCCAAAAGCCACCCGCCCAGTACGTGTCCGAGTGTTCGTGACACGTCCATTAGCGGAATTCAGTCGTGTCATACACATAAACACGCAGCCGTTTCCGCGAGTTATTAGTTTCGGCCGCGACTTCTGCGGTTGATGTGCGCCCGCTCTTGCAGAGTCGCTCCGCTCCGAACCGCGGTGCACAGGGGGTGGGTGGGTGGGAAGATCACTGGAGGGCGGCGAGGGGTGGACGCGATGATTATTATTATATTTTGCCGCCGATCAGTAGAGTCGTTTTTACCCGCCCGCCAGGTGGGTATCGAAAATTAAACGAGTTTTTGTCGGCCAAATGTCGGTAACATAACGTGTAGTAGTGGCGAGGTAAAAAAAAAAAATCGATCGATCGATTGTATTAAATTGTATTCCGTGCGGAGTCGTTAGACCGCGGGTAAAACAATGACGATTTGTCTCGTCGATGACGTTATTATCATCGCAGGCTGCGGGACGCAAAATAACGTGTAGGTATTTTTAAATGGTCGAATGTTACGATTTATAGTTTTTTTTCCACGGTCATATTAACGGTGTTGACATTTTTTTTAAATACATTTATCGATTGTACCGTAATTGACTTTAAGCACAGTTTGTCCGAGATCCACATTAAATTCGTATACTAATTTTGTCAGCTCCTCAGAGGAAAATCGTTCTGATTAAAAAAACACGTTTATCAGTCGTTTTTTCAGCACAAAAATAATTCTCGTGTTCCGAGAGATCCCCCGACAACTATAAAATATACTTGTCACATGCGAGTTAAACGTCATTACCTCTGAAGACATCGTTGCCTGTATATTAACGTTATTTGAAAGTTAACCTAATGTTTCGGCTCGAGAATCGCGTCGTCAAGTCCGAGAAAATAAAATAATCAAGAAGTGTAACAAAGTTGATAAAAAAATACTATACTTTCAAGTAAGAATAAACACGTTCGAACAACTGGACTCCGTGATATTATAAAGGCCTGATTTTTTTTTTAAAACACGCACCACTGTAATAATATTGTGTAAAAACCGATTGACAAAAAAAAAAAAACTTTTCGTATCTAAAACATAAATCTTAATTTTTTTCACACAAAAATCGACGGTATGAACACGATAACAATACCTATATACTTTACAGTTTTCCTAAATACCACTAGTTTAAGACTAGTCATAAGACGTTTTTAACGTTGTATAGCGGAATATTTTTATTTTTTTTTTAAATACATTTACTTTGTCTTTCCCGAACAATGATAGAAACGCGTGCTTAAATATTCCATTATGCGATATTTCTGTTTCGTTTGGAAGTTATAAAATATCGGTTTATTTTCACACACGACTTTTATACTGCACGGCAACAACCGTACTATATAACCCACTTTACGCGTGAAAGAAATGACTTATGGTGCAGCAGCAGCAGCAGCTCCGCCAGACAATTTTTATAACCGTTACATCCGGGGGAACGAACGTTAAGTTTCCAATAAACGCAAATGTATGTACGTTTTTATAACAACTTTTAATTGAAAACAGAGTCAAGAGAACCCTGCTTGGCTTGAAAGTTCTCTCGCAGTTACCTGCCTATAAATATCGTATATATAACACGCCACGTTAAGCCGCGAGACACAGGTGCGCGCCATATGGGCCGAGAGAACGTACTACTACGCTGTTTAATTGCGACCGACCGGTTGAATGTGAACGACTGTTTAACCGAAAAAATACACAAACAGACGTGGTCCCGTCGCGGGGTCGTTTCTAGATTCCGAGTGGTGCTCGCGATCAAAGGAGTTTGTGCGCGGCTCATACGTCCGAAAGAATAAAAAAACGCTAGGAGGAATCTACGTAACGAAAAATATAAATCGAACGAAAAGAATCCGGGGCGACGTACAGCCGATAGAAAAATTAAAGAGCGGTACGGGATGCACAAACGTGTGTAGAACGTAGAGAGAAGAAAAATTAAACAGACGGGACCTGTATCGCGACGGGAACTTTAAAAGGATTGTTGATTTGTATGGCAAATGTTTTAAAACAACGGACCATCGAACCGACCGTGGGTCAAACGGTTATGAGTTACGGTTTTTAGAAATCTGAAAACTCAAATGTCCCGACGGAATATTTCAAGTTGGTTATTCGTAAAATACGTGGATGATAAACGACTGACGCGTCTTATCAAAGGCTACGTTGAGCTGCAGAGTGTTTCGACTATTTTGATTTTTTTTCGGTACGTTTAAAACCAACACGAACGATTAGTGGAATTAAATACGAGAACCGAAACGCTGTTTTTACAAGACGATTCTGTAAACAAATGAGTTTTCATAACGTTATCACCGTTTAAAATTGATCGTCGTAATTTCAATTATTTATTAATTAATTATTTCTCCATAAAACAAAAATTGTCTAGTAAAAACATAAAAGACGTTAGTGCGTAACGATAGTTCAGAACCGTTTTCAGAACGAAAATTGATTTACGGAACCGCCGAGACCATAATGACACTTGGTTGCGTCGTAAGATCCTACAAAAACGCTTAATACGTTTTGTTAAAATATCTGCGACAATTACGTTAGCGAAACAATAATTATAACTTTACTATCGCGGTGCGTTCGTCGAAAACACAACGGACACACAGGTAGTACGTCGTACATTATTGTTTATAGCACGGAACGGAGTGGTTTTTTTCCGTTTTTTTTTAATTTCAAGCTCTTTCGGCCTCGGGCCTTAACCCCCCGTTCGTTCCTCTCAACACCACCCGGGCATATTTATTCGACACAATATCGTCGCCATCCACGCGCCATCACCACCGCCCCCGCAGCCCGATCGTCCCGTCTAAAAAGTTTGATCCCGGAATTAATCCGGCGTCGCGAGACGTGGGCGGACGGAGCGAGGCAACGTATGTATATTATATACGCGCGGTCGCGGAGGAGGAATCGCTCCACGGCGGCGGTGAGCGCGGGGTGGCAGGACGGTTGAAATGCATTTAGTGAGATAAGAACGGAAACGTGCCTAGCAGTCGTTCGCACGACTTTGACACGGATCACCACCGCGAGGGTTTGTTTATTTTTCTAATGGCGCCGGTAAACATATTGTTGTTGACGCAGCCTGGCAGCCAGTGTGTTTTTATACGATAACACGCGACCTCGTCGTAAGCTCAGCAGCAGCAGCAGCAGCAGCTCTTTCGATCGTTTCCCAACGGAAACGTGTGTGAAAAATGAACGAAATCATTTCAAATCGCTCTTTCGAATGTACGTGTAAAAGTTACGATGGTACGAAAACCTATTTTTGCGAAAACGGTTCTAACCACGTAACATAATATGAATGGGGGTATACCATTGTTTCGGTTGTATTTGAGTCTCGAGTTTTGGCGAGTAAAACGTTATAACAATATGATAATACGCGGATGACATGACACAATGTATACTGACGAGTCGGCCACTCGAGGAGTAGTAATATTAGTAGTATCCGTTTTAAGTTGGTCTGCACGAGAGGTAAAAACGTTTTACACGTTGGACTTTTTTTTTAGCTAGTTCGGCATTGTGCTCTACAAATGAAAACAAAACTAAATTTCTAAATTAACCCCACCGAAAAAAAAAAACGAACGAAACTGTTTCAAATTTTTATCGTTTCTTCGATTCCATCTAAAAGTGTCTAAAAGTTACGAAAATACGAATACCGATTTTTCAAAACGGCTTTAACCACATGTTGTATCAATACATTGTTTCGATTGTATTTCAGTCTCGAACCGAACATGTTTAACGAAATAGAAAAATTCTGTCGTATATGTATTTCGCTCGAAAATAGTTAAAATGGATTACAAGTTAATTTTATACGCTTTTTAATAACGCGTGAAAATTTCTAGTTTTGGAGCGCTTTTAGTTTTTAGCTAAAATTACAATGACAAATCGTTCGCAGGACTTTCGGAAATTTCAACTATTTCGTATTTCGATCCCAAGTAAAACTTACTCTATATTAAATATTATTCTAGCAATTAAACGAGCAATCGTATTCTGTAAATATTAGAGCAATATTGAATTCAACTACCCGAAGAGTGGTGGTTTTCGGTAAGAAAAAAAAAAAATATATACTAGCTGAATACTCAGCTGAGAACCCTCTAGGAAAAAAAAATTAATGAACAAAAAGTAAAATCATTCGGTTTTTCCGCGTAGGTACGCGACCTTTAATTTATATTTCTGATAATATTCGGTTTTATATTGTTTAACATTATAGTTTAACCTATATTATTTTTATTATATCGGTATGTTTTCCGCGGCCGTCGGTGTGGAACAGAAGTTCGCCTAATCGATTCCGGTAAAAATTGGTTACATCTGGTAAGTTTAGGTTAAGCTGTGACCGGCCGACCGATACCGCTAACGCGCACCTGAGTCCCACCGCTCGAAATAATCCCGTATATTATTTATACAATACGTATATACACCATATATATATATACATACATACACCATGTATATATACACCAACACGACCATCTCTGTCATCATTCAACATTATAATACGTACGAACGACATCGGGATACAGTACATCGGTATACCTGCAACGGTCGTCGTCGCGTTTCGAACGCGTACAAGAGACGCCATATTTCAGATTTAAAAAAAAAAAAAAAGGGTCGAGAATAATATGCGGACCGATTAATTTTCATTACCGGTCCATACTAAGCCGTGAATTCGCGCGCGTTCTCCGAATCTATGGCCCGAATTTTTAAAAAAAATCGTTCAATTTGCCGGGGTATTTTCGGTTTTAACCCCTCTCGCCAAATCCTAGTCGCGAAAAATTTAATTTGAGATAACATTTTAAATTTACAAGTATGAAATAAGACTCGTATTTAAGTCCACACGAAGTTACAAAAATGGAATCGGCAAAAAGCAGTTCGGCTTGTGACGACCGAAATAAGAATTTTAAATTGTGCCATTGAAACGGCAAACGGTACATAGATGCCTACTGCAAAAGGATTAAAATCTCAATGTGCAAAATCTGTTGGACTGTTCAAATATTTAAAACTCGATTTGCACTCCAATTATATATTTCAGTGTGTACGATTTCTTTATTATCTTAGTTTTTTTTTTTTTTTTTAATAACATTATAGTTTCAAATAATAAATTTTTTTTTTCGTAATATTCAATTTACAGGGCCTACTGTTTATGAACAATGTACAGATTACGTACATAGTCGTTCTTGTGAACGGATGATTTAATTTAAACGAATATAAAAATGTATACAATGTTTCTGAAACTATAACATTGATAAACACACGTTTTTATTTCAGCAAGGTTACAGTCGATTAACAATCGATTTGAAAAAGCTTAAACGATTGAGAGCGTATTTCATTTTTCTGGGGAAATCATCGTTAAAATCTCGAACGAATTGAACGAAATTTCTCGCAGTTCCGTGCAAATCACTAGAACAATAATAATAGCGTACACTAGTGTATATACCGAAACGTTATGAAAATATAATGGTAAGATTATATCGCTATCGATTAAAACGTACGTGTAGCAGTAATAAAACGGTGTATATTGTCGACGTCTTGTAAAACGAGTAGGGTAGGTAATATAATATTATATTGGCGTTATTAACGAATCCGAGAAAAGTCACAATGTTCTTGAACGTTTCAGCACAAGCCTTATGTTTAATGATAAAACTGCGAGTATCATATAAATTACGATATTTATACTAAGTTTAAGACTAGAACTTATTAGAAACTCAAGTTACACGTTTCTGAGTATCGTTTAGAATACTATACGACGTATAGTAATAATATAGTATGGAAATAATTATTTTTTTCGTTGATAATAACGGTCGTGATCAATACGACCACGCGCTCTTTGTTCTACGTATAAATCAAAGTGCTATAAAAATTAGTCACGCCGTTATACGAGTGTTGCCAAGTTTTGCCCAGAACAACCATTTTTGTCGTTGTCGAGTTGAATTCGCGGGAACGAGAAGGTCAACTGCAGACGATTGTGCCCGCATACTATATTAACGTCTTTACCACTTTATATATTAATTTACCCAGCTTTTACCCTCACTGTCGGCCAAGTTTTTAATGCCCCATAATATACTTTCACTAACTATGTACTCTTGGAAATATCTAAAAACAGTAATCGTTAATTCTATATTGTTTCTAAAAGCCACCCACAATATTAGTCGTTCAATTTAAAAGTTATTATCGTTGATTTGTTCAGAACGTGTATTGTATTACATTTTTTTTTTCTCGATATGGTATATACTAATTAGATAATGTATGAGATATGAATTATTATTCTTTTAACAAGTGTTGCGGTTCATTAAATCATACAGCAGAGACTAAAATATTCGTATGAGTATTGAAACAGTACATTTATTATGGGTGGCTTTCTTCTTCCCGATAAAATTCGTTAAAATATTTATAAAATTCCATCGACGGTCAGTGTTGTTTTTGGAATTTGAGATTCAAAACGAAAATTGTTTTCTGCCGGATAGTTGGCAAAAACGTTTCAGTTTTCACAAAAGTGGAGCCGAGAATTGAAAAGTGGGCTTAGTGTTTATAAAACGAAACTTTTTTTTTTTTTTCGGAAATTTCTGTTAGTTTTATGACAGTAAATTTGAAAACCGTTAAAAATTTGTTTTGTTTTTTACAACGAACCCTCTAAAAACTTCACAAACACCTTTCGACGACACCGAAACGAGTAATTTAATTTTAAACTATATTCCTCCGATTTTTTTCTGACTACAAAATGTATGAGCCAGTCTACACATTTTTCGTGTACCCGGTGAAAAGTTGACAAATTAAATCTCGTCGACGAGCAAACAGTTTGAATATTTTTGCAATAAGTTACAAAAACCGTTTCAATAAAAAAAAAAATGAAACCGTACAACAATACACTTCAGTACCACGTTACACACTTTTTCGTACTAGACACACTTAAAATTTCGTATTACACGGTTTTAGTCTCTACTGTCGTGTATATCTCAGCTAACATTGCTAAACGAAGACTTTGAAAAATCTAAAGAACAATTTACTAAAACCGTAATCGTGACGCGCACAGTTCGAAAAAACAAAACGTTGTGAACGAATGTGCGCCGAGTTCGAGGATGAAGTTTGGGGGGCGTGAACGATAATAATATTACTGATAAATCATCATCATCATGTGCGCGCAACGTACCATCCGTATGAGGATTACGTCCCTGTTGCGACATTGAAGCCTACACGGGGGACGATGATCCGTGCCGCCGGTAGGGATGGGTGGGCGGGCGGAGTGGGTTCGCAGTGTTTTGGAACGGAGTGTCATATCTCTAAATAGCGAATTGATTATTCGCCAAAGCGGTAGGACCCTCTGGTGGCTCCCGGCCAGCCGTCGTCCCCGCCGCGTCCGTAACGCAGTCGACAGGCCGCCGATGGGGGTGGGTCGCGCACGCGGCTGAAGTTTTTCGATTTTTTTTTTATTTGTACGCCCGCGAAGGAATTCGGTTAATTGATGTATGGCGTTTTTTATTCGCGAAAAAACAATTCCGAACACGATTATTTGAAAGCCGTCGCAAACGGCTTGTTTACAATGATAATATTACAAAAAAACAAAAAAAAAAATACAACTACGTCGGCACCCGTTTGAATATTTTCGCGAAACTTTGTCATTCGCTGTGTCTACATGATACGGGTACGACGTTCTCGGAGGCGAGGAGATTATAATTTTTAATCCTCACAACCGCATTACAACTTGAACCAGATTTATAGTAATAATTATTGTGTTAAAAAACAAAGTCACGGTTAGTCACGGATCGCGCGCTATAAGCTATCCATTTCTTTGTGAAATTATCTACGTATTGTAAACTGTACGATCTACTTACAAACCATACTTGTGTATGAGAAAATTTTTATGATTGTAATTTAGTATTATTGCATTTGATCGGTCGTACCTACTTCTTCTTTGGACTGGCATGAGAAATTCTAGGTTAAACAAACCGAGGACAAGTTATGGAAAAACTGACTTTCGCATAGTACTAAATAAAAATATAAATTAAGTGTAAATCTGGTGTGATTCGGTGCAGGCTGCAATCTTTTTAGGAGCTGTAAAATGTCCGCTCGTGCCTCTGCGACGTTCTTATCTAAGGCGGTTTTCCTTAGGAGAAGAAATTGAACAAAAACTTCGATCAACTGTTACGAACCGATTCTTAATAGAAATTTGAATGTTAATTTTATGTGAGCAGACGAGCTTGTACCCACTCTGGACTTTTAAAGGCTTGAAGGGCGCTACTTGTGAGAACTTTAATTGACTAAAATCCAAGATCGAACGTGGTCCGACCCGCGTGCAGCGATTTTATTATGTTCGTAAACCGAAAAATGTGTTTCTGAAGGAGCCGGGAAAACTTTTTACTCGATGCGGTGTTTCCGGGAAATTTCCGGTCGTGGACTCGGTCTTTTGTGTCACAAAGCGCGAATACCGCGTGACCCGCCGTTATAGAATGTCTTTAAAACCGTTTATATTGGCATACACGATTATTGTTGTTGTGTAAATTGCTCGATCGAGTAAAAACCCTGTTACGACCTCTAGAGAGTCTGAACAACGTCAGTACCCGTACGGGCAGTATTCAAATATTATAAAAGACGCGAAGGGCGAAATTGTCGACCAATCGAGCTGTATTGGAACACACTTCTGGTACTTAGTTAATAATAATTTATAACTCTGATCAACATCGACAACACAGGTGACAAATAATGTGATCCGCTAAATTGTATGACCTCGGAAAATCCGACTCGAGCGAAGTAAACGAACAACCGAAACAACGCGGAACTAAATATCTACTAGTTTACCTTATACTTTATACGAACAAACCAAACCCACAATTGTTATACATAAATACAATGAGCTTGTAGATAAGAAAATTAAAATATTTGAACTGAGAACATTTCTGTTCAATATTTACAAACATTTAAATGTCTTCTGACTAAAGGGAAAAAAAATAGATAAAACTAACCAATTTAAACTTTACTAATCTTGGAATGAACATAAATATAAAGAATAATATAATATTATAAAATAGGTACTTAGGTGAAAACGATTTATATTTTCAACATTAACGAAGGAATAATTCAACTGTTAATTATTGAATAAAATATCTAACTGTAATTTTCATTAAGAACAGCTAATGTAATCGAATAATATTTTTACTGTACTAATGTATAATTTTATGAACGTAATAAATATGATATTAGTTTTATACACAAAACAAATTTTTAAACTATTATTTTTCACGTTTTAATTTTTAACACATTATACTCTCTACTTTCGACAATTATTGTACTGTATGTTTGAAAACAAAATGAAAAACAGCGATTATCTCTGTGTGTTCAAAAGTGAAAATGATTTCCTTTGTGCATTTTCCAAATTGTATCGTAAATTATAATTGATTTAACTGCAGCAGGCGACAGTGTGTATTTGTTTAAAACGTTTTTTCATTGGTCTACGTTGTTCAGTTTATTTGAAAACACGAAAAACAAAGTGTTTACAAAACATTTCACACGTTTTTTTCTTTTAAAAAAAATATCAGGGGCAGTAATCAAAGACGTTATTAAAATAATATTTAAATAATGTTTCAACTATTGTTTTTTGTATATCTATAATATCGTTAAAAGCGCGAGGATCATATCATGTTAAGTGTAGAAAATATGAAATTAACCGTGCGTCCAATGAGTTCATAAGACGGTCGAACTATTCAGTCAATACCACAAAATCGTTCAACTCGTATATCGTACGAAAGTCAATTCGCTATAAGAACTTCAGAGCACTGCACAACATCGACTGACGACAGTATCCAGACCCGAATTACGGAGGAGGCGAAGTGTACACACTCGTGTGTGGTGTAAAAAAAAAAGTTTTTCCACCCTTTAAAGTATAAATTTTTAATGTAAATGTTATGGTCACGGGGAGGGTACAAACGCCCCTCTCATACACGCATTTTTCCTGACTACCGATATTCCGCCTACTCCGGGCAAGTTTGTTAATATTTTCGACCGGTGAGATGTTGCAAATAGTATAGTAACGAACAAAATTTTTAAGTTACATTAACCAGTTGTTAGTTGACTCAAAATACCGACCTAGTTATAAAATAGTTACTTCAAAAGTCACATGAAAAACAACTAATTTTATACAAAAATGTAAATTAAATTTCAAGTTCTAACATGGTATAGGTAGCGCTTGAACTAGAAAAATCCGTCAGATGGATTATTTTTTTTTTTTTCAAAAATTAGAGCAGGAGCCAGGAACAAGCGGACGAACATTAAAATGTTGAACGCCTAACGTTTCATTTCCTCCGCGACGCACTATAAAGCCTATTACGTAAGTTAGTAGTATATAAAAAACATTATTTTTTTATATTACACGAATCAGAAAACCAAAATTGTAAGTTGAAATCAATATTAATAAACTTAAACGCTTCCGGAAAAAAAAATATACAAAACAACCGTAGGTAATGAAGTTATCGCGTTGACGATTTCAAAATAAATGTCAGTATGATTTGAAAAATAGCTTTGTCAGTTTGACAACTGTTATCCCGGTTAGGTTAGGTTTTTTTCTCCTTCTCTTAATTACACGTGCACTAACCCTGCAACTGGTTAGTCGCCCAGTCGGAGCCAGCAAAAAGTAACCAGTTACGCGCGTGAGAAACTACTGAAAAAAGTTACTTTCTAACTAGTTAACTAGCGCCCGGCAGGCTCGGATACCGCTTTCGGACTTGTGACACGAGGAGGAGGACCCGTGCAGACAAGCGCGGCCATAACACTGTACGCGGTGTACCGCCGTAACTACGCGAAAAACGGCTTAACGCGCTGCCGGGCGGACGGCGACGGCTTTATGGATTTCGGATAAATCGTATTTTGCGCGCGGAAGGGAACGGCGAAGGTGGCAAAAGGGTTTACAATCGGCCGAACATTATAATAAATTTCGGGGGTTTTAATAAACGCGAGACAGCCGAGAGGATAAGAGAGAAAGTGTGAGAGATGCGGTGGCGGCGGTGGCAGCGTATAAAAGTTATTGGAAGTAGACCAAGAACGGCGCCATATTTTATTATAAAGAACGTCAATCGCAGGTGTCGGGAGGGCACGCGGAGTGTGCGCGTGTAACAGACGCGCCGGCTTCAATTCGCCTCGTAATAATAATAATTTTTATTTTCCGTCCGTTTTTCTTTTTTGTGATTAAGCACTATTATTTTATTTCACTCGTAATTGACACTTAACTTTTGCCGGCTGCCTTTATAGCTGCCGCGTTGAAAATTCCGCACAATCTGCACGCCCGTATCAAAACTGTATATAGAACGCTTTCGTGACGGCCGCGAGTTCTGCGGATTCTTTTGCAGTCGTGCGATCTCCAAACAAACTCGGAACAGCCGCAGCGAACCTCTTACACTGTTCCCGCGACCATAATGTTTAAAGTTCAATAAAACACACTTCGTTAGTCGCACCGCGCCTATAACGCGACACACTTCTTAACGCCTAGCCGAACCCGATTTCCGTTACGAGCAACGCGCGACGCTCAAAATTTCGCCACAAAACTTATACAGTTATAAAAGCGCAAAAACGACTTACTTAAAATTCCGAAATCACCGTTACAGTCACTATCTACAATAGACAAACAAAAAAAAATTACCTCATATTATCCGTGAATGATTATCATTTAGTACCTTTTACGACGTTCAACGAACACGTAATAGCCGAACTTGAAAAACAAATATACCGACTAAAAGACAAAACGAAAACTATTGTGAAAGCGCGATTTAATTGTTTTACTGTGAAAAATAGAATAACAGCTATTCTCTATGAGAGACTGGTGAGAATTCATTAGCTCATCGGAAAAGCTCAATAAGCTTAGTAATGAGAAATTAGATTTTTTTTTCCTTCGTAGGAACTTGAAATTCACCAACAAACAAAAAGTACAGAAAAATATCGTATTTATGATTCGCCAACAACGGAGATTTGTAACGTCAGTTTTTTTTTCCGATTAAACAGTCTCAATGGATGCACAATAAAACAACAATGACAGCCTAACCGACTAAAATTCAATTTAATTTTTCATTCAATTTCAATTTTTTAAGATTTTGTTTGGTTCACTAACACTTAATTTCTATAGTTATAACGCAACACGTGTATCCACTTCCGTACATAAAAAATCATTGCCAATTTTTCTCGTTTCGACATTATTGACAGCAACGGTGGAATATTTATGAAAATTACTTTTTTTTATAATACTCGCACGCTTTCGAATGGAGAAATAATTTGTCCCGTAAATTTCAAATTATCCAAACGCGACGGTTTTGTATATTCTTGAGCACAAATTGAAAAATCAAAAGTCTACATTTACATTGATGTAGTTAAACTCGCAGTCTTTAAAAAAAAATTTTCACATCGACTCGTTTAAATCACCAATCAGTTAAGTCAATGTTTTTGGAACGATGGAGTCATAAAAAACTATGAGTAGGATTAAACGTGTCAACTATACAGTTACTCCAAATTATTCCAAAAACACCTTATTGCCACTTTGTATATTAAACCATCATACCGTCTCTTTAATCAAATATTACTACTAATTAAATATAAACCAGTATTAGTTTTAAAGTAAGTAATTACGAGTGTGTATTCTAAATGCAGATTCTTTGTTATTATTGTTATTCAAGGCGCTAGGTTCGTCCAGAACGCTGGAATCTCGTTCAACTGATTCTTCCTTTATAATTTTCGGTTCCATTGTCTGAAAAAAATTAAAACATAATTATTGTAAAAACGTAGTATTTTTTTTTTGAAACAGTACAAAATAAATGTAGACATAAAGGTTTGGAATAGCAAGAGTTACTGGCTAAAATAATCCGTTCGCACGAACGCAATAATATACTATGTTCAGAAACAATAAGTATTAAGTATTACTCTATAATATTAATTTATTTTTACCCATTTTTCTGGTCAGTTTATTTGAGTTATAAATAGCTTTCGGTAAAATAATTTCAAAACATTCCAACAAAAATATAAACAACGTCTATGAATATTATTTTACCATGTTTTTTGGTTCGAAACAATTTAGTAACAATCGATCAAAGGGTACCCTGTATAAGCAATTACTGATTTTAATGTGTTTGGCACCCGCGCGATAGTATTTCTACCTACCAAGTATTTGAACTAAACAAATAGAGCTCAGCTTTTTCGTATTTATTTTTCATGAATGCACAGATGGAATAAAAAAAAAAAAATTGCGTGCACAAAATACCTGTTTATCAGCGCACGAAGAATTTATTAAAAATGCGCTGCAGTGTGCCTGCAATATGTACGCCTAATATAAAAGATCAAAGCACATCAATACCGTAACATAATAATATTATTATTTCAATCAGATCAACGAATGCGCGTGGACCGTGTCAGGTTCAGGTGAAAACATTCGAAAATCGTCAAACATAAAAGTACGACGTACCTAGTGGATTCGTGTGAATGGCCCACGGAAAATCGAAAAGTTTTGAATGTGAAAATTCTGATTTTTCAAAATATCGGTTATTAATTATCCACAACATTACGAATAAAATGATGCTATGTGTTTATTGTGACTACAAAATATATATTTTAAAACTGAAATCGTTCTAGTGCACCTAGTTCATTTAGGCACGTGGTATAAAATTCAATTAAATTTTTGTTTAAGAAAACTTACGGTAATTAGGTTGGTTATAAACGACTGCAGCAGATTACCTATGAAGGTATTTGATAACTATATGTGTATATACTATACTACTATAGACACAAGTGCAGTAGTATATTTTTTTTAAATCAAATTTTAATTTTATTTTGAGTACGTTACTTAATTAATAGATATGGTGACGAACACTGAAATCGAACGTGAAAACCTCTCGGAAATAACATGTTCAATTTGTATTTAGATACCGCAATAATATTGAACAAAATCGTAAATTTTGATTCTGCGTAATTTTCCGTCTATAAATTACGACATTACGTTTTATGACGGAGTTGTTTGATAACTTAACAGCTATTGAAAAAAAAATAATAATAATTTTGAGATGAAAACACAAATTTACCAACCTATTTTGTTGCGATATTGATTTAATTTATGAATTAAATAGCGTTTATCATGAAATTTTTTCATCGATAGGATAGGTGGCAATATTTTATTGATGTTATTTAAAACATAACACTATTTTTAAAAAAAGTTTAACCAATAGATTCGTAGATTCGCGCTGAAGATGACAACAATTGCCAAGTAATACAACACTAAAAAAAAATTTAATACATTTATGAAATCAATTTGTGGAAATTCTGTTTGTTAGTAACAAATGCTTAAACTTTAAACTGCACAGCATATTGTTCTTATACAAATCAATGCATACACTTGAAAATTCGGCTCAATGTACAATTTTTATTTGTCTGCAGTAGGTGACAATTAACTAAACAAAATATATACGACGTACTCTAGAAGTCTGCGATTTTACAATCTCAACAATTGTTTACCGATGGTCTATTTTATTTATTATACCTACTAGTTTAAAACAAATATTCATGTTTCGTACATTTTCGAAAAATAATGCCAAATTTGTGAGGTACCGGATTAGATTTGACTTGTTCTACAACATGGCTTAAGTATATTTAATGTGGTTTTATCTACTAATTATTTCCTTAGATTTCGATAAGATTCAATTATGAGCAAAAGCCGAAAATGGTGAATTGAAACAGATGAAAAAATGACGAAAAATTAATGATTTGCCATAATGACATATTGTTGTAAAGGTACACAAATTTGTTAACGAATTTTGTTAAACTGTTTTCCCGTTTTGATGTAACAGTATAATATAAGTGGGTTGTGATTTATAAACATTATTGTTCAAAATATATGTTGAAATAATTACGTATTCATAATCCTATACATACGTGTAATAATAGTAAGCACAAAAAGGAGCTAGGATTTTTTTTTTTTTTTAACTCAAAATATGTTGTTCGTAGGTGAGAAGTTTAAAGAAATAAGAAGCGTAGGGGCCTTCAAACATTATTGGTACTCGTTTTTATGATCCTAAATATAATTAAATATAATATAATATAAACATAATTTTAGCGGATAAATTATAAGAAATTTTTTTTTTTTTTGTAGAATATTAAAATTTCAAGTTGAAACTATACAGTGATTCATTTATCCACGAAAAGCGTCCATTGTGTTCTTGGCTGATATATATGAACTTTATTTTAAGGTTTGTCTTATGGTAAAATTTTTAATTTTCCTCCGGTTTATTTGAAAAGTCTTAATTCTACCCAATAAATACGTTAACATTATTTAAATATGTGTAGCTAACGATGAACACTGTTCAAACATCTGACTCATTATACAAGTATTGTTTTAAAAATGTGTTTATAAAAAAAATATAATAATCGAGCATGTACTTAATATAATATTCATAAATTATACTATAATACATCATAATGCTTATAGTCTATAATAATGTCCGAGTACGAGAAGTAGACACAAACGTAAGTAGATGAAAATAGTTTTTATTTTTAAGTATCAGCAAACATAAAAAAAACTGGCTCAGAGACAAACGTCGATGTAATAAAAACAAATCGTGTTTTGATAGAGACCGTTAGTTGTAACATTTTTTTTTTTTTTTTGATCCAACGTTTTGTTTGATCCATTAAAATATTCAAGTAAAAAAGTACGTACATTATTATTAAATACGTATCAATATTTTGTGAACTTGATTACACGAAGAACGATTTTCAACAACACGTCTCGCAAGTAATTTTACTGTACAGAATTTTCGGAATTTATGTTTCGTTTCGTGTAGTTTATCACTCCTCGGAAATTTCTTTTAGTAAAAAAGAAATATCAACGCAGTTACCGTTTTCTCTCTTTATTCAAATGAATAGAAAAATATAATAAGCATAAATAAAGTTGTAATTAAATATTACAATTAAAGTATAAAATAGAGTTTGGACTTTGGAAAAATATTTAATTAATTTAAAATAAATGTAAACATTGACGGATGGAAAAAAAATGTAACAAAGTTTTAAAAATTATACGATTATGTTTTTCAAATTAATTACACTTATTTCGGGCAACCTTTCTGTAGTTTCGGAAGTATACGATTTAAAACGTAATTGTTTGTTGTTACGAAAAGAATGATAATTTCGAGAACTTTTTTCGCAACGTAACACAGGTACTGTAATAGTATATTACAGCAACACCGCCCGATGATGGCCGTTACGAAGATGCAGCCGAATTTGGCAAAAACAAAACTCGATAGAAGTTTATTTGAAAAGTATAAAAAAAAAAACATGAACAACAATATTTTTACGTATAATCAACGAAAAAACGTTTTTCATCTACCTAGTGTTATTATACTTTCTACTTTGTGTATAGCGAAAAAAAAGAGATCATCGTAAATTTTCGTCCCGTTATTTGGCCCTCCTCCGCAAAACGGCTGTCATCATTTTTTCTCGAATAACGTAGTGCTTTGCTCGCGGCGTCGTAGCCGTCGTAGCTATCGACGAATCGCTGTTCGAATCGATAGAATTTCAAGCCTGTCTCTCGGAACGTTTTTTTCACGACGCGTGATTTCGTAGTAATCACGTATTATCGTCATAGTAAAATTAGTTTTAAACAAATCTCACGACACGGCCGCCGACGATGATATCGACCAGAGGCAGGAAAAAATAAAGCTCCTTCCTCCCGAGACAGCGCGTTTCCCCGATGTGTATTATTAGATAAACATTAACCAGCTGTGAGCGGGCTCAGGTCGTCGTCGTCGGTGGTTTGTGTGCGTGCTGTCGGTGGCAGTAGAAAACCGTCGGGGTAATATGGAAAAAAGGACACGTGTTTTCTATCGACCGACGGCAACGCACACAAAAACGCGCAACGACGCGTGGTGGTCGCAAGCTCTATTTCTCTCTCTCTCCCTCGGCGGTGGATTATTACGAAAGACAATGGCAAATGAACACGACGATCGATCGGTACGCTCCGAAAATCGAAACGATACAAGAACGGAAAAAACGACGAAAAAAAGAACCGAATTGGTGTCGCGACAGTTAGTGACCGGGTCACACGCGAGCTAGACGCAAGGGCAAAGACGGAGAAGTGGATATTCAAACCTCTATTCGTACGTCGAGTACACCCGATAATATTCTATAGTCGTGCTGAGCACACAGCAGAACGGAAAAAAAAAAAACCGTCACGCGCTAAACAACAAACGAAACGATCGCCTAAAAAACGTTTTTTAAAAAATTTTGACTTTGATACCACCGCCGCCGTGGCCCGAACAAAAGCGGATTTTTTAAGTTAACCACCGCGTACGTTTCGAATGGCAAATACAAGTGTGACCTGTGAAACACCAAACGGCTGCGCGAAATAGTATTGAGCTCAGACCGGGGCTCGTACGTGAAACTTCTCGTCGTATCTCCGGGTGGTGATGATCGTCAAGTTGAATCGAAAAAAAAAATTTTTTTTATAAAAAACAAACGGTAGCTTTATTATACGAAGATTTTGGACGTCATTCCATTCTATCTATAGAGAAATGGATAAACTCTACAAGAGGACTTGAACAGTTATCAACGGCACGATTATGCAACTTTTACGAAACCGTGCACTTGGCAATAAATCATACTATTATTATTTTTTTATTTTTTAGTATAAAATTTCGTGAAACACGTCATTCTAAGCCTTATGTATGATCTAATTCAAATCAAACAGGTATATTAGCAACTTCCATTGTATCCGTTTCGCCGTACAGATAGGGCAAAATGTTTTTTTGCGCCCGTTACGAGCCACGACTTTTTAAGTTTATACAGTAGGTAAGTGTGTACTATATAAGAACCGCAGGTTACGGGCAGAAATCGATCATATTGATTGTACATGACCAAGTCGGTTAGAAAAGTATTATAAAGCTAGAAAATCTTCGAATTTTCGTCATAGAGTTTATGAAATCCATTACAATAAATGTCTGACAATTCGTTTGCAATTATTATACGTAACGTACCGAATATTTTATAAATATAATCAAGAAACTATCTAAAAACGTGCTGGTTATTGTTAACTGCGCAGTGCGCAGTGTACAAACACAACTGGCACTGCCCACTCGCACATAATTTATCACTTAAGTGCAACTGAAACGTAGCCGACAATTAATTTAACTCTGAAATAAAAATCATTTTTTTGAATACTGCATGGATCCAAGACCGAATGAAATGGGACTTTAGTATTATCGGGACACAAATAACAAATTTTTTATCTTGATCAAGGAAACAAACAGGTTTTTAAAGTAGGTTATGTTTTTAAGTCAAACAAGTATGCAAGTTCTAAATAACGTGCACTGAACAGGTAAATTTTGAAATAAATAGTACGTATAGAAGTCTCGTAGTTTACAATAACCCTAAATACAATTTAGAACATCTACAAACTTTTTTTTTCTTGTGTTGGAAATTTATTTAGTTACGAGCATATTTTACGAACAAATAAAACAATAACGATTTCAAACATTAAGAGTATTAAAATATCATCATTTTTCATAAACTATTTGTACATGCTAATCTATTGGTTGTAGACTATAATAAGAACACGATCAAACTCATTTGACTTCAACGAATGGCGTTTCCGATTTAGAACTACTCGGATTTGGAGCGATACGCGTTCAACGAATAAATGTACAGGCACGGAGGGAAATTTAGCCACAATTGACCCAAAAAAAAAAATAAAAAAAAAAAATATGACCTATTATCAAAAATATTAAATGAACAAAAATCTTTAAGCGTGATATTTGTTAAGCACTTTTCAAAAGGATTTATAGGTCATTTTTTCCCCCAATTGTTTTCTAAATTATACAGATATACAAAATAAAACCAGTAACTACTGAGATCGATGAACGAGAGTGGATAGAACATTTAAAACTATCAAAAATGATTAAATGAAAAGACATCGAGAGTAAATTTCAAACAAAATAGTCATCGTTTGTTCTTTAAATTTGTTTTTAATATCTAAACATTAATATTTTTCTGCATAGTAAGTGATAAACTAAACTAAACATATTAAAAAAAAAAAACTAATCGACAAAATCAAATTTAGTTTAAAGAAATTATGGACTTTTACCATTGCAAAAACATTTTGACAACAATAAAAACTTGAAAACAACAGTTGTGTTTCCATAAAAAAAATAATCGAGTTTTTTTAAAAATACGAATAATCAAAAATAAATCTGATATTATACCTACCTGTAGTAAAAATCTGTAAAGACTAAAAAATGCACACATTACTGTCGTGTAAATGCCAGACGATCATTTTATGGTTTGGATAGATACCGAAGAGAAAACTTGGCTTTTAAACTTTATTCTAATCTTCGCTGAAATTCTAAAAAGGAAACAATCAGATCAATGTTGTCGGTAAATTATTGGCGACGACGGCAACGAAACCAAACCAGAAAGTAATTTTAGTGAAAAAAAAAAGATTGAAATCGACGCGTCGAGTACGTAGTATTCGCTACCGACGTAAAAAAAAAAAAACAAAACGAAATGGTATCGTTTGAAAAGTTTTAAACTGTGCACTTTACATTTTGAGCGTGGCGAGGAATTTGATGATTTTACGGTTACGTATTTGGTTTTTTTTCTGTAAATTCTTTTTAGGGAGCTAAAAATATTCTGATCTTTACGCAGATACCTACAATAAATTAGTAAGTATAACTAAAAAAAAAAAAAATCGGTACCTAGGTATATCTTAGTTAAAATTTTTCTTTGAAAATATGATTATTTTTAAGGTTTTGATCCGAAATCGGAAAAGACAAAAAGTGCTCCGGACGACTTTAAATTTTCTCACGCAATTAAGGAGGGTGAAATCGGATTCACAGACTTTTGTGATGTTTCGACTGTTAGATTTTCATTATGTTAACGAAACCTTCAATCGTAAACTACATACGTAAAAACCACATCCCGTCTTTGGTCTTATGAATTGATCTCGTCAAGCAATCTCCAGTGATTATCTTCCGCCACTGTTTCGTTCACCCGTTCTTCCAAACATTCTACCCAAACGACTCTCCTTCACGTACTTTTTGTCATAAAGTGTTCCTGCCACACGTGACGTTAACCCCGGTGGTGGTACTTTGGTTGAAATTATTTTTGCCGAAATTCTACACGCTTTTGTATTTTTACCCCCCAAAAAAAAATCGAGAACTTTGCGGCGAAAAATTCGAATCGGGTTTGTAGTAACGACGTTTTCGGACCGCGAGTCCCCAATCGTTTTACGTACTGAATACCACACAAAACTTTGGCTTTAAACTGTTTTGCGTCTCATTCGAAGTAATTCTTTTGTTATTTTGATGTGCGAGTTGTGCTCCAAAAGTAATAAACAATAACAATAATCGTTGTCTTATTATTTTCGCCCAGGACGCGTACTGGACAATACTGGAATCGTTTTTACGCGACGATCGTTGCTTTTCGGGCGTTAAAAAATGCGGATAAACCGCAACATTTGAAACCGACGACCCGCCCAGAGCAGACTACCGCACCTTTTACCGTGGTAGGTTCCTTCTTTTTATTTTTATCTTTTTATTTTTACGGTCGTTTCGCCCTCGGCGGCCGTCCGGCTAACACATTTTGTTATTTGCCCACCCACCCACCCACCCCGAGAAAACAGTTATGGCGCAAAACACCGTCCGCATGACACGTGTATTTTGTTCTCACCTGCCGCCGCGCTTTATTGTTGTCCACGATGATCGAGTAGATCCTGTGGTAGTCGTTGACCCTCATCGCGGTCTCGCAACTTTGCACGCGTCCGTGTTAAGGGTCGTATTATTCTTCTTATTTTTACCCTTATTTTTTCAATCGAACAGATCGAAATTTTTTTATCAAATCGATTTTTACGCCGCGTCGCGACTGGTCCGGGCGGCGGCGGCGGCGGCGGCGGCGATACACGCCGCGCGGCGTTCTGCTGCTACTCAACACGTGGTCGCTGGCCGCTGTCGCTTGCAGCGCTGGCGCCCGCGTCGCGCGGCCGGACAGGAGTACCGGTTCGGCTGGTCGCGGCGGAGGACTGTCTGTCGTCTCTGGGCGGGATACGCGTTCGGGATTTTGCGCGTGACTGACGAAACAACAACAAAATAACAACGGTTGCTAACTCGCGATGAGCCCCAGTTTGATCAATTGCGCCATGTGTGTTTGTTTCTTTCGCGCGGCCCCCCGCGTGCTTCCGACGCACTTGTTACAACACGCGGGCGCGACACCTGTTCAAACGCCTTGTGCTACCTGTACAGTCGAGCTGTTGTCGCGTGCAGCTCCGGTTACGGCTCGTCTCTACAAGGTCTACGCGCCCGCGGCGGCGCAAGTGTTTCCGGGGCTGCCACGCGCGTATATATGTACTTACACCGCGGCCAAACTGCGGGTGAACGATTGCTGCGCCGAGGACCCGTCCGAAATGTGCCCGAGAAGCAGCAAAAGTTCAGCAAAATAACGGCCCCACCCGTTATTATATCTGTCCGAAGACGGTGGTAAAAAAAAAACGCGTGAAACTAAACGGTTCAAAAATTTGCTTATTTCCAACAAACTTTCGGTTGGGAAAGAAGAATTTCAGAAAAAAAGAAACATTCGCAAATCGACTAGGCCACACTTCACTTTCGCGTCGCCACCCGATGACAACGGACGCTCCACCCCACCTGCGGCGTTCAATAAACACACACAATGCAGAAACATCGTTTAGGAAACCCCTAGCTCTACACATCTTTTCCACGTTCTCAGTCCTGATCCTACGGCAATCGTTAATGTACTCAACTTTCTAAAAAAAATGCTATCCGTACAATGCAGTATAAATCAAAATGTGAAACTGAAATTCAACCGCAAGCCAATTCTTCTTTTTTTCGTAACGCAGCCGTGATCGTGGAGTGACCGGCTATCGGAACAGCACGAATCGGGAGAAACGATTTCGGCGAAAAATCCATTCGTCAAACTCGCGTTTTATTTATCTAGTTACCGTATTTTGTAGTATCTGATCCAACCTAAGCTATAAAAATACCCGAAAAATCCCGATGTCGCGTGATACTGCTCCCGATTTCGATGGTCGTTTATTTTTACGAGACTACCTAGTCAAATCGATATTCCCGTCCAAAAACAATATCCCGAAATCGATAAGCCCCGACATCCGCAATCGAGGTGTTCCTCGAATTCCCCAAACATTCGAGATTACAGCAGCTTTCGATTGATCGTCTCTCGGTCGCGCCCGCGGTGATTTTACGTGCAACGTCGGGTAAAAAAAAATGAAATTCGTGTCGCCCATTCGAGTAGTAGACCGTTTAATAGTGGTGCAGCGAATTAGAAGGGGTGAGCTAAAATATTTTTTTCAAACGTTTACTCGGCCCCCTCGAGCCCTGACGTGACTCGGAGCTGAACCGTTCCCGTGGTTATCCTATAGTGTAGGATACTATCAATAATCAAAAAATTTACACATCGTTCGCACTTGAACGGATCGATAACTATCGATCCGTGGCGAAAATCCGAAAAAGACGCACCAGCCGACACGGACTTTGGTGAAAAGAAATCGGTTTTGTCAAATCGTTTTTCGCCTGGACAGAATTTTACAATACGTTTTACAACAGGGCTGTACAACGCGACGTCA
Organism: Hormaphis cornu; assembly: GCA_017140985.1. Taxonomy (NCBI): domain Eukaryota; kingdom Metazoa; phylum Arthropoda; class Insecta; order Hemiptera; family Hormaphididae; genus Hormaphis; species Hormaphis cornu. The sequence continues at coordinate 19,805,559 of CM029362.1, forward strand.
GCCCACCAACCTAAACACCTCGTTGATTATTGGTTCACCACCTCGATTTTAAGAGAGCTAGAAAAACCATTTTTCTTTGTTCGAGAACTCGCGCGTCATAATCAATGGAAAAACGTTGACTTTACTACTTTACGTTACAATTATTTTGTCTGTACACTCTTGGCGTGATTTCGCGTCGACAATCCTCGGGCGAATGCGTCGCCGCGTGTCGATTAACGTGTTTTAAAAGAACTCAACGAGGAGTCGCCTAGTTTTCAAATAGAAATAAGAAATCTCATACGTACGTACGTAATACGGTTCGCTCGGTGGTGAAAGCTTACGGGCGAAAACGACGGTGGAAAAATCTGCTGGCGCACGTTCTCAAACGAACGGCGACGACAACCGTACTGTGTGCTTCACCCTCAACGACGGCGCGGACGGCAGAGAAATCGGCACGCGACTGCAGCCGACGGCGTCGTACTCGGCGGGGCGCGCGCGTGATGCTCGTCTCGGGGGGCTGCTGCTGCTGGAGGGGGTTGGCGCGGGCCGAAGCTTTGTCGACGCCGCCGTCGTCGGTACGTGCGAATTTTGCGCCGGGTCGGGGCGATTTCGCGGGGTACGATAACGCGGAACGGTGGTTAGAATTGTAAAAAACGACAATACTTTTGAATACGAGAATGTTATTTTGGTGCGGTTGATGTTCGTATCGGACTGAAAATTGGAAACGTTCGAACCGAGGAACAAAAGAAAAATTTTAACCTAAAAACGTGGAATCCTTCGCTTTACTCGAATCGTGTTTGTACCTGCTCAATAAACTGTGTGTACATTGTCCGGCCGGCATAAACGGTCGGTTTATATTATTGTTGTTTTTCTATAAAGTTCGACATTTTAATCGAATAGTTCGGTACGTCACTAGTTCAATATGATTTCCGACCCTAACGCCCGAAAAACGACAAACATCGGTGTTATACGATGAAAAACTGCAGCGCCAAAGCATACCTATACCGCCAGAGTCCAGTCGGAAAAGTTACCGGAAAAAATCGTTCAAAGAATAGAAAAAAACATCAATCTAAAATAGAATAGGGGGTAAATTTTTAATGTTACGAATCAATATGAGCCGCGTAAAAAGAAAAACTCGCACTTGAAAGTTTTGAGTACCCATTAGAGTGGCGTAAACACACCTTTCAGATGCGTTGGCCTAAACAGCGGCTGTGTCAGTCGTTCATAAACCAGTTGGGGGCCAAATATTTTCAATATGGTTGCACAGTATCGATAATTATGTATCGTATTATTTGTACAGAACCCACTACTCATACGCTCCGAAAACGTACTGTCATAATCGTCTTTTAAATACAGTATATAAAAATGGTGTGAAAAACGTGTATGTGTTCACAATGTGAAAATTGAAAACGGCAGGACCGATTTCGCCGATTCTTTTACCGTTGCGTTTGCGGCCGTCAGGTTTTTGTGGAAGAAAAAATTAAGAAAGTTGCGCGGAAAATTAGTTTTAACGAATGTACGAGCAGATTTTAAAAATAAAACGATACATCAATAACGTTTGTTTTCACCGTGGTTGCTATGGTACCGTCACCATTTGGTGGTACTGAACAGCGAGTTAAATTATATATACATATTTCGTCGCCGCATTGAAACACGACGTAAAATCGTTGTGTTTTTCTGAATTTTTCGCATCGAAGCCAGATTGCTCGAGTCTAATCTAAGCCCACTGCGAAGACCTTCGCCGCCGCGTTGATATCTCGGTTCACTGTCGTACGGCCAGCAGCATTGCAATGCTGTCAAAATCCGGCAACCTCTCTTCGGCTTAACGCTGGCGGCGATCGCCCGTTTCGATCGCATTCGTTTCTCTACGATATGGAGAAACGCGATCCGAAAACGTTTCCTCCTGGCGAAATCCGATAAAATCCGAGTTGTAAGGTGGCTCTTTATACTCGACAACAATAATAAACGAAAAACTGTTTTACCGTTCGGAGGGAAAATTCACTATCGAGCGGAGATCGTAAGTCCCTTCTGTTACGTTTGGCGATTCGGCGATTGAACGCTGTGCAATTTTAGCGCGTCACGCTTACTACAAAGTGCATAAAACGAAGTGCAGTTTTGTGATTTTGACGAGGAAAAATTAAAACTGCGAAAAAAAAATACATACCGTAACTCTATAAAATCCCTACGAATGCTGCCGATCGTTTTCGCGTGTGTATAATATAATGCCGCGCGTCGTACAGTCGAGACGAACGACGGGGGGGGGGAGAAAACGCTTATCAAAAACGTCACTAGCACACGATCAACCACCCACCCGCCCCCGTGCCGTTTACCCGACGACGACGACGATACGCGCTGCTTCTGACGTCGTTTTCTGTAAATTATGTTTTATCATTATAAATAATTATACCCAGCCCTTGCCAGCGATTTTAAACGGTTTTTATTTAAAATGTGTAAAAAAAAAAAATGTTAAACAATACATTTTAAACCTGTACGTTCGTGTATAATCGACTTGACCGCCGCGCGTTATTCGTTTCGAACTTCTCCGTCGCGCCTGCGGGGAATAAAAATATTCGTACGGACAATCAACAACATTGGCAACCAGACGAGACAAGCAATCCAAAAAAACAACAATAATAATAATAAGAGATGTAAGTAAACGTCAGAATCGTTCACACGATTACAAGGGTATTCATTTTTAACTGTTGAAATTTTTATGACGACGTTTGATCAATTTTAAACCGCCGTATACGACGAATTTTTCCGGCGAAATCGTCTTGCGAAAACGGTGTTTATTACACGGGTCTTTAATACCCGTCTCAGTCTACCGAAAAATCACGGACACGCGTTTTTAAAAATAACATTTATTGGCTCGACGACCCGTGCCCGTTTATAACTGTATTAAAATAACGCTCCCACGAACACGTGACGTTTCCACTGATCGCGCGAGAACCGTTTTCAGAACGAAAATTGAAAAAAGAAAACCGGGATCGCTCTAGGGTAGTCAGACGGGGGTAGCCGCTACGCTTTGGCCACTGGTCTGGGAGCTGTGGTCAAAACGCATCGTCTGAGGGCGGCGATAAATCGTCGAAAACACGATTCTGAACGAGCTCGGTCGTCCATACGCAAAAAACAAATTTAACAAAATAAAAACTTTTATCCGCGTCTTTCCTGTTTTGGTATTGTGCAGTAAGAGTTTCAGCTTGGTCCCCGATCGTTGTTGTGGATGAAAAAAATTTCGATAAAACTCGTTCCCGCTGTTTGTTCCTTCCCGCAAGGAACACGGCCCGCCCGGTAGGACGAGTTTAACGACGAAACTCGGCTGTAAAATTGTGCGAACCTAAGTGTTATATTAATAATAATATTAGTAATACTGTGCAAAAACCATCTTGTCTAGATCGCGTTAAAGTTTCGAGACTCGCGCGTAAAAACTAGCGGTTTTCTATGGGATAATGACGACTGCGTAAAAGTAATTGCAAAAATGATCCGAATCGAAATTGCAGCGGTAAACTCGCAAGACCCTTCTCGACGACTAATTTTAACGGAGCGATTTCAAAAAATCCTGTTTTTTCCTCGCAACTTCAAAAATAATCAAAACGAAAAAAAAACGCTTCGAATCGGAGTACCTACCTACCTACCATCTCGGATATGCAATTATCCGTATCTTTTAACGTGTCGTTCTCTCTACCGGAAGAAGCGTCCGATGGAAAAAAATAGAAAGTCGTCGCAAAAACGCTCAGCGTCTAAAACACAAACTCTGCAGCTTGTACGTATTATCGGAAAATCCGTATTATACGGACACGCGGCGAAAAATGAATACAATCTTCGTTTTAGTTTATCTAAACGGGTTAAGATCGTTGAGTGTTTGTGTATCATATCACACACACACATTTATTTTGTCCTGGTTTGCTGCCTCCTCGTTTGCCGCGCGCGCGTGTGCGCGGCGTATAAAACACATGTGTCGGGGGCGAAAAATCCGTAACGTGCCGGCGCGCGTGCGACCGGGGCCGCGCGGCAGCTGTTGTGCGCCCGCAAAATATTGTACCCCCCTCTCGCCCGCCCCTCTCCCGGTGCTCGCTCGCCGTTCGCCGCCGGTACCCGCCCCTCGTGACCGTGTACCCCGCACCCCTATCGCCGCGGGGGTGAGCTCCGTGATTATTGTCGCAGCTGATACTGCCGGGGGGTGGGTGGGGAAAGCCGTGCGTCTCGGAAAAGTTCACGGAGCTGTTTTTGTATCATAATAAATATCGTACAATAAAAAAATACAGGCACCACGTACTGGCTGGTGAAAATTAAAAAAAACACTCGGGACATTATATTTTATGCGTCGCAAACTGTATCATTCGATTTTTATTTTTTTTTAGATTCCGTCAGCGATGAACGTTTTACAATGATGTTTTCGACAACCTAAAAGACGGTACTCCCGTAACGAAATTTTTATTGTTTTCTGAGGAAAACAAAAAACGGGCCAATTTTTTAATTTAATAGGGCCTCGCGAGTGTTCCGCAGAGATTTCAGTCGATTTCGATCATTTTTTTAGGGAGGAGTTACGGAACTTTGAGATTTTCGTTATTTCGGGCGTGTTTTTTATGTGGGAGGGGGGACACGGGAAAAGTGTTTTTTACACGTCGATTTAGATTTTTTTTTGTTTTATCACTTTTTCTAGTAGAAATAATGCACCGATTTTAACGTACGATACCTCAAAAGATAGATAATTGATCCGAGATGGTACTTTATTTAGAGCGTTTTTAATATCTTTTAAGTTCTGAGGAAAAAACGAAAACGGTCTAAAGTGCTCGACTTGAAATTTGTACGTGTCGTTAAAAATGGTTTGACGAGTTCGCTGCTTAGTTCTCAATCGATCATTTTTAATGGGGTTATGGAACTTTGAAATTTTCGAATTTTTCAATCTTACGCAGTTATTGTTCCATACCTAACCTCTAGTTTTTTTTTACGTTAAACATCAAACACAGAATCAAGTTTTTTTTTTCGAAGGCGACGATTTATAATACGATTAAACCGCAACTTCCAAACCAGTGACCCACCCAAAGCGTGATCCCGGCTTTTTTTTACGTGTTGTTTTTACAATGGTGTTCTTTTTTTTACGTGAACGCTTTTTATGTTATAGGAAATGCTCGAATTTTTAAAGTCAGTACTTTTTCTGAAGATCGAATAAGGAGACCGTCATGGAAGAACAAGAGTTGCAAAAATCGCGTGACGCGTTCCGTGAAAACCATTTATTTACTTTGTAACGAGCGTTTTGGAAAAAAAAATTAACATTTTATTGACCCTCGATTTTTGCTTTTCCGAAATAAACTCTTTTTTTTCCAATCGCGTGTCGTTCAATCCGCAATGCCGAATTGACATGTACAGAGCAAAATTACGTCGTGGCGTTATTTCAACTAATTAAAATTAATTTTACAGGAAAAAAAACGTTCGATTAACATTATGTTCGATATAGCGAACAGAACGTTCTATTTCTAGACGAATCTTAGAACTCAAGTAATAAGATATTTAGGTGTTTGGTAAACACGATCAGTTGTTGTTCTATTTATTTTTATGATTCAAATAAATTATGCACTTGTTTGGTATGGCGCTCAGTATTGTTTTTTTAGTGAAATGGAAAAAAAAAAGGAAAAAACGATTGAATATTAATGCTTACAGTTTTTTTTTTTAATCGATTTACTCCGAGCAGTTTAAAAAAATAAATGTTTTTTCTTTGTTATAAAAAACGTTCACGTCACGTACACATGTTTTTAAATTATTTTTAATGTCCTGCACAGACTTAATTCCATGACGTATTTCGTTCGATATAATTACTGACGTAATATTTTTTATAACGAAGAAACAAGTTTACAGATTGAAAAAATGTACCATAAAGAAAATAAAAAACACTAAATGTACATGGTTTGATACACAGAAGGCCTTAGTTATCACGCGTAAAGTGAAAATCTATAGGAATATTTTATTTAAATTTCATGATTCATAATATTAAAATGTTTTATATCCAATCAAATAACTTACGTGTTTTCAAAATCTCCTCGGCTAAATAATTTTAAAGAATTGTATTTTTTTAGTTAGGTATTAAGATAAAACAATATTTTACGATTATTCACTATAAATTAAAACTCGGTTTCTATAAGTTTTTACCTCAAACTACATAAACTTTTGTTTTAACATAATTTAATTAACAAAAGATTACTGCATAACATAAATACTTGCCTTGAAAACATTTTTAATGGAATACTAAAAATCAATTTCTGGTACTGACGGCGCATTGTGTATGCAAATTATATCACGTTTGCGTGTGTAGGACATTTGTGCCAAGTATTCAAAACGTTAATTATTGTAAAGAATAATACCTCCAGAACATTAATTCGTAAAAGTGTTTTACAATATATTCAAAAATTTTAGTATATATTTGAAAATTTAAAAAACTCGATTGTTTCAAACATCCTGCACAAGAGATAGATTATTTTTAAACATAGACTGCTACAAAAAAAAAATGGTCTAAATATTAAATAATGGTCACTACATATTAAGTATTTTAAAAAATTATTATAATATGATAAAAAAAAAAAGCCGGAATAACTCTGAGTCACGTAAGTAGTTTGACGAAGTAGCGACTACGCTTTGGGTGGGTCGATGGTTTGGAAGTTGTGATTCAAACGTATCACGTATAATTTAATATCTGAATGCTTATTCAGATATTAAATTATACGTGATAAAACATAAAAACATTGCCTTCGAAAATACGTTCCTGGGTGAGCTCAGTTATATCTAGTATAAGTCCTGATAAAAACCATATTGAACAAAACTTATACCTGGTTAGAAAATTATAAAAAAAATACACAGCAAAAACTTCTTTGGATATTTTATAACGTATTAAACTAATTTAGTACATAAAAGTTCTGACGCCGAATTTAGCGATTTTGCCATTTTAGTCGTTTTTGGCACATAACTTATAAATGATAAATCATTTCTTTCAAAAAAAAACGATTCTGAGCGAGCTCAATTGTCTATACTCTATAGTATGCGTCCGGATAAATGTCTCGAGAACTCCAAAGTCCTATACTAAACCTTAACTTTTATGTGGTATTCAATGCGTAACGATTGGAACATTTCTTTAAAACGAAACTCAAATTTTCACATTTTTCACCGTAGATTCTCCAAAATTCTATTTTTTTTGGGGGGGTTTTGGGGCTTAATTCAAAAAGTAGTCAAAATTTAAAGAAAGCTTCAACCGAAGTAACACCGGAGTCCATATACCTACCTATCAGTAAAGGTACTGATTATAAAAATCTGAGCGTTCCTTCTAATAAGTTGTTGCCAAAAAACGAAAAAAAAAAAATATCATTATAAAAACAATACATTTCTTGCTCAGAATCTAAAAAGTATTAATATTGAAATTTAATATAGATGTATTTTTACATTTTTTTTGAGATTACAAATGTTTTTTAAATAATTTTAAGAGAGTGATGAGACCTGGAATATTAAACTGTTCACTTGAATAATTATTAATTAATTATTATTATTTATTATTATAATTAATTAATATATTAAAATTTTTAATTTTATAATTATTATAATTATAATTATAAAATATAATATTAATAATATATAATAAAATATATAATATTTATAATATATTTATAATTTTATAATTATTTAATATCTTAAAATATATATTTAATATTATAATTATTAATTAATTATTATAAAAAATATTAATTCTGTATGTTGGTTTTTTCCTCGTTTGTTTTTACTATTCAAATAATTTTGATCAATCGATCACATATTAGTATTATAACTCAACGTAATAATGACAATTTCGAAAAAAAATTTATAAACCTCAGAAAAATGAACGTTCTATTATTATAGGAAAATAAAAAAAAATTTTTAAAATTCTAGTTTTAGCAGAATTTTAATAATTATTTTAAACCTATTATAATTATTGTTACCAAAATGGCAAAATCCTATAACAAAAAACATCAATTATTATTAAGGAGAAATTGAATGATTCATCATAATATTTTATTCCGACAATTATTTAAGAAGTAATATCAACACTATCCTGAAAATGTTTAATCTTTTGTGAACTAATAATAAGATATTTATTATTTTATACTAAAACTCTTGTAACGAATAATACAATTTGTTTATTGTCTTTGGTGGCCATAATCATAACACAGAATTGATAAATCATAACAGCTGATGCTGATATTATCACAAAATAAAAATATCCACGCTTATCTTTATTCTTATCAAGTTCTGTCAAAATGGATGATAACAGTTATCACATTTTACAAGCATGAACTTCTGTAGGGTTTTCAAATTTCAATCAATCGTCAGCGACTTCCAGCTTCCTGAACAATGTAAAACATAATATCTACATTTTTAACTTTTAGTAATTTACTAGTATTCATTCTAATCGTAACATTATCTGGAAACGAACCTCTTTTGTGCACATTCGTTATTCACATTTTTCCATCACACAACGGACAGCAGTTTATGTTCACCCGGAATCGACCATAATTATTTTATTTGTAATGTTTAAATTTCACAAACTATGCCGTTTGAACGTACCGGTCAGCAGCACATTGACAGGTCCTCGATCTATCGTATCCAAACAGTCGCGCAGCATGCACTGTCGTAAAGTCGTTGTCAACGAATTCGGCGACCCATCAAAAGTCGCTCGGCTCGTCGAAGACACGTTACCTGATCAGCCCGAAGACGAACAGGTAGAATAATATTATAATATTAATTACGTAAAAAGAAAATACTGCTCTGAACGTTGTCAGTCATATTTATTCAGGTCTTGGTGAAAATGATCGTCGCGCCAGTTAACCCTGCCGACATAAACATGATCCAAGGAGTATATCCCGTCAAACCACCGCTTCCCAGCACTGTTGGATTTGAAGGAATCGGGGAAGTAGTAGCAGTCGGGCCGTCTGTCAAGAATCTACTTCCTGGAGATCGTGTGTTACCGATAGGTGTTGTTGGAACTTGGTGTACGGCTGGCGTATTTGATTCTAAACTTCTCACAAAAGTCAGTACCTTATTACATAGACGTTTGCTAATAATATGTTCATAAATTCATAATGTAACTCGTGACATATTTTTAATTCATTGAATTATTATTATGAGTTAAATTATATTAGTCTCGATTGGAATCATGGTTTTTAAATAATCAAAATTCTAGTTTCTTGCATCAAATGTTACTGCACACTTAGTATGTAACACATTTAACAGTTTTAGTATGTGGATGCATAAAATAAGCAGAAATTCAACTAGTTTCGGCAATGTTTTTTTGGTTCATTTAATCCAAGAAATATATGGTTGAATTCGCCTAATAATTATCATTAGAAAGTCAGTTTTTATATCAAATTGATTGTCTTTAAAATTTATATTCTTATTTGTGTAATTAATACCTACGATTTGGTATTAAGATAGGTAGATTTAAGATTAAAAAATAACTCCACAATTTGCAGTTGACGTAGGTATTTTGATGTATACATTTGGTTGTCACAGATTTGTGACAACCAAATGACTGCTGAAATTTAATAACAACTGACATTTACGGGGCCGATAAGTAATTAGAGAAATCCAACGGCCTCACATTTTTATTGTTAAAGTGGCGTAATTGTGAGCGCTCTAAGGTTAAATATTATTAAATACACAATTTATTTATACCATGTGTATACACTACGCTATACCAGAAGCAATAACATACTTTATCATTTGTTTTAAAAAAATCAATATTCAAAATAGTGTAATTATTTCCAAGGTTACATGTATATTTAATTTTTATTTTCAATTGTATTATAATTAATAAAAAATTTTCATTTAGGTAATCAAAGATATTGACGTGCATACTTTGAGTGGTATTTGTTCAAATCCATGTACTGCGTATCGTATGTTACACGATTTTGTTGCTCTGCAGAAAGATGATGTGGTTATACAAAACGGAGCTAATAGTGGATGTGGTCAAAATATCATTCAATTGGCAAAAATATTTGGATATAGAAGTGTGAATATTATACGCAAAAGACCTGAACCGGACTTGGAAAATTTGAAAAATTATCTAAAAAGTTTAGGTGCTACATATGTACTTACTGAAGAGGAATTGAGGTAAATTTTACGATATATGTTTATTTGTTTTACATTGTACATTTGTAACTAATTTTTTTATATCAATATTATGAGGGTTTCAAAATCATGTGTGTCTACAACTCATGATTTTTTTAGGCCTACCGTGACTAATGATAAATAGATTAATTTTTTCCTATTAACACAATTTTGTTTTATATTTAGGACAACTGATTTGTTCAAAAGTGGATCCTTACCTAAACCATGTTTGGGATTCAACAACGTAGGTGGTAAAAGTGCTACTGAAATTTTACGTTCATTGAACTATGGTGGTGTGATGGTAACTTATGGTGGAATGTCACGAGAACCAGTTGTTGTACCAACTGCTTCATTTATATTCAAAGACGTTCAGCTTAGAGGTTTTTGGATGACAAGATGGCGTAAAGAAAATTCTTTAGAAAAACAAAATAAAATGCTAAATGATCTTATTCAGTTCATGAAAGATGGCCAGTTAGTTGCACCGGCGCATAAAACTTTACCATTGGATTCTTTCCAGGAAGTATTACAAAACACTGTTTCATCCAAAGGATTTATCGGTTTCAAATACTTTTTAGATTTACAAAAGTAAAACTACAATGATAAATGTTTTTATGTAAAATATATTTTTGTATAACTAATGTCTGCAGATTATAAGACTATGAAAATCTAGAATACCCATCTTGTTTTAAACCTTTTTTTAGTATCTAGATAGTTTTTACAAAAGTAATATTGTAAATATATTTTGTGTTAAATTTATGTGGTGTTAAAATTGTTTGATATTTTTTTTTTGTTTTGTTGATTCATTAAATAATTTTATCTTATCAAAAACTTCAGAATTTATTATTAGTTTAATTCTATATTATAGTTTTCACTTTTCACAAGAAGTAAATCAGTTTTAGGGAGCCAGTATAGGCAACTTAACATACTTTTAAGTGTGTGAGCACCTGAACGCAAGCATTAATTGTTCTACTAAACAAGGCATTAAAAAGCATTAATTTTTGACGAATTTATTAATAAACTTTTATTCAAATTTAACTAGTTAAGTTTTAATAAGACGACAAGTAAATAGAGAACATAATAGAAAAATTAATAATCATATAATTTATATTAACAAATGTACGTAACAGTTGTATTATATTTATTGATTTGAAAATTTTTGATATTTTACTGTCGTAACATGAAACATGTATGCATTGAGCTACAACATACTTGTTTATTGGTAAATATTCTGTATTTCTGTAAAAAAAAAGTTGCCGATTCTACAATTCACGAGCCTACAGATATGCTTGCGCTTGAGATTTTCTTGTGAATATTTCATGTTTACTGAAGTTAAGTTTTCTTTTTTCACAAATTAATTTTTAACAATTAAAAAATCAACTTTTAAATTAACATAACGAGTTTATTTTTTATGTTTTTTTATTATTTATCAACGTAGTTAATACTCATTTAGTGTTACATATTTTAACCGACGCGTATGACAAGTGATGGGTAACCGATGGATTTAAATTATTTGGACAATATTTTGAGGAATTATTACGAGTTATCAACCGCGCGTAATTTCTTTGTTGAAACCAAAAATACCACTGTTTTATCGATACTTTTTTTCGACAATTTTAGAAACACCTGGTCAATTTTTTTTTTAAACGCAGATATAATAAGTTTTACGTAACATAGTATTATGAACATTTCAAAAGTCTTAAACAATGAAATCGTCTTTGTTCAATATACTAACGAAACTTTTTTTTTGGAAACTATTCAACACAATATTGGTTTATGCGAAACGTCTACAAGGATTTTGTATTTTGTTACGAACGAATGAATGACGGTTTGAAGTGTTCTTACTGTGGTCAGAGGTAAAGAAACTGAGATAGTTCTTTCTCGCATTGACCCTTGCCAGTATTTTAGTATAAATAGCTATCGCGTATAATTGTACCGAACGAAATTGAAAACCAAAATGTAATAAGTCTTGAATCGTTGCGAACTATAGTAAGATCTTGACACGACACAAATTAAATTCAGGCGCCAAACCTGTCAAGAACCACGTACGCTGCGGACTGGTAATATTTTTCGGCGAATTACGAACCGGCCCGGTTCAATAAACACGAATTTTGTAGGAGCAATCGTCCACCCCGTTGTTACTTTTTAATGCCACCGAAATGTCAATACAATCATAAAAGTTATGATTTTACAAAAATATCTGGTTCAAACGCGGTTTAGCTGGTCCAACGGGATTTTTTCTTTTTTCCACGTGCACACAATTAACGCGTCGATTGTTGTGCAAGCTGCTCGTCGCACGTCGCGCCAAGCCGGTACGGGTTCGGAGCGGTACCAGGTGTAACAGTTGATTACGTTTTTTTCAACCTTTTATACATATACATATTACATATATTATACACCTATATGTTACAACACTTATTATTATTTCTGTACGCAGCAGCTGTTTACAGTTTCCATCTGTCGTCGAAGCGTGTTTGTACCCGATCCAAAAAACCGGCCAGGCGCCGGCAGCTGCCAACCCTTTTGGCCGTAAACGATTTTATTGTTTTCTGTGAAAGAATGCATGCAGGTAGGTATTCTGCGTGGTACTCATTAGTTTTGTTTTGAATTCTCTATACAAAAAAAAAAACGATTTTTTGACACATTTTTTTGTTAAAAACGGAGATATCCGTTCCACCGTGCCAATGACCTATTTTCGTAAACGTTATTTCATCTGTAAACACAGTTCCTTTTATAAAAAGCCGTCATTTTTTTTAGGATTTTGAAATTCTATACGTTTCTGAATATTGGGTACTCGAAAACACCGCACGAATTCGAAACTTGTATGTGACACAGGCGATGTATGCGATCTGCAGTGTTTGTACGAATCGAAAAAAGGACTCGAAAACGGTTTTTAATGCGGATTAGCGGCTCGTTTAGCATGATGTTTCGGTACACCTAAATCGGATACACCGGAAATATAGCCCGCACGAATTAGTAAACCGTACATTGTTAAAACGCGCTTAACGACACATTCGCGCCGTGTAAAAAAAACTTAAAAGTTACAGAAAAAATGGCGATTGTTCGTCAAAATACCGGAAACGAAACACTCTGAGTACGTGCGTGACAATGTGTTTCATCACTTTTGTGATGTCATTTGTTGTGTAAAACACACAA
>CM029362.1:19828815-19844614 GCA_017140985.1 Hormaphis cornu
ATATTAGACGCTTCGGCAATAAATAATAATCATTGCCTTCGAAGATACGGTTCCGAACGAGCTCAGTTGTAGCTCTATAGATGTCGTACCCGGTAGGTACATTTTGTCAAGAATCAGCTTTACTCGAAATTTTTCGAAATCGCTCGACAATTTTAACAGACCCGTGTCACATCTGTTCGAATGATTTACGTAAACGTTTCAAATGGATCGTTGTTGCCAAAAAACTAAATCGACACGTCAAAAACACGCGGTTTGCCGTAATTAACGCTTGTACTTTTATTATGACCGTAACTTTTTCGATTTTGAAACCGCTCGAAGCACCGGACTTTTCGTCAATTAGGACGACCACTCGTAGGGTTTTTACCGCCCTAAAAAGTTATTCGCAGAAAAAGAAAAACGTCGTTTGTAAAAACGATTTGCTGCGCTTGGAATCTAAAAAAAAAGAAAATTAAAAAAAAATACGTTAAACTTTTTCGGTTTTATATTACTTTTTAACGCGCGTGTTTACTTGTAACAATAATAATAATAATATGAACTACGTACTCAATAAACGTAATTAAATAACACGAAATCATAACGCGATCGATATTGTGTTACGACTTCAATTGAAATCACATTACACGCGTGTATCATCGTCGCTCTTCGAATAAAAGCCGCGAGATCGATGATCAAAAACTCTTTACTTCCGTTCCTATTTGAGAGCAGCGTCCCTTCAAAACGCCCGAAAATACGGTATTACAATGACATACGTAGTGAGAACTCGATCGTATCGAAATACGAACAATTTCATTTGTCAAAAGTTTATGGCGGCGAAATTTCGGGTGAGGCCCTTTGTGCAAAAACGGCCTCGTGTCGCGTGCACTATTCTTGATCCCGTAAGACCGTTTTTGACATCCCTCGTTGCACAAATAACGATTGTTATCATTATAATTTCGAACGGGCCTCTAAACATTTCGTGCCCGAAAGGAGGGTTTTGCGTAACGAAACGGCGGAAGAGACGGGGTAGTTTATCATTTACGATCGTCCCGCGAGCCGGCTGCTGCGGCGGTCTCTTTCTTCTCCACGTTTTTCTAAACGCGTTTTTATTTTTTTTCCTGTTTATTTCTGTTAGACGGCGAGGGCAGGCTGCAGCCGCGTGTCTGGCGCGTGGCAGATGTTCCGGTTTGTCGTCCCTGCAGCAACGACGAGAGAGATCCTTAAAAATATAACAATATTATATCTTGCACGCGTCACGTGGGTGCTCGCACCTGGAACTCGGGAATGTCGTTTGTTTTTTTATGGTAAACTCCAGCCGCCGGTTGTACAGAGCGATCGTTTTGGCGAAGAACGTGTCGTTTTCGTGTGACACGACGGTGTTATATAATTTTTTGTATGCCGTCAACAAAATGTCTACCCGAAAAGAGTGCCCGACCGATTTCCACACGTCGTAATCGCGTACATTTTTCCTGGGTACTCTTGAAAACAACCGCCACGATCGCGCTACTACTGCTGGTTTTCTTACAACGTCCGCGATGCACTCGGAATCGTTAAACGGATCGCTTCGGTTATTATGAGATCGATTAGAGAGAATACTATACGAACTCTGATCGAATGATCTTCCGGTGTTTTTACACTGCCTGTACACGTCGAGTCGTCGGACGACACAAAAAGTACCATTATTTTATAATGGTCGTTGTACATCCGTTTTCGGCACCCATCTTCTTCGCGGGCCAGCTCTCCAACGAACAACCCCCCGCGGGCTTTTTCAAACGGAGTTATGGCGGACACGCGCGCTCAGCTAGCACCTGCGGTCGCGGTCCAGCCGGCCGTCGTCTACACGCGCGTGTTTTATTATTACCAAAAACACGCGGAAAAAAAATTAAAATAAAAAACTTTTGATAAACTCATTCCGCTCGAAAGATCCTCCTCAATGCGAGAAATAAATATACGGTATATATTATCGTCAACAATGGCGAGCAAAAAGACGACGTGAAAATACGAAATCATATGTGCGCTTACCACGAGAAACTGCACTCGCACAAAAGCGCACATTGTTATACTAGGATTGTTGTCGTAAACGCCGGGAAAAGAATCGATAAAATATCAAACGCAACAAATGTACAGTGTTGGAGAAATTTCGACTGTCCGCAGTGTAAACAACGCGCGTTTTTTTTTTGTTGAAAAAATCACGAATTTCCTACTCCTCGCGTGTGACGGTATCCGGCGCGAAACAATTATCGATTGAAAAACCGTGTACGGGTATTATTATAGGACAAGACGAATTTTCCTTGATAGCATAAACAGCTGACGTTTGTCTGCTCTGGTCGACAGAAAAAAGTACTAAATCGAAAATTTTCTAAAAAAAACCCGTTCAGCGTTACGCGACACAAGTATGAACACATCAAAGATGAATTAGTACGATTTTTTATAGATCAGAACGCGTACTTCGTTACATTTAAAACATGGAATCCGCGATGACGATCGATATTTACAGAGGATGTATTATACGCGGTATTATTCTAAACATATTTTATACCTACATATTGTAGTGCTGGACAGGTTTGACGACGGCCTGTCGATTTGAGCGTCCACCGCAGCCGACGCCAACGGATAACGGCAAGAAAGTGTCTCACTTTCCTCTAAATGACGAAAATCAGTATAAATTGATAGTACAAAACATACGTTAATCATATACTTAGACACTGTACGCGATCCGTACGGCTATAGCAGGTATATTGATTATTAAGGACTTCGTCGTTCACGGATTTTCTGATACGACTGAGTTTGTATTTTTCCAAATTTCGTACCGAAAACGGTTCTAAGCTCGAGTTTATATCAAGAAACGTCAGTTATTGGACGTTTGGGAGCACTTTATCGTTATTTCAATAGTATAAACGTATTTTGAGTCACATTTCATTTTTAAAAACATCGTTTTGTATTTCCATGATCGTGATTTTTTTGATAGGCCAACACATGAATCAAAAACAAGAACGCTGTTTTTACAAGATGATTTTGCAAATAAATAAGTTTTCATAACTTTACGGCCGTTTGAATTCACGATCGAATTTCGTCATAATTTCAACGTTTCGACTATTGTTTACTTCTTTGAAAATAAATATTTTCAAAAATTATCTCGTAAAAACGTAATTGTAACGAGTTCGCAAAACCGTTTTCAGAATCGGATAACCCTATTATAATTTATATAGAACTGCTGAGACCATATTATTTGCGTCGTAAAATCCAGTGCGGCGATGACCATTAATATTTTTTATGTTTGTGTACATCAATGTGTACGTGGAAATCATGTAATATCAAACAATTTTTTTTTAGTTTACGTTTTGAAAAATGTACGTTTCGCCACTCGCTGAAATTTTGTCTTGGCCAGCGCACTCACAACTGTGCAGCACCGTTCACATCTTCCGCCCTTAATGTTTCTTTAATTTTACACCCCTTTGATAAGTATATAGTGTTTAGAATGTCTGTTATGGTAGATTTTTTCATACGTGGTAAAATGATTACTACATTAGAGAGAGAAAAAGAATCCGGATGGCATCAGATTTCTTCAACGCGATCATTCTGGAAGAGTGAACTCATAATATATTTACTCGTGTTCGGAATGTAACTATTACAAACTATATTACGGTGCCTTACAATGATCTTAAACACAGGCGCACTTTTCTCTCACATGTCTTTAATTACCTACCTACTCTTTTTCACGTCCATTGTATAAACAGAACGTTTCTCGGATATAAAGTTTACAGAAAAAGATTTTACCAACGATTTTCACAAAACGCTCGTTGATAATACTTCGTTTTACTCGAAGACATAAAAATCAAAGTGAATTATTTTGAGATGATAAAAGTGTCACTAATTACATTGGGTATGTGTTTTTCGCTTAAGCCGTTAACCGTACCAATTTTTTAGAATACTTTGTAGACAGTCATCGGTACGGTTATGTAGTTAGATTAAAAGCATGTAGACACAATGCTGTCGTGAAAACGATTTCTGTTTAGAGTCTTGACCAAACGGCATAAAACTACCGACCGAGGAGGTTGAGCAATAAAACGTATCATAAACCAATAGACCAAAGCCAAATGTACGGCTATTTGTCGACTGACATTTAAAAAATATAAATACTCATGTATTATAGTGTTACATTATAAGAGGCTGTTCGATATTTACGCATGGTTTACTACATATTATTATTATATGCAGTCCAATAAAATGTGACACAATACCTTTAAAAGTTATATCAATAAAATGTTTAGTTACAAACAATACAATATCGTAATGATTATGTGTATCTATATATACGTACACACGTGAAGAACGAAGACAGTTATTTGGGCCATTACAGTAATATGATGGAATAATGATATAAAAGAAAGAACGATGAAAAATGTCACGCTATCCACAGTGATTCTATTGTAATTGTATAGAAATATAACTAATGTACCACTATAAGCAGGAACTTTTGGTTATCTATTTGATACTTTCGAATTGTAAGTGAAAACAAGCAATAAAAAACAAACATAATCGGACCAGATTATACAATATACCACTTACTAGTTACCTAAATTATACTAAATGTATCAAGGAAATCGAAAATTCAAAACCGATACAAATGCACCTGTAAAAAACGTTTCTTGTCCAATAAGTATAATAAATTTCATTCATGGGAAAAAAACCTTTTGGGGGTATTGTTTTTTTGGCCGGGAAATTTTCTTAAAAATCCTTTAAAACGGAAAGGGATAACTAGAATGAAAAAAAAAAAAAAAAGGTTGAAAAGCTAAAATAACGTTTACAAATAGAACACAATAAAATCGTTTAAATGGGCCGTAAAATATTTTTCAAAAGTACTTTTTGCACATTTGTTTTATTTTAAAATGTAATAGTTTTCAATCGTTCACCATTACACGTATAATGAAATAAAATAAGCAATAACTGAAAGTCACTAATTTGTATGCAAAAATCACAACAAGTTTTTATACATCTTTTAGAAAGCCGACTGGCTCCACGTGAACAATAGACGACAAAAACTCTCAAGTACACACATGGAAACAATAAAAACGAATTCGTTATAACGGTTCTAATCCGGGTTCTACATTGTATTACAAACAGTGTTAAACCTAAAAGAAAATATTTCACACGAATAAAGTTTTTACATAAAAAACTTGTTTTCAAATCCATCTGATAAAAATAATAATTTTTGATACAATACCAAAATGAAATATAAGTATTTGGAAAATTATATTTGTAATTGAGTTTTTTTATTTTATATTAATCGTACAATTAGGTATTACAAAACAACAGCTACTTGGTACTTTGAAGTTCAGTCGAAAAAAAATTAAAATATGAATAGTTCTAACGTTTTAAATTTTTTTAAAAAAATAATATTATAACTATACATTATATTTAGTTTAAAACTCAAAACATTATAATGATTACAAGACTCGAGGCAATAATTGCGCTATGAAAGTTACTCGAACGAAACTATTACTTAACTGTACATTATTTTTCACTACCACTAAGTACCATTTAATGTGTAAATAGTGCGTTTTAATTTTGACGAATCTCAAATTTTCATTATTCATTATTTTTTGTACACGCCAATTATAGTGAAATATTATAATTTTACAGTTTCATCTGGCTATAATATACAATTTTAATGGAATTAACATATATCTGTAATTATATAAACGTATATTTATTTACTTAAAATAAACGAAAATATCAATTAAAATTAATCAATTATAAGAATTTCTACAAAATAAGTTTGTTGTTAATTATCTTAATTACAAACATCAAAATTAGGAATTCGCCATATTAATCAATACAATTAGAGAACTTGAAATAATTAAATTGTTCTCGGCACATAGCGTCTTCTAATAAGATTAATTAAAAAAATATCGCTATTTACAAACATAATGTATTTATTTACATAACATTATTATAGTCATAAATAATTACGTTTTTGTGAATATGTAAAACGTTTTTGCCTGCCTCTGCAGATAGCAATCATTTCGTAATTAATGCTTAGGTACGGGTTTTTCTCAATTAATACAGAAAAATATATTTTATTTTTAGGACTCCGAGTGAAGTGTGCAAAAAAATAAGATTAAAAACTACATTTTGACATTGTCAACGAAATTACTCAATTGTTATGGCCCAGAAGACGACGTGATTAGTCTATTCCGAAATTATTAGAGTGTAATAATTACTTCAACATCGTTTTGCTGAGATTTTCGTTACCTAATTGAAAACGGACTATATTTGAAATATGCACTGCAACTATAGACACATCAAAAAAAAAATGTTTGAACAAAATTGTGCAATATTTTTTAAAAATTTGTATCGTAAACTTCTCTTATATACCTACCACCGCCCTGCTGTGGGCTGTGGACTGTTAAGAAAAAATATATTTGTCGGCCAGTAAAAATATTTTTAAAAAATGCACTGTCCATTACAGTTTTGCGTAGGCATATCGCGCCATTCTCGGAAATCGAATAAAATCCACGAAACAAAACGAGTTAGTTACACAGGTACCTGTGCGTTAACATTATTGCAAATTAGCATAAAACCTAATGATATAACACAAGTATTCGGCAGTTAGTTTACGCTAATAAACAATATAATTAGACGTCGGGTGAAAATCGAGTTTTAAACATAATAAATATGCGTTGTATCTACTTTTTTTTTATACGTTTTTTAACTGTTTTTTGTACTACAGTTGTCGTCCCCTCGCATCGGACGAACACTGCGCAGGGTTCGGCGCCACTAACGGCCGTCATCTTTACGCATATTTTTACCCGTAGAAATAACATTCCCGTAAAATAATTATCGTACGACTAAAACATAAATTTTGTGCGCAAAAACCGGAAAATGTCAATTATGAGTACGAAAATCCGAGTCGTGATACCTAATAATACGACACGGTATATTATAATTATCTGTTAATATGGCCAAATTTCAATAACCGCGTTAACAGTTGTAACGCCAAACTTGATTGTACATATGTTTTAGAAAATTGCGATCTCCAAGTCAATGTTGACATTATTCGAACGTTTCTACAACGTCAAGTGATATTTTATGCTCGGAGAGTAAAAAAGAGCTTAAGAGTTTAATATAAGAGATTCCAAAGAGGTACCTACCTATTTATTATTATACACACCTGCAACATCTATAAGTCTATAATATGAGCACTCGAGTCGTTAATTTTATTCGCTATGGTTATTAACGCAGTTTTCAGTGAGGCGATTTGATTAAAGTATAAAAACTAATGAGCGCAGGCTATTCAATTATTTGTTCCACTGTCCGATTATGACCGTATACGGAACCGTTATTTAAGTAAGTGCTTACTTTTCGAAAAAAAATAATTTTCCACGGGTGAACTCGCATTATCACGTACAACACTTAAATCAGCAACGAACGTTTATTTGGTACGTTCTTTTTACGTGGATATGTAAAACAGCGTGTTAAACTGCAGTATTCCGCGTGTAGGATTTTCATAAAGAAATATTTTTGTTTTACAATTTTGTTTTCTTACTGCCTTGAAAAATGTTTATTTTCTATACGGTTATTACGAGTATATATATTATACGTATATTCGTATAATATGTTGAAGGTACGTGTTAGTATAGAAATCAAAAACGATGGTTTGATTAACATCCATTTCTGCTACGTTCATTATATTCTGTATCATAATTGTATCGTTCATATGTGTATAAAAATTAACGTTTCTACGATGTCTCGCGAACCGTTCAACCGATCTTCGTGAAACATTCCACGACATATTCGTCACAGCTCAGGGAAACTTTATGGCCGTGTTGCTCATTTCTCCCAAAAGGGACGAAAAAGTGGATAAACGTGTAGCTGTACATAGCCCGCCGTATCTGTTGAGATCCGGAACCGCCGAACGGCCCATGAGTGAGATTTTCCGAAATTCGAGTCTTAAGGTGGCGAAAAATTGCAAATGTTCCATCGGTTTTTTTTTTGTTTCAACGACGGTGATCTGACAATAACGAAAGTTATCAGTTGTCTGCCGTGACAAACTATAACAGCTTAAAAAATTTAGCAGCTTTAACAACTGCATAAGTAGTATAATATTATATTATCCGTACACAGTATTATACAATAAACGTTACGATATTATCGTTCCATAAACTAATAATTCTCCGTCGTAATTTAGCCCGTAGTACCACCGCCGGAAAGTATTTTCTATATTATGCAAACGCCTCGTCTGCTATTATCATTATACAGGTCATCAGCTGCACGGATAGTTTTTAGTCGTGCACGATTC
The DNA here is from genome assembly GCA_017140985.1 of Hormaphis cornu. Classification (NCBI taxonomy): domain Eukaryota; kingdom Metazoa; phylum Arthropoda; class Insecta; order Hemiptera; family Hormaphididae; genus Hormaphis; species Hormaphis cornu. Next base: position 19,837,094 of record CM029362.1, read on the forward strand.
ATGTAACGTTTGTTTTTTTTTTAATTAATCTATTTAATTTGAAACATTTGACAGCGGCGAAAAGTAAAAAAAAATTTTATAAAAACTATTGTGGATCAGCACGAAGAAAATCGATTTTACGAAAATTTCAATCTTGATATTGTTGAAAAGAGTTATTTTTTCGTATACTGCGCTATCGCGTGGGATTGTGCCTTCAGGTCCGTCGGCGCTGTATACAGCTCGTAATCGATAATGTATACGAATTTATTACACAAATCATTTTGCAAGACAGATCCACTAGATTTCTCGAATAAATGTTTCGTCATGAACCGTCCATAGGACCAACACACGTTTCAGATGTCGCGAAGAATCAAACCACATATTTTAATGCGTTTTAACGACCGTCGGCGTGCAGGACGTGGGTGCAGTAATGTGGTCGACAAGAACATTGTACAACCAAAACCTGAATTCGATCATAATAAATACGTATTTAGGAAAAAAAATATAATCAACCAATGTTTATGTAGGTATATTTTGTATAATGTGCAACATATACAAAGTATACATCATACGTAAGTAGAACAAACGTTGTGAATACCGCGATAAGATCTTGAGGCGTTTGAGCTATTGGTTTGGTAATAGAATATAGATGCTAATATAATGAATTTACAAAAAAAAATTAAATCAAGTTTTCTGCAATTATGTACATAATATACCGATATTTTTTAAAAAAAATTTCAACACGATTTACTAATAAGAAAATATAAAAAAACATTTTTGCATTTTAAAACGTATACAGTTTGTGTTAAATTATACACATATCATCTTAGTTAAGCAAAGCATTATATTATATTATTTGTATGGTTATAGCCGTTTAGATGTACCTATCTCGTATAACTAAATTATGTCTTGATAAGACTTATATGTTTTCGAAATATCGATACGCCGTAAGTAGATACGTCGTTTTTTGACGAACGCATGGAACACAAGTATATATATAGGTACTTTTTAAATGTCTTCACTATTGTTTTACCGAGAAAAAAAACTGATTTAATACTGCGTTAACAATAATTTTAGACTAGCGCAGCGAGGAACGTATATTATATTGATCTTACACAGTGAATTTTCGAGTAAAAGCAGTGCAATCGTTAAATGTCGAACACCGTAGCTTGTAAATAGATGCTACGCTGCAAGTTACGTCTAATGCATATTATAAATACCTATACTATAACGTATTTTAATGATAAATTCGTCAAAAAATACACGTTTCTTCTTTTTAAGACTTTAATTTTTATACCATAATATAGCCGCACGAAAAATGTGGTGACAGTTTTTCTTTTTCGTAATACATTATAGGTATCTAAACAGCGGTATAGATACCAATGATTGACAGTAAATACTGTTTTTTTGTATTAATTCAGACTGTTACCTGTACGAAGAACAAAGTAATAATATTAATTATGACGAAAATACTCGTTCGTCATCAGTATGATCGATAATTACGTATTCGAATCACGAGAATCGTTCGCGCAGGGCACGCTTGTATCGACTGAATAAAAAGTACGTCATGTCGTATCTATTTACGCTAAATAATCAGAAAATCGCACACGTCGGACACTTTTTGCTGTCACTATACCGTCGACAATAATTATTATTACATTATATACGTTTACAATACCAGTTATAGTTTATGGAACTACTCGTTTCAATGAACGTAAAGAAAAAGATTTTCTTTAATGTCTCGCAAGTATAATATTATTACATTATGGCTAGTGAAAAAAACGTGCAGGATGAATTTTTTTTTTATCGTGAAAAGTATTTTTCTTGTGGTCTATGATTTGATTTTTTTTTTTTTCATATTTTTATACTTACGAACGTTTGGATCAGAGGACTTGGCGGTTTTCTTTCAATGCGCGATTTTCGTGAGAACCGGCCACTAACCGATTTCAACATACAATATTACACGATTTATACAAAATAATAATTTATGGTCTGCAACGTACGTAATTTAATCCATCGACGTTTTCAGTAAGAGAATGAAACTACTAAAAATCGAAAATAGTAAACGATGTATTTACAACACGATAAATTTAGATTTTTTTTTTTTTTTTACCTTTCGAATTTTTGTTTTTCAACAATTATTTTTTTTGTATGATATTACAATCACGGTTTGAACGGACGGAATCGTTTGACTGCGTTTTATTCATTGATCAATTTAACTTATTATTTTATTCGTATAGACTAACATAACCGCACTATAAATTTAAAACGATTATACATACTTAACCTGGCGATTAGAAAAGAGAAATAATATGGTCCGAATGGTTGGAAATTTTCACGCGTTATTCAAATGTGTGAACTAAACTTTGCGACTGATTTCTCTATTTATCTACCGTCTCCATTACGCTATTTGCGAGCTCACTCCTCGCAGAATCGTTATTTTAATTGCTTTTTATTGTGCTATAATATTATAAGCCTACCAAAACAGCGACCCAAACTACACACGCGACCTGGAGTGATTTCGGCTTTTTTTTTTCATTTCATACTCTCACGCGTTCGTCGCAGCTATGATATAATACATTGTGCTGCACGGCGATTTGTGCCCGTTGACGGTAATAATCGTTATTGTGCCAACGGATAAATCGATAATTATCGATACACATAATAGTACGACGTACAAACGTATAAATTATTATAACACAATATTATTACACAAACGACTGCAGGCTGGCACGGTCTTGAACCATTTCACCCGTCGCCGCTCGTTTTTTATTGCACGCACGTGCTGCAGACCTGCAGCGCAGCTCCTCACGCGTGTCGGACTCGCCTGATAATATTACGGTTCGGATATTATTATGATATCGTATTATATACCTATTTTTTTTACAGCTCTTGTATACGTATACGTACAGTAACGTTGAAACCGAGAGATACGTCGTCTTTTGTTTTAAAATATTTTTTTTTTTTTTACTGATTATAAATGACGTGTGTTTCACAAGAGAGACGAGTTACGCTGGGCTGGACACGTATAAAAACGTACTGTATATTATTACTCCTCTGGTTAATCCGCGCCGAATGAGTTTCTCGCTTCTTCATCAGGCGTTCGATAAAACGGACCTATTGGAAATCGTAAATCATTATTGTAACGTAAATGTTTTCGTCGGAGCACGTCTCAACGTGCTCCGGAGAAACACGATAGCGTTATTGCGGATCGATCGGAAAAGAAACGACAACACGACTGCAAGAGTGAAAAAAACAAAAATCAATTTTCAAAACATTCGTTCTACAACAACCGCGGATTTGCAGACTGTTCTCGCGGGATTATTTAGTTGTTATTATACGTTTTCAGGTCTGAAAACGGTTCCGAGCATCAGAGTGTCCGTGATCAGTCTATTGAGATATTATCAAATCAAGTAAATTCAGTATATTGTTATGTAATCACCCGCCTATTTCTTTTACCGAGGATTTTTATTTTGAAATCGTTTAAGTATTTTCTCCCAATGGGCCTGCTGTAATCATCCAAAATGTATTCTTTAAACGTCGTCGAAAATTTATAATAACAGCTATTATGCGGAGTGGCAAAAAGTCCCGTGCGCGTCATATTAGGTACACGAAATAACAGTTGGTTTTTTTTTTCCTGTTTGTTGTTTTTCTAACACGATACATCCAAATTTACCACCGGTCGACCTAACTGCTCGCTATACTACTACGCAGTGAAGTACACAATCGTGATTACAATAAATCTTTTTTCTAATCTTTTTCGCTTTTCGGAGATCGCTCGAACACGTTCGTCGAGTGAAACATGTTACGCCGAAAATATAATATTGTGTGCGCGTATGTAACTCGATCGTTCTCGCGGTGCACGGTGACCTGCAGACCAAAATGCCGTTTTCAACGAGTCGTCTTTATTTAGGTACACAATGCGTTTACTGTGCTGTACGACATCTGTAAAATAAAAAGGATGTTCCATTCAATTATTATTATTATACACCCACACACACACCATATTCAACGAAAATCTATACTATACAACAATATATTCGACGTCCTGTTATGTAGGAAGCGTGTGAAAAAGCCCTCTGAAAAAGGATTTCATTGTGTCGGACGATATCCAAAGGGTTAGTACGTCTGGTATACGTATGCGGCTGATATTGCACCGAACCCAACACAGCGCTTTTAGAAATTTCACCCTTTTCTCGCGACAGCTGTGGAATTTCGAACTATATATATACACACAATATAGGTAGCACGTGTGAGTGTTCTCCGAAGAAAATTCACATTACAATCTCGAAAATATTCTATTTTTTTCGGAAATTATTTTGTGTTTAAACTATTGATCATACACACGTTTCTTTTTATTGAAATTTCGTCGGTCTATTGCGGTGACGCCAGATTTTTCAATTCATATGACCACCAGGGGACGACTCGCGTCATCGTCAACATCATCATTACGTTTGACACGCGCGTGTATTTTAAAAAGCGCTTCGTTTAAACCGTCGCACGTTGGTTTACCGGAATTATTATTATTATGTTACGCTTAAATTCGGCTAAATATTGGTAAAAATTTCGTTAGCGAGAGAACACTGCCGAACGTTCCGGACCGTTTCTCAAGAATATTCTTCAAAATGATTGTACGATACCTTAATTTTACATCGTGACACGAAACGCGCGTATTTGTCACCCCGGTATTCATCTGGATTACGATAGAGGCGATAGGTTTTTTTCCGAGATTAATAGAATTTTTTGAAACCCAAAACTTTTATCGATGAACGTAATCGTACGAGCGACGTCAGTACCATCGACTGGTCCGCCCATCGTAGATTTTTACATTTTGTTTTTTCGTACCGCGTAAATAGTATCGCGATAATAAATAGGGCGTACACGGCGCGCTAATCGTCGACACCGGGAAAGCGTAGGATTTACAAGACGGCAGAAAGGACAACTGGTTTGGCGACGAAAAAAAATTGAAACGCTGTGGAGAAAAAAAACATGTGGGTAAAACGGGAAAAATACGAACGGTTTTCGAACAATTTTTTTTGTTCACGATGTTTAGAACGGTGTGCGAGCGTGTCCAAACGTTTCTTTCGACGTGCGAATAAACAACGACCTGTCGTTTATGTTGAAAACGAGTATGTGATCGCAAAAAATCGAATCTCCACCGAAGAAATTCGTACTTGTATTTCATTCGCGATACTTTTCATCGGTTCTCTCGGACGTGTAAACGCGGTAATTGAACACTTCTACAAGATTCATCAGTACGACCACAGATGTACGTTTCGCGATGATAGTTTCGTGACGTTTTTTTTTACTCGGAGAATGCAGCGTAATATCCCCAGTGCTGTGTAACCACTCGTATGTAATGTAGAAGATCAAGTACCTACTGGGGGTACTTTTCCTCCTCATTATTTTCGGCTATATTTTTTCGTAGAAAATAACGTTGCACGCGGTTCGTACACTCGTAGAGAAATTTAAATCGAATTCGTGCGTGCATTTTTCGTCTATTTCTTTAACGATTTCTACTGTAACGCAGCCAAAACAGTGGTCGAGGTATACACGCGTTGTAAACAAAAACTGCTGCTGCTGCTGCTGCGGTGTACGTAAAAAAAACGGAATAATAATGTGTAGGCAGATCGTTTATTTTGAATTAACGATACGCGCGTCCGAGACGCGCGTGTTATATATATACGTGTTTAAGTATCTAAATATTATGTGGTTTTTTTTTTTCTTGTCAATCGACGACGACGAGTCGGTAATAAACGTACCGGATCGGGTAGATAAGTGTACACCGATAGTGTTTCGGAATAGGTAGTCGTCGGGAAAAACATGGAAAATATGATCATGATCAAGATGTTCTCACGCGTATTTTTTTTTTGTACTCGACCGAAAAGATACGTTATAAAACGAGGTGTATTACGAGGCGGCGGGTCGAGTGGAAAAAAAACAACATCGCGCTCGTTTATTCGTACACACGATACGCTATCGTTTCTAAATTATGTGTGTACACTACTTATCCGGTCGTCTGCATGGCGGCACGTCTCGGTCAGTGTTTTATCGTAAAATATAAATCAAACCGTCGCGACAATAATAACAGTGTTCCGATTCGGCACTTTACCGGTGTAAACACGAAAGAGCGCAGTGTCTTATTTTTACACATTTTACAAACGTTCCTTCGGTTTTTGCGGTACCCGATTCTTGTCGGAAAATACGAAAAATAAAAACGATATGTGTTGTTTACAATCGTGTTTTAGCACGACGCGTAGAGTCTGATCGAAAATCATCGATAGACGAAAAAAAATGTTTGTTACATTAATGTATTTGGAGTTTTTTTTTTTTACAGGTAATCCGTTTTGGAGTCTGTTCAAAGTATACGATATATATCTTTCTCCTTCAGCGTTAGATTTTGTGTCGACCTGGACGAAACGTCGTAGTAAAAAGATTAAGAGCCGAGGGATCACACGTTGTTTGTTCTGAAATTTTCGGATTCAAATAGCAAAATTTGTTTTACAAAACATACTTAACGTTCGAGTCGTACGGATAACGTTCATTCGTGCGAGTTACGAATTTTTTTTCAAACGTATTTTCGAAACTTTTACTATACCCTTCACGGGGAAAAAAAAAAGATCAATGTAAAAACAACACATTCTTCGCTGCGCTCAGTGAAACCATGGAAATTCTAAAATTCAGGAATTTTTTTAACTTATCGGTACTACTATTTCTAGACCGTTGGAAAGTGAAAACATAGTGTTATAAAATCGAAATGATTGTAATAGTAATTATACGCGGATTAAAAAGAAATAATAATTTTAGCTAACACGGTAAAAATCCTTTAAAATCTATTATTGAACAAAGGACTTGTGTTAGTCGTTAAAAATTCGATCTTGACAGCTGTTAATGTATAGTGTTTAACGCTGTTTCGTGATAGCAAATCGCTAAAACCGCGTTTTGTTTTTCACTCGATCCGTATACTTGCGTAAGTAAACTACTAACAATCAACAAACTTTTCCTGTTAACATAAAACGGATCTTATTTGCAAACTGGGCAAATTAAGCGTATCCACTGCTTGTAGGCCACATAGAAAAGACCGATATATTGAATACGAGGAATGAAACGTTATTTACAGAACGCATTTGCCTTTGTATTCACTGTGTTAGCTTGTTAATTCTTCTTTTTGCGCGTTTTGTCGGCCACCGCATATACGACCATCCCATCCTCCTTGCTTTCCATCGCGGTCCTCCGTTTAGACACGACGCGTTCCTAGTCTTCGCCAGAGGCCATTTTGCTCCTGGATACTGCTGCTGCTGCTGTAATCGCTTCTGGATTGTATCCGACGCGTTGGGGTTTCTCAAAGAATTTATTTTTCGTACAAAACTGCAGCTTATAGTGCCGAAAATCAACGAAATGTTTTCCGATAATTTTTTTATCAAAACGATAATATAGTATATAATAGCCATCGAACACGCACGCGGCGCAAATAACAATAAATTTTTATATAACGTACCGTAATATTATTCTTTTCCCAACGGCACGTGACCGAACTGTCGA
>CM029362.1:19849614-19870432 GCA_017140985.1 Hormaphis cornu
TGTGTATATTCGTATAAGGGCAACGTGTGTTGTGCATAATATTAATGCTGTTGTTGTTGTTGTTGTAACTACGCGGAGGTTATAACTTCCGGAAACCGCGGTTCCGGGCGATATGGTGCATTATTATATAGCGGTAAAATTGTAAAAAGATAATTATCGTTGAATAGACTGTAGATACGACTGCAGTATAGAAAAAAAACGTTGCCTTCGAAAATACGACTCTGAGCGAGCTCAGTTGTCCAGTATACGTTCTGGAAATAACCAAATTTAACTATCTACGGTCCAAAAATTACGAAAATCCACGTACGAAGAATACAAATTTCAATAACGTGTGATTTAATACGATCTTAGTATCAATCGCATGACAGTGCGCGTAATTTCATTGTTCCGCCACTTTGTGCCACTTTTGTTTCAATACTGTGATATAGACTCGTGTAATACACGATTTGCAGCAATCATATGATATGTAACCACCCTAACTTTTTTTGTAACCAACCCTTATACCCTTAGCACCCTTACCCCTAATACCCTTAACCTCGCGAAGGTTAGTCGCAATATAATATATGGTCTCTGCGGTTCCGTAAATTGTTATTGTGTTATCAAATTTTCATTCTGAAAACGGTTCTGAATGTTCGTTATGATGTCTACTATATAATATTGTGTTTTTACCGGATAATAATTATCCGGTAAAAACACATAAATTATTTATGAAAATATTTATTTTTAGAGAAATAATAACAATTGAAATGTGGAAATTGTGACGATCGATTTTAAACGGCCGCATAAAATTATGAAAACAATTATTTATTTGCAAAATCGTCTTGTAAAAACCGTGTTTATGTAGGTTCTTGTATTTAGTCTCATCGCAGTGTTGGCAACCGAAAAAATCACAACGACGGAAGTGCAAAATGATGTTTTTAAAAATAAAATTTACGAATTTACGATTTTTGTTTTCATTCGGGCACCGTAAACATAAAAATTTATCAATATGATATCATACAAGTCATATGTAACATAATATATCATGTTTTCACAATTTCTGCGTGTTATCCGACACATTCAAACGTAAACACGAAATGCACACTGCGATCTGTAAATTCCGATCCTCGTATTTTCGTTAACATTGACGCCGCGGAAAAATCAAAAAATCTAAGCGAAAAACATCTTCAGCTAAACACGATATTGTGGACGGAGTGTACTGCGGATAACGATAAACCGTGTGAAATAATGTAAAATAATTACGTGAGACGATAACATTCGCGGTTCAAACATATTTTTGTACAATCACGTTTGAAACGTTCCCTATAACAGAATAAATTTAGTTTCATTATCCTGATACATCTCGTTGCTGAGTACAGTTTTTAAATCGCGTTTTTCGGTGACGAAAATAACATAGCTGTGGTATGATATCGCTTAAAACGCTTACGATCTATACGGTAAATAATACAAACTATTCATTTCTTTTATCGAAATTTCTATACTCGCGCTTATTCGTAAGCTTTTATTTCACACGGCGAACACAAAATGTGACGTTGTACAAAATGCGCACAACGTCGTAAATTTCTCTTCGAGTACGGTTTAATCGGGTAAAATTTTGATACGGAGTTTACAGAGTGTATACGTATTATAATATACCTGCACGGCTTACACACTTGAAATAAACGTTCGTTTTAAATATCAAAGTGCCGCCCGTATTGAGTAGTTATAGATTATATATACGTCGTTATAGATTGCGCGTGGTACACACACACACGTATCGGACGGTAAAAAGTAAACATTTTATACGCGCGCAGTGTACAACAAATAGAGAAAATAATAAATAAATAAAATAACGATTTTTTACACGATGTACACGAGTTCTAACGCAGCCGACGAAAACGTCGTCGCTGTCGTAATGTGCATGTAATATAACATAATATGAAGAGAAGATGTCGAAATTTTACCAACAACGCGTTAGATCGTCTGTACTACAGCGAAAAATTGCCCGCTATTGTATAATACGTAACGTATTATAGTTTCGCGCCGAAAGACGGTGTTCATAATCGATTCGAGTTCCGCCAGAAAGGATTTTGTGAAACACGCGGGCAAATATCGTTTTTATTTACAAACGTTTGTCGACGAATGCCCGACTAAAAAGTACGTACATCAGCCACGTACAATAAAGAACGCGAAACGTTTATCCTGGCCGGCCGGTGTTTCGGTTATCTGATTCGGATAGCCGATGTGCAGACACGGGTATTATAACACAGAGTTATATACAAGTTATTTACCGTCGTCACGGCTCGTTTCCGCGTTTCACGACGTATCGTCGTTGCGCATAGGATATTAACGTTGGGTTCAAACCCCCCGAAGTACTTACTTTCGATTGATTCGTATTGATTCTAAACCATGATGATTAAAACGTCATGGCGTACTTTGCTAATTTTAAACCACGAGACGGACGTTGTCTAACGTAAAATATGACAAAAAAAAAAAAAAATGGTACGATAAAATAAACCGTACAGTAATATTATATTTTCATCCAATCGAGCGTATTTTTTGTTTGGATTTTTATCCGCGTTCGTCCCCGATAATGTTGCGCTTAAAAAACGCGCATCGCGATACGGTTTTTCTGTAATATTATATAATGTTTTACCGCGGCGAATCGCCGACATTCGCATCATACGCGTCATCGCCAACAAAATGTAGATTCACTGTGTGTGTGTAGTGATGGCTGTTTTTTCTTTCGAAAAATACTTAATTATCAAAATTATAGGACCGGTAAACTTGCAGGCGGACGCACGCGAGCGCTATGGTCGTAAATTTTTGAGCGTGTACAGTTTGAATCTGCTGAAATAATAATATTTACGAATAATTTTTTTTTGAACATGTTCGTGTACGGCAAAAATGATCTCATAACTTTAGGTCAACACGTTGAATTGAAAAACTTACAAATGTCGACAACGGAACAAAACTGTAACTTTTCAACTTGATTTTAACTTTTGGCGAGTTAAGGCCGAGCCCCCTTGCAAGTAAGATACTTATATCGTGGCGTACGATTTCCGCAAAGTAAGTATGTTCAAATAACGTGATGATACGACGTTGTTGTATTGATTACGACTATCGTTATATGTTATAAACTCGTGTACAGTTTTTATTTTTTTGATACGCACATTTCTCGTATTATAGGCTTGTGTCTCGTGTCGAACAAAAGCATCAGACGAGACGGACTTTCGAGGTGTGGTGTTCAGCTGTTTAGATACACACTGGCTCGGGAAACATCGGCGTCGCAGTAGGCACTGAAATATATTCACGGTCTGGTGAATTCGACATCTGCAACGCGCCCTCCAACAGGAAAGAAACGAATTCCATCTATAATAGTCGTATTTTCCAAACACTGCGGACCGGGCGACTCCTTCGTCACAGTGTCGTAACATTAATTGTATCGTACAACTGTTGTTGTTATTAGTTATGAGATCGATGGTGTTAGTAAATTTAATCCGTAGTGGTAAAACGACCGTCCGCGTTTTCTCCGCAAAGACATTTTGACAATCGTTTTTACTACGGGCCGCTCCGACCTGCACGTTGAACGCCAAAAAAGTTTGGATTCCGGTTACAAAATGTGTAGTGCGTTTCATTTGTAGCCTTTCTCTTTGGTATTTTCATCGTGTTTTGAACATTACACGTGCCGAAAACGAACGGAAATTTGAATATCTCCAAAGTTTACGGTTATTTGTGTTTTCGTGTGGAAGGATCAATGAGCACAAAAAAAAATCAAGTCGGGAATTTTTTCAAAACTATATTTTATTCGAAATAATTTTTAAAATTTAACACGTTTAACAAATCCAAAAACACACACACACACGTTTAGACTAAAAAGCCCGATGGAGAGGCGAGCGTTGGTCCGATCGGTTAGAAGCCCATACTGTTTTCATAATTTATATCGTTTCAAGTTGGAAAATGATCGTCAATGATCGGTCGTATCACTCAAATCTGTGATTGATTTTTCCATTAGTATCAAATGTATTATGCATGTACAAAAAATAGAATATTTATAGATTAACATAATCGGATAAACAAATCGGGCAATCGGGTTTTTTCAGGGAGTCTTATTGCAAAGAAGATTAAATTTATTAGACCCAGATGCCCGGTAAATAAATATTACCGGTTTCACCTACTCGCGCTTAATGTAAATATTTTGGACTTTTCGTTATTTACATTAATAGCGTGGCTTTGGAATGTAATTCCATAGCGTAAAACCAAAGAATCCGTCTAAACCATTTCAAAAATATGTAAATAGTTAAATTTTTCATAGTTTTGACCGTTGAATTTCCGTGTACTTTAAGACTGTACTCGTTGGAACATTTTAAAAAATAATTATCAACAGTGAAATCCTCATAAAAAAACTGCGGTATTTCAAAAATATCTTAACTGAATTTTATTTTTGTTTATACTATACATATGCTTTTCTATCTCGAGTCATTTCTCTGATCGTCCCTATAGTCATATATTGGTGAGTAAATTAGTATTTTTTTTTTTTCAAAATAATCACGTAGTAAAACGTGTCGTATACGTTAGCATTATCTGCAGAGTTTGAAGTCTTAACTTAAAAAATTTGTACAATTTCCGGTCCTCGTTTGATACGTAAAATACTGCTCACCTTGGAATGTTCAACACCATATACATAATATAACGATCGGTTAGCATTGTGAACGATATCGATTAATGGATAATGAAAAAAAATACAACCTCAACAATGATTAATTATTATAGTATGCTATCGACTATAATTCCGATAAACGTTTTAATCTTTGTTTACATATTTGTTTGTTTTTAAAGCAATCAATATGAAGGCGAAAGACGCGTCAGCACGCAAAACACGAATACTCGTATAGTTTTAGCCAAGGAATATTTTACGTATTCAGAATTTCGGGGTACAAGATTTGCAGACATACACACATTCGGGCCCACCCACGGCATATTGCGGCCAATTTCGACTGACCGCTACTTTAGTATTTTTCAGCTATGAACACGCCAACCTTTATACTTTTGGATATTTTTATTGATTACACTGTAAATTATGATTTTTTTTTTTTTCTCTTTTCAAACTTATAAGTGTAACTTTTTTAAATTTTAAATTGGTACGAAAGTATTTGAATGCATGTTTTAGTCTTTATAATATATATATATCGATATCGTTCACGTGCGTTTTTGACCCTTCGATAGTTTTTCGTACGTATTCCTCCGCGCTCTAATAGGTATTATAATAACCGACGTGTCACGCAGATTATAATTTTAAGTGTTTTTACGTGTGATAGCGAAAATATGCAAATCGCCATGACAGTTAAACCGGTCGTAGTATTATCGTACCGTACTGAAATTTATAAAATACTTTGGTAATTGAGATCGAAAATCTCCGAGTCAGGCTGCCGAGAAGCTGCTGCGGTTAGGTCCAAGGACGATCACGGTTACGATGATAATGGCTGCAGTTGCATCATCATGACGATGGTAAATGACGAATGGCGATAAATTCGTTTACTTAATATTACATGTATACATCTAATGCTCGAAACCGTCATTAAATAAGTTTTTTTTTTTTGACATAAGTAAGTACATCGTTTAATGATCGCGAAAATTTGTAGCCATAGTAATTTGTAATGAAAATCTATATTTTTTGTTTATGTTTCGCGACCATTATAATCACGCCGTGGTCCGACTCTCAAATTTAATCGAGGCTAACCTATACACGGATTTAATTGCGCGTAATGATAGTTGGCGGATGCTCGAGATACTTTCTGCACAGATCAAGGATGAACCAATTTAGAGTCGAGTTAGTATAGTTATTAACTTTGACAAATTATATTTGATACAGCTGGTCCGTTAAAAAATAAAATGATTAAATTAAATTTGGGTCTTTATACATACATTACATATACTATATATATTAATCAAGAATTATAAAATCTTTTAAATCGAAACGCGATTTAGAATTTTTTAATTTTCTTAAGAGACACTAAAACGTTGGAACTGACTTATAATTAATTAAAACTCTTATTCATTCTCGGTATATATTGTCGTATACAGAAAATTATAATACGCATCTCACCTATGCAGTGAACGTGAAATTTTGGTAACCAAAATATATAATATGTAGGTACCTACATACATATAATAGAGTTAATAATATGAAGTTAAAAATGGTTTTACTTTGAACTCGAAAGAATGTTTGTTAAATAACTGCAAAACGTCGAGTTCGCACTTTACTGCAGAGTTGTGTGCAGTTATGCACAATATATTTAATTAAATCATACAAAAAGTGTTGATGAAAAAAAAATAGAAACCTTCTACACTTTTTTCATCCAATTAAACGTTGCTCCTTTCTCCAAAAAAAAAAAAAAAAACAATTAATAAATTAAAATATAAAGTTAGTGTATCTTTATTTTCGATTGCTCATACCTATTGTTTAATTAATTATTTATTTTTATCGACTACCGCGAAACATTCTATCTAATTTTTATTTCCATTTGGTGAAATTTCCACATACATCTTTCATAGACTTCAGATGAACATTAAATAATTATTTTCTTTTAATGGAAAAGTAAACAAATTAACAGTTACGTGGTGTATAATATTATTTAACCATTAATTATTTTTTTTTTAATTATAGCTTATAACGACATAGAAATCGTGAAATCCGTTCCATATTATTCGTTCGACGTGTACACCGCGCAATTTGATAGATGAACATGGTCTTTATAATAAGTTAAACTGCAGTAAAAAATTGCATAAAATATCTGAATTTAAAATAGTTACACGACTTGGTGTTTTAAAGTGGACGTCTACTTTATACATGCAGCTCATAAAGACTAAAAACGACACAAATAGGAAGTCATAATTATTCTTGAATCACTCGAAAAGAACGTAAGTTGAACTATAAATCAAGTTTGACGCAAGAAAATACTGCTGAATCAGTTTTTTGTCTATTTTAAAATGTATTTTTATTTAAACACAATAAACGATAGTAATTACAATAACATATATTTAGAATATTATGATTTAAAATCAATACTATAGTTACTGCTCTAATTAAATACTATATATTATTTAATAAATAAATATACCATTTGTTAACATGGGTAATTTTAAGTTTTATCAAACGGACATTATCCCCGTGTTTTTACAAATTATGTTTCGTTTGTTCAAAATAAAAATCTTATATTGGTCAACACGTTTATTACGGCCAGCATCAAAGCTCGAATTCGTATTATACACCAATATGTTATTTTTAACTCAATGCGAATGGTTCTACTGTTCTATCTACTGTTATCAAAGAAAAAAGATCAATAGATCCACAATTATAGGTACGTGAAGAAATGAAGAAAATAAAATTATTCTTATCTAATTCAATTTATGAATTTTAGCACGTCATTGATTGTATTGTGCTGACTTTTTGTCTTGAAATACTTTGAGAAATTTCGAAATTGTTTTACTTTTCGAATTTTGGATCATGACACTCGACAAACAAGCGAAATCTCAAATGAAGTCCTATATATCTGCGTCCAGTATAACAGCGTATCTTTGGAAAGATTACGTTATATTGATAGATCCGAGAAAAGATCGGAGCAGTATAATATTACAACCCGAAAAGGTGTTTGGGTTATAGGAATATGTAATATAGGAAAAATAACACCATTATTATAAATATTATAAAATCAACTCGTATTTTAAACCACGCGCAGAACTTAAAATCAAATTCATACTTTAATAAATATACATAATGTATATCACACGTCGTAAACAGCGAATCGCCCGAATGTAGCTTATTATTTTGCTCGTAAATAAAAGAACAGAACGTTTTCACCGCAACACATTCTTGCGCTGTTATGCGAAATAGAATACACAATATTGTGTGCACTTGTATGAAATATACCTATTATACATCTTTATAAATTATAATATTGTCAGGATTCACGTTGAACGTGATCGCGGAAGACCCACAGCTGTTTGAACTTATTTTACGATCTCGATTTCACGCGTTTTAACAGTAGGTGGTTACCAGCTACAGGGTTTTGCCAGTCAGAATCGCCGTTCGTTCATTGATGTTTATAACAATAAAAACCGAATAAAAATGGCAGTAACAATACGTGGGTCCACAAACGCCAAACTGTAGCAGCTGAAAACGAGTGCTGTTAAAACATTTAAATCAATCCATTCATTAAAATAATTCAGCTGGCTCTCGTCCACCGATTTTACATAATATTCGCTTATGGCATGCAGCAACAGTATCGTACGCAATGTCGTTCTATTCTTTACAGCAGCAGATTGTAGTGGCGCAAAATCACATATAATTTTGTCGCGGTCACCAAACATAATAACATTATAATATCGTACGTATAATATAATGTAGTATGGACCTATTTGGAAAAATCTCAATAACTTTCGATTGAACTTGACGCTCCGATAAACGTAATGGAACGATTCTAATCAAAACAATGTACATAATAATATGTGTATAATCCGTCTTGTAAATCGACTTAAAGATTACACCGAGAAGTTATGGTAAGCCACAAAAAAATTTGAAACACAGATTTACGACACCCATATTATTTATACAGTCCGCTGCATATTGCTTGCAGTGCGCAGGTTGTTGTCGAACGAACTGAACAGTTTATTAAAAGTGGTGCCCGATATTTTCGTCTTGCAGCTGTTTAAATAAAAACAGCGCATTTATTCGGCAGGCGCCTAAGTGATTTCTGAGAAAAAAAAAATTCGATACAAGACGACCGGTTAAAATTTGAATTGAAACTTACCGATTTCAGCGGTTTAATTTAACGGTTTTTTACACAAATAATTTGTGGCGACCGCTCCGTTTTTAAACACCGCGACCCTCCTCCATCACGCGTATATCGTATAATATAAATGATCCTTATTTCTGTATTTTTAAATTTTCAATTTTTATCATAGTGTTACGGAGGAAAATTACACATCAATATAATTCGTCTTATTATATTGTAATCGTACGCGCTTTTTTTATCTTTTTTTTTTTTTTTTGGAATCAAACCATCCGCAAATGACTCGCGGTTGGGTTAGCTCGCTGGGA
Organism: Hormaphis cornu; assembly: GCA_017140985.1. Lineage (NCBI taxonomy): Eukaryota > Metazoa > Arthropoda > Insecta > Hemiptera > Hormaphididae > Hormaphis > Hormaphis cornu. Next base: position 19,858,694 of record CM029362.1, read on the forward strand.
AGTGTACAACAATGTTATTATTTCGCTTGCACGCCACCGATTATAATAATAACAACAATATTATTAGCTGTGTATTTTTTACCAAGATTTCGCGTTTGCTTTCCTACACATACACCGACGTTAAACGATAATGAGTATTGTGTACAACGCAAACGGTTTTTTACACGATACACAGCGCGTACGCGTAACGGTCACAGGAAACGGCGCATAATTTACGCGTTTATTATAAATGAAAAAAAAAAAAAAAAAAGGAGGAACGTTTTCCAAACGGATTTTCTAATTCACACATTTCCTGTCGGACCGAATTCCTGAAATGCTTTTCCCACAGCTAACGCGTCCTCGAACGGCCTCGTCACTCGCATTGTCTTACACCTGTCCGAAACGTATCGTGTGATAACAATATAATGTACAATAATAAAAAAAACTGGTGTAAAAAACAAAAACAGCAGCGGCGGTGGCGGCAACGCGACAGCTACACCACCAAAACCTCTGTGCCGCGACCTTGGTTTTTTGTATTCGTTTAGTTTATAATAACTACGTACAACGTCGTGTTAGAATAATAATAATAATATTATGTCTCTGACGAAAATGTTCGATGCGAACATCAGCTGCTCTGCAAAATTACCGTAGTGAATTTGTAAACACGTGAAGGAAAAAAGAAAATAATAACGAGGAAAATTAAACGGCGATGTGTGTATTTTCATGTGTAAAAAAAAAAATTATTTTGCAACGAAAAGTTTGAACAAGTCCGGTGAGTTTAAAAACAAGATAAACAAAATGAGCCGCCCCTGGGCGCGCGTGGCCCCTATTCGTAATCCGGGTTTGTCGAGTATATATTACAGGGAATGTGAACCTATATTGGACCACACTTCGGACATTTTTAAATTAAAAAAAACTTTTTTGAGAAAATACGTGTCGTTACACAAACTGAATCGCTATATCCTACACGCATAAAGCATTTAGTACGGTCAAAATGTTTTAAAACAAATTTTAACTTTTTTTTTTTCACTCAAAGTTTACTCAAAGTTTTACGCCTTAAAAATATTATAAAAATACGCGGACTTGGTGGCACCGGATTATTAACTGTGTTCAATATCGCGGGTAATATAGTTTTTGATTGAACGCGAACACAAAAACGCGCCGATGATGAGTCGTTCGGCGGTGCCTGCGCGGATATAATAATATCTCATAAAAACGAAATGTTTCAGCTAATATTTCAAATAAATAATAAACGTGATGACATTTTTCAAGCGTATGTTTCGTAATATGATCCTAGTGAAATTATACGCGCCTCGAAAAACACGCCAATCTATTGGCCCTCCTCAGCCATCATCGTTACGTACTAGGTTTTTTTATTTTTCGTGGCTTTTATAGGTAAACGTCATAAGCTTTTTAGGAATATTGCATGCAATCTGTCACCAGTCACCACTATATATACGAGGATATTAAGGTTAATAAGAGACAACCTCGGGGGAGTCGATTTATTTAATCGATTTACCGTCCCTCGCACAGCACAGCAGTAACGTTAAATCGGCGTATTTCGGAGCGTATAATACAGTATTGGATAGCGAAACGAGTAATTTTTTTAATTTTTTACGATATTACGTCAGTCGTCGTTGGCCCGTAACGAATGTCGGTGGCCAGCTGGTGTGTTTTGCCCTCGCGGTTCGGACAAGATTGGCGGGGGAGAGGGGGGTCCGTTACATCATGGATATGCAAGCAGTACGAAAATATTATCGATTAAACGTAACTCACTCGATGTGCTTGTTATGATTATTTTTTTGTTATCGTTCAAAACAAAAAAATATAATCGCGTAAATAAAATCATAATATAGTTAGGTATGTATCACCCGGGTACGCACGTACGCATATCTGTAGCTCCTTCAAATAACCGTTTGCAGGACCTGTCCGAATGTCGTGCAATCGAGTATTACAGAGTATAACATCGAATTTGTAAATCAATTTATTATTCGTTTACTCGTCGAAAACGGTTTAAGCGACAACGACTAAGCGCATAACACAACATCGTGCAAAATCGTTCCAATTTTAAAACTTTTTCCCGTACATTGTCGATTCGACAAAACATCGACATTTCGTTTTGAGATGGGGTTCTCGCTATACTCCACGTTGATATTTGTTTGAACCTATTCGAAAACAAAAATACAATTTTGGAAAAACGCTCCGAACGATTTGCACGGGTCGTCTAAGCCGCCACGGACAAAACAATTTTTTTTTTCTATAGGTATTATATACATCGTACACTTGAACCACTCAGAATCGTAACATTTACACAATCCGAACCACCACTCAGTAATGTGGCCTACTCCACTTAAAGGATTTTTTTAATCCTCCTCCAGACATTTCTAAGTACGCCCCTGCAGGTCGTAGTGTGCAAACGTTATTTTCGTTTATGCCGTATTCACAATAGTTGTGTGTGTGAAACGTTTAATTTAAGTACCATCTCGGTCCGATCGGCCGCATCTTTCCAGGGACTGTATTTATGAAAAGCTCTGAGCTATTATTATTATTATTATTCCAATCGCCGCGATCGAACACGGATTGTAAAATCAATACTACCTGGATTGTGTAGATGCTCAGGTTTTAAAAAACATAAAAATTGGAGATGGAAAAAAAAAATTCATCAGCATAAAAACGACTGCTGCGGTCCGTCGAGAGCTGGTGATTGCCGCGTAATACAATATAGCAGCGTCGCGCGCGCACGTGAAACCGACCGGAACCGAATACCGTTCAAGAGTGGCGGGGGGGGGGAAAGGGGCGAGAGGGAGCCGCCGCCGATGAAGTAAAAATATTGTAGCGCGTGTTCGCAAAAATAATGCTTCGGTTTTGAACATTCGTCAAAATATCGTTATGATAAAACAGCGGATCGAAAAGCGCGGTCTGACGGCCCGCGGGTTAAAACTTATTTTTTACGAGCCCAGAGCTGCTCATTCACACCCATCAAAAACGTATAAATTTGAGAATACGACTCGCTAGCGAATTTTCGTTTATCGCATCTGTATTACGAGTATATATATATGTTGATCCTTGGAAAAAACCGCAAAATCCACTTTGTGTAAAATATTTTGGCGTTTTTTATTTGTACGTTCAATACTTGAAAACACCGAAACATTGTGTTGCAAACACCCTGTATTATATACACGGCTACTACACAGGTATAGTTTGTCTTTCTTTCTTTTTTTCCGAGCGGTGCGCGAGTGGAAGTGGCGGCGGCGGCGCCGCCGGAGGCAAGGACGCGGACGTCTTAAAGGACACACGACGACGGCGGCGCTAAACCTGTTTCTTTAACTACCGTAAACGTAGCGTATTATACCTATTTTTTAGTACATATGCACGATAATAAAATGAGACATTTCCACTTTTTACCTGGTTTTTTTTTACACCGACGACCACACGTATACGGTCAAATGCGCGCGCAAGCATACTTGACTGTTATTAGTTGCGTACAAATAATATTGATACTAAAAACGAATCCGATAAAATAATTAATGTTACAAGAGAAATTTACTCAAACAACACGCACGAACAAGTTTTGGACGTTCAGCGAAAACAATAAAATACGTGTTTGCACTCGATCGCAGGAATCCGTTGCGCGTACCTTGAGAGGCGTTTGAGAATAAAATTTGACGAATTTGTGTTTTAGTCGAGAAAATATAAATTTTATATTTTTACCCATACTTAAAATACTATCAATATCTATACGTGGAAAAAGTATATTAAAAAGATGCGCGTGAATCGTTTTGCGCGTAGTTATAGACTATAACAGGCTATACCCGTATCATCATACAAACTTAAAATTTGATTTGTTTTTACGGAAAATTTTTTTTTTTACTCGTCATATTAATATAACGTTCAAAGTGAACCTATCGTTTATGGAAATAAATTTCCATCTCATTTCTTCGTGTGCCGTTATTGGATTCTTCGTCCTCCTGTTACTATTATACTGATGCCGTTTCCATTACTTCCGTGTAATTCTTTGTCGTTTTACACACACATATCGCCCTCCAAATGTTGTTTTCAAAGGTCTCAAGTATTCTCTCTCGGTATAGTATGGCGTCCATTCCTCGCGCCCGTAGGTCTTGTTATCGCCGTGCTTTGGTCGTTTTGGAGAATTCTCGGAATTTTAAGTACTGAGCACAATGATGATGCGCTCTCTCTCTCTCATCATCCGTTTTTCGAACGATTAATTGCGAAAACGCACGGAGTATTTCAAATGAAATAGTTATAAAATATAATAATAATACATCGTTTAATTCTACGCGTATAACACGGACAGAACTGTTGTTTGGACGTGATGTTTTTCCAATTTAATTACTATAGGACATGATATATATTACAGAGTACTATTATACCTACTATGTATCAGCATGCAGAAGGACAAAAAAACGCCAACGTTTTTCTCGTAAACGTTTCACAGAGCGAACGTCCGGGTCATTAATCGTCTAACGACTCGAGCCAGCGCAGGGCAATAAAAAGATGCCTACGTGCATGCGATATCAAAATTACTCATTTTCCGTTAAACGTTTCCGTCTCTAACGCACAACACACGATTGTTTGCGACAAAATCGTTGCTTTCGATGAAACGTTTCCGAGCGAGTTCGCGGTTGTCGTCCATATACCTATACGTCCTGGGGGGCGGGGAATAAATATCTCATAATATATAAACTATAGTGTCCCGGCCAACGATTTATACTAAAAAAAAAATTCCTTATTCCGTGTGATCCGTATTTTTTTAACGGGACTGACGCCTAAAAAACAACGATTCCGACCGGGACTGCATAAACGAGAAGACGTTCGCGCAATAATTGTTCGACCTAATTGTTCGATGATTTTCGCGCTGCGTGAGGCCCCGCCAGCAGAAGACGTTTTCTGTGACGAAGAAAAAAACTGGTAATCCGATCGACAAAACGCTGTTCGCGCGGACCGGAGAAAGCGCGCGCTGTAGTTTGCGTTCGTTTTCAAGTCTTGCAGCAGGTGGTCTTCAGCCGGCCTGGCAATATATAGCTTATACGCAATCAACAAAGTTTTAATATTTCTGGAAAAATTCAACCTGTTCGACTTAATTTAACAAGCTTTTTAAATAGCTATTTACCTGATGGCCATTAATTGTTGTCGAATTGTTAGGAGGAAACCACTCTGGGTCGCGTGCGGGTAGTTTGACGCTGTTTTTTGCAAGGTTTATCCAGAAGTTGTACATTATTAGGTCTGTAAGCGATTGAAAATTGCTTACGAAGATAACGATTCTGAGGCGAGCTCAAATAGCGCAGTAGAGAGAATCGATAAATAAATAAATTAGTTTAGTTTAGTTCGTTAATTTGAATAACGTGTGAAAATTTCAAACCATTCGGACCAAATTATTTGAGGAGTTATTACGTTTTTTTGCACAACAGTGCGAAACAAATTTATTGTTATAATCAAAATAACACCGTTTTTCAATATTTTTTTTTTCTACCGAGTGGATTTTTTTGACGTATTTTTATTCAAGACGAAAATTTTGTTTCACATAACGTGTAAAATTTTCAATTCTCAAATTTGTGTGAGTTACGAATTTTTTCCCGAAAGTTTTCCAACTTTAAACGAGTAAATATTGCGATTTCGGATGATTTTAGTAGCGTATGTTAAATTACACGTTAAATTTTCAAGACTTTTTATGGAAAATCAAGTTTTTATCGAACTTAAAAAAAAAAAAAAACGAAAATTTCAAAGTTCCATATAAACTTGGCTCAGAAACTTTCGAAATTTCTTGAAATTCGTATTTCAGAACCTCGCCGATTTTAATACTATGTGGGAGTTATTCCGATCAATATTGTGGAAGTTGCGGGCAAAAATCGATTGTGTCAAAAACGCGTTTGCCGTAATTTTTAACGTTTTTTCTTTGGTTTTTTTTACTCTCACACTCTTTTTGTCTTTGGGACCCTGCTCGAGTCTATCACCCCTCGTGCACGTCCGTCGTTAGAGGTGCCGACGTTAAAAATCGGAGCATTATCAAAGAAGTTTGCGGTAAAAAAATAAAAAAACACACATTGCGTGAAACTGGTACATTCGTTTCATCTGAAAAAGAACGACGCATTGGCGGCGATTTATCGTCGCGTTTATCTCGTCGAGCAGCCGGTTCGGAGGACGAACGAGCCGTACTTACTGGGGGACACCACCACTCGTGCGACGACTTGACCGGTCGACGACGACGACAAGTTCGTATTATTAACGCGAACCAAAATATTCTAGCGTTCGCTCTGTTTTTCGTCGGCCAGCGTCCGCTCTTTTCAAAAATACGGCGTGCCCCATCCCGTCCGTCCGTGACGTGCAAGTTTTTATAATCAGTTTAAAAAAAAAAATCGAGCAATTTGAATTAACCATTATTAATTATGGTCTAAATTTTGTTTGAAACAAAGCGTCTCGTACGTTTTTCTCGTTCCCGCCCTTAGTTTTCGAATTCGTTCGCCCCGTTTTACTACTGCGGTACAATATAATATCATCGTGAAGAGTGATTTTTTTTCTTTAATTCGCGCAGGCAGCGACCTGCTGCAGACCAAACCCGAACGGCCGAAAACGCGGCACGTCGGCGCGGGTCGAGACCGGTGTGTCGGAGAAGAACAGCTGGCCGAGACGCCCCGCACGCACGCCGCCGCCGCCGCAGCGATTGAACCCGTTCGGTAAACAGGACGCACTCGACGGCTTTCAGTCGCGTCACGTTCGTCGCCGCGTCCGCACGGCGTTTGCTTATAAAAGATCCGTTTCGTTTTTTTCCGAAAAAGCGTTTTTTGACCGGGAAAAAAAATTCGCTCTGCCCTCCCGCGCAGATTTCGTCCATCGCCGCCGCGCGATTTTCCCGCGCAGCTCTGCGTAAAAATTTCGTCCGAGATGGGCCGAAGCCTCGCGCTGTGGACAAAGACGCTGAGCTTCCCGTCCCGGAACTCGCCCAACAAATCGTCCAAGCACAGCATCGCCGCGTCCATCAACACGTCGTCGTGCACCATCTTCGCTCCGGCCACGCCGACCAAGGACAAAACGACGCCCGCGTCCACGCCCGACGTGAGTGTTTCATACGGACGTATCACACCCCCAGTTGGTTGTTTCCGTGTAGTTTTTAAAATTTTCCGAAATATTAAAAATCCGTTTAATATTTAACGAAATTCTGACGAATGTCGAATGTTTGGGGCTAAACCTACGGTCACTCGGAACACCGCCGCTATAGATTTTATGTTCTATAGGCATCGCATTTTGTGTTAACTTGTCACGTGTTTTTCATTTACAAACTTATATATTCGCAGTTTATAGCAAATCACTTTCAAACATCGTACACCAGAAAATCCCCCCGCGTAACTTCCAACAGAAATTAATGCGTTGATCTGGGGGAGGTCGAAATTTTAGCAGCGGTTTAAATTTGTGTGCGTGTTTTGCATCGCCTTTTTTTTAATCAAATTTGCGGTGCAAAGCTGTGCTGTACAGCGGAATAATCGCTTAAAGCGTAATGTATAAAATAAAACTCAAATAAGGGTAGATTTTTGTTGCCTCGGGGCGTTTATACAACTCTATGCAAAGACCACCGCGCGTACGTAGTATCGCGGTTCTGTAAATTTTATCAGACCGTTCGAGTAAAAAACGTGGTAATTTTTTTTTTTTGTCAAGTGTGTCGTTGAAGTGAGAAAAGAGGTTTTCAGAAGGTCCGTCAGCCGCATGACGTTTAATACAATAATAATAGTATTATGTTCGAATGCTGCACGTGTACACTCATAAATGTGTGTACAGTGTGTGGCGCAAAAGACGTGGGCGTTTGTAAAAATAAATAATAAACAGAAATGCATTTTGTCACGCGTGCGTAGACGATTTTAATAATATATTACGGACTCCTGCAGCGAAGAAGAAGAGTGTATGTATAATCCAAACGGAGGGTTTGCGCGTCCTTTTACTCGAAAAATCCGTTTCAAACATTTCGCGTTGATCGTCACGGGGTCGTGTAACAAACAAAGTTAAGCCGCGCATCGTTATCATCGATTGTAATCGTGTTCTTCGTAATATATCGTTGTATAGTGTGTCCACGTGAAAAAACTTAAAAAAATATACCGCGTACAGGTAACGACCGCAGGCAACAACAATAGACGGCTAAATACGCGTTCGAAAATTTACCAAAAAAAAAACCATAATCGTAATAATAATCGTTTCTTCTTCTTTTCTCCTGTAACAATGCACATCAAGACGGTAATTATTATTATGCTATCTGTCGCCGCATTTGCATACAATTGTCGTCGGTTCCAAAGAATATGACGACGGCTCTGCGGGCGAAAATATTGGTAGGCAATGCATAATATTATGTAGGCACAATACGAATATTATATAGTAATAAACAGTAACCGAATGTTGTATTGTATTACGACGTAATATTGCGCGTTTGACCGCCGTTTCCGTCGGGTGTTGGTCGACTGCTGCAAGCTTTACATAATAGTTTGCTCGATGTTTTGAGTGTACGCAAAAATATACCGTCTCCTCGGGCAAAGCTACTAAGCACGTCGGTAAAAGGACCTCGTGTTCGATTTCGTCAAAATTGTCGGCGAACGCGGGTGTTTTACGATTGTTTTTCTTTTTGTTTGCGCTTATGTTTTGTTCACGTAAGTTATCTATTCGATAATTGGTGACTAGAGTAAAAGGCGAAAACTTTTTTTTTATAGCACATTCTTCCCACTGTGTGAGAGCATCCGAAGATATCATATTTTGCTTATCAACGTACTGGAAGAGAATTACATGATTTAATTTGTAAAATAAACCGAGTTTACTTTCGAGGCGTTTTCGGAGTGACTACAGTTTTAAATCTTTCGTATATTGAGAGTGTACGCAGTGTACCCATCATAATTTTATAAAATTTTCTTGATGCGCGCATGTAGTATTATACCCTATGGCAACACCCCTGTATACATATATGAAAAATCTTGGGCGGTACGTTTATTTTTTGATAAAAAGAAGAAAAGTCGATCGTGCGACGTGGACCCATAGACGACGCAATTTTGGGGGCTATTGGAGGCCAAGTACCGCAAACTTTTTAAAAATATACCCAGAACAGCCAGCTATCTCGGGTAAAACGCAAATTAGTCCCTCCGAAAACGTCAGCCCTTTAAATCGTATGCCTGTGTACGCCTAATGTGCGAAATGTGTCGGCGTATACTCGAGTGTACAAAGCACCTCTGCTTCGTAGATCGTTGTAACAAAAAAAACGTACCGCTTACCGCGAATAATACTTTTCTGGGAAAATAACAATCGAAAATAGGAAAAGGGAAAATATCGATATATTGCGTGGACAAAAAAAAATTCCAAGCGCGCTACGGAATAAGCCCCCTGCGGGAAATTATAAAAAGTTATCGATTTCTCGAAACTTTTCCACCCGAAGCGCGTTTAGATTTTTGCCGTTTGTATTATACAATACGTTCTAGCGCAAACGTAGCTAAAATATTAATACACTTATGCAAGACTGCGGCGGCGGGCAACTCAGGTGTAAAACTGTTGTATATAGAGTTATTTTATGTACGCCTATATAAAGAGTAGTATGAAGTATCGGAAGAACGTCTACGAAAAGCACCCCGATATATACCTATGAATATAAAAAAAAAATATTACGTTCACTTCAGACGAAATCAAATACCCACCCGGCACAAAAATTCCAACCGGCGGAGGGGTCCCGGATCGAGTAGACCGAGCGCGTATTTTTTTTTCATCATTTCCGGTAACGATTTCACCCTTCATTTCGGTTTCGTGTTTCTGAACATTCGCGGTGCTACCCGAGTGTTATTATACACAGTTTCGATAATAAAAACTCATTAAATCGTTGTGATAATATATATATTTCAGTGCAACAGCCGGGCATGATGGCTAACGGGTGTTTTGCGCGCCGAATCGAAACAACGTTGTTACAACAAAACCTATAATATGTTTTTATGTACAACTTGTAACTAATGTAACTCGTACGCGCGTCGTAATCGACCGGTTGCCGCACAATATTGGATGTAACATAACATGTTTACGATACCCCTGTTACTATGGTTTATATTTAATTATTTTTCGCTCGTGTCTTCCACAGTAATATCTCTCGAGCGAAAATACGAAAAAAGTCTTGTGCAATAATAATAATCGACCTATTAATTCGAAAGTAATAACGTCCATAGCCGGGCGCGCTGTTGTTAAACAATGAACGGGTATAATACACGGTAATAACGTGATATGAGAAAAAAAATCGCTTCGTTTGCCATGTAGGTTAATAATTTGTGAAAATTTTTGAACGTTCGTAATCTTCGTCAGTCCATATATAATATGAAGCGTTATTAGCTACTGTGTAATGTCGTACGACTGTAATAATACGTACATTATAAATTGTGTTGGATGCTCAGCAGGAACGATCGTTGACGAGAACGATTGTTACCGGGCGCAGGAACGAGAGACGATGATATGTGCCGCCTACATTTTACATTTCCGCCAAATCGACGTGAAGATTTTCGACAAAAAAAAAACGACAACAATCGGACTGATTACGGCTAAAATTTTTTTTCTTCTGACGTACACACGATTTGTCACAGTATAATTTCGTGCGCTCGATTGTGCCTACTTTGTTTTTTCAACACGTATAGCTGGTAATAATTAAATACGCTGCAGCTATACCTGTATATTGCGACCGTTATAAATATTGAAAACGATTTTTTACACGTCGCAACGATAAAAGCATCGTTTACACATTGTATAAGTCTTATCGTACGTTATTTTGTCGTCGCATCTGTACAACATGCAGTACGACAGCGAGTCTCGGATGAGTGTTATGGATTTGTAGCCAGCACGAATATTATAATACATATAATATTATATGTATATTATATTAATATTATATGTACATATAATATTATAATATATATAATATTATATACATTATGATGTTGTTTGTCGGAATTATTAATCTTCCGCGTTGTCCGCGTTATTGATAGTATTTTTTTTGTTCAAAGTGTTTGACGAATGAATTTCTTCGTTACGTACATCGTAGTTATTATGAATGCGCACAATAGCCACACGTGTATCGTTTGTAATCGGAGACCGCGCGCGCGCGGGCCGGAATAAATAACACACAAGACCGAAACGGAACGTGACCCCGGACTGTAAGGGACGATTCCGGGATTGATCACCGCCGTTCGAAAGCATCTGCTGTCACAGAGATCGTGCAACATGTGTGCGAGGGGGGAAAAAAATAATATGACCCCATCGCCGCCTCGATAGGAAAATTCCTCAACGGACGTACACGCAGAAGACGTTTTATTCTAAACTAATTCGTAAACATACGACTCTATAGAACGATCGGCATTGTTGTTATTCGTCTCGACCGCGTTAGTAGTGTAGTTTAGACGATTTGTTAAAAAAAAAAATAATAATTTATGCGTATAGGTACACACGAATGGCTTTCAGGAAAATTCGATACGATTATTGTCGTCGGAATGTTTTAGTGCTGTCAAAATAAGTAATAACCCTCTATGGGTTGTGCAGCGGGAGAAGTGTGAATAGCTGGTGTATGAGTAACGATCTGTTTTGGGTCGTATTATTACTATCGTATGCGCGGCCGACACCACCACTGCGAGACGAGAAACATCATCGTGTAAACTTCCCGTTGTCACTTATATTACTATATTCTGTCTAGAAGTGGATAGAAATGATTTTTTGGATAGAAACATCGTGTAAACTTTCCGTTGTCACTTATAT
>CM029362.1:19870832-19884213 GCA_017140985.1 Hormaphis cornu
ACAGGTATAATGTAAAAAGGATTCACACCTGGTTTACTTCTTGGTGTCCAGCCTTGCTTGACGTGACTTTAAAAAAAAAATTATAAACACAATATACGGTACTCAATATCGATACCACGCGCGTGTTATAATATAGTACACGTCGTGTGGCATTCATTACGGACGGAATGTCCGACAGCTGTGACAGTGGGCTTAAAAAATTTGCAGCGATGTCGACACTTGCGTTTCGGTTCGGGCAAAAAGGATTGCTGATTTTGAGAAAATTCAAAAAAAACTTTCTGGAATCGGGGCGTGAATCGAATAATCCACCAGCTATCATGTCTGGTTAAGGTTCATACCCGAAAATATTCGCGGTCGACTTTGTCGGTTTTGGGCAGTAAAAAATCACTCGCAATTTAAAATAAACACTATTACATAAATACGTACGAATGTGAAAAAAAAACAAATATACGTTACAATGACGGAGGAATCGCGGCGGAGTGTAATCAACGGTGTGTACTAGAGATGTTAAGTTCGTGAACGAATAGTTCAAATGAACTATTCACTTTGACGAACTATTCTGAACTGTTTCAGTACCTGTAACTTAACAGTTCATAGTTCGAAAAAAATTGGTAGCATTGTGTAAAAGTTCACGAACTTCTTTAAAAATTCACTGTAATACGTTGTTCTGAAATTGGTAAACAGCTGTTTATAATTAGATAACAAATATAAATTATATTGTTAAAATGTTCACGGTTGATATGTAGTGTGAACTACAAATGAACTGTGTACAATGTTTACTAGTAGTGATAAAACGAAATAGTTCATTTCCTAACAATATCAGTATCATCAATAAAAATAGTGAACTATGTGAACTTAAGAATAGGTCATTTGAACTATTCACTTGATTGAACTGTGAACTAATGAACTATTCACAAAAATGAACTTAACTTTCCATCTCTAGTGTGTACTCTCGGACTGACTGTAACCGACTGAGCGTCCGACCAGCCGGTTCGAAGCGTCGACTGTTCTAAAACTTTCTCCCCCAACGAGATAATTATAGTATATTCTAGAACACGGGGTTTCCCCCCTTTATTTATAGACAATAATGGTAAACAACTCGGACGACTCGTCGTTGTGTTACGTCGCCAAAACTTGTTTTCGCCAGGAAACGGCCGTTAAAGACCCGTTTTGCATGAACCAAATTACTGGAATCGAGAGATTTTGATGCGCAAACTTTAAATTAAGTACAATAAAATATAGTATGTTCTCTATATGTATGTTTTACAGTGTGTTCTACCGTTTGTTTCGTATTTTCAATACACATTTCTGAGCGCAGCTTCTCTATATGATCGAATTTCGGCCGTACAACGTTATCATTTTTTTTTTAATTTTTGAGACACGATCCGAAACTTTTCGCTTCAGTAACGCTTCAATAATCGCTTCAATAACTTGAAGAAACTGTCGTCACAAATCGAAGAATCAATGAATCGTGTGAAATTAGAATCGATTACACGACAAACACGTTTAACGGAGTTTGTAGGTAGATTAACTATACACATTTATTACAGTTTCGTGAAACCTTTTAATTTTCAAGTAAGGAGTATTAAGAGAGACTTGATATAATATTCTGATCTATTTTTGGAGATAATTGCAGGCGATACAGTATTGTCGTTTTAGTCGTCATTCTAATCTACTGTCATTCCATGTTGGTGAAAACAAAGGGTGAAAAACAAAAGATTCCGGTACATTACCAGAAGCTGCAGCGCGTGTATAATTTTAAATATTTTATACTCGGTAGTTTATGTTACAGTAATTCAATCGCTGCTTCCATGGGAACTATCACGTTTATAAACCGCTCTTAAACAGTTTAATCGATTTTTGCGGTTTCTTTCCCCGATTGAACGATCGTCGTCGTCGCTCGACCGTGAACCCGAATGTTTTCCCTTCGACGAACAAAATAATAATATCCAGAAATATCTTAATATAGTTCGTACACGTATTATAATCGCCGAACAAACTCTTTCACGAGACGAGATTGCGTTTGTTATGCGCACCGAAAAAACCGTGTACGATGAACCGACCCACTCAAATTTGATTTTTAGATTATTACTGACGAAATTTAATTTCCGTTTTACCGGTTTCATCGACCTTTCAATTAGTGACCTATATATATAAGTTATCGAACAATGTTTTATACACTAGCAATAACGAATAATTACTTCACTTTCAGTCGACAATATTGTTTGACGCGGGTATCGCGACGTAATTACACCAATCGTGTTTATTTTAGAAAATAATGGCGGTTTCGTCAAAAAAAAAAGGCCCTGTTCTGCCAAAGAACCGAAAAACACGATTCAGACGCATTTCATTGTTTTCGAATATCAAATAATACGTTTAAACCACAACTTCCAAACCCGCCCGAGTGATCCCGGCTTTCTTTTATTGGGTCTGTCCTCCTCGCCAGTTATGGATTGATTTCGTGTTTTTGATTCTTTTCATAACATCGGTGTGTAGTAATGCAGTATTGAGACCGTGAATAAACTGAAAACCCGCGTTCGATCCCGGATTATAATAACATTATAAACATATGGTTGAACTGCATACAACTTCCGACCCATTGTAGAATTGTTTATTTTTATTAGAAACCCGCGCACGTGTCCTTTAGTGCGTTTAAAGTGTTTCCTGTGAGCAGGAATCTTCGTGATTCGAGAATATACGGATGTTTTTACTTTTTTAAAACAAAGTGAGTGCTGCTGCATGCTGCAGATTTTGAAAAATACGCGAGAAAATGCATATTCTATAGGTCAAGGCTAGTTAACTCGTTAAAATTAAGTTGTGTTAGTCAACTCGTTAACTTTTAGAATGAATGGTTATTTTTTTTTAATTGAACGTAATTTTTTAACTAATTAAAAAAAAAAAAAAAAAATTTATCACCAAGAAGAAAAGTTCAAAAGAAAATAAAAAACAAACTTTTGAAACTGAGGAAATGTCACATTACGTACCTACAAAACGATTTGAATTAAAAATATGAAATATTATCTTTATTTTAAGTTAATTTGTATTTGTAATTAACTTAATTTAACCAGTTAAAAAAAAGTTGTTGACCCGCCCAGCCCGTAGCTACAATTATTATTCTATCGAGTACAATTGAGTACAGAAGGTTTCTTTTTGCAATTTCAAATGATCGCGTTGTTACATAGTCGAATATACCGGCGTTTAAAAAAAACTTAATAAAATACACAACACAGATGATGACCAGAGCTGTTGGATTTGTGTGTGATAATAACCTTTTCGTGTTGACTAATAAACATTTATAGTTATGATTTTTAAACGTAGTAAGTAAAAACACTAATAACAAGGTAATTAATTTCTTAAGAAACATAATAAAATCAAACTTGTTCGGGGTTCTTCCTAAGCAGTGACCGACCCAAAGCTGTGACCTACATCACACTATACTGATTATTACTACATTTTTGTTGTTTATTTGATTACCAGAAATTGTAGAGTTAAATCCTACTAGAAACATTACATTTTATATTGATAAATTATTTTCCGAGAAAATATCAGATAGTACTTAATAATAAACATTCACGTTACATTATTTCAGGTGTCCGATTGCGAAAAAGACAAAGACATAATGGGTTCCGTCGTCTACTGCATTCACCACAAAGAAGGTTGCAAATGGAGTGATCAACTGAGGCGTTTAAAAGTAAGTTTAAACGGCCGAATTTAAATAAACATGGCCAACGTTTTAATTTGGACATGAAATCAACAACAGGGACACTTGCAAACGTGTAAATACGACGCCTTGCCTTGTACCAACCATTGTGGAGCTCAAATCGCAAGGATTCTTATGGATGATCACGTAAAGTACACTTGTATTGAACGTACCATCAAATGCGATTATTGCAATGGTGAAATGCAAGGAGAGGCAGCTGGTGAAGAACATAGTAGAACGTGCCCGGTGGAGCCCATTCACTGTGAAGCTAAATGTGGAGTGAAAATTCCAAGACGAATGTTAGCAAAACACAAGGTAAGACCAATTGAAAAAAATTGAACCATTATATTAAATAATGTATTAAATAGTTATTAAAAATAATATTATATTAAATAAAATAATGTATTATTTTATTTTTATTAGGTTACTGAATGCTCAAAAAGATTAGTACCCTGTCGTCATTGTGGACGACAGTTTGTAGCCGACACTATCAACTCTCACACTATATCGTGCCCACGTTTCCCTTTAACTTGTCCCAACAGATGCGACATTGCTACTGTGGCGCGTGAAGATTTGGAGCATCACATCAAGCATACATGTCAATCGATGTTGGCATCGTGTAGCTTCAAGGATGTTGGCTGTCGATTTAAGGTAAAATTCGACGGGTTTACTTCAACTAGACCGTTTGGCTTACATATTCAGTTTTGAATTTCAGGGTTTGAGAGGAAAGCAAATGGATACACACATGGATGAATCAAGCCAACAGCATTTAACATTAATGTGTTCGATGGTCACCAAACAACAACAACAAATCGTATCAATGAAAAAAGTAATAAATAACTTAGCTGTTAATCAGTCAGGTAAATACAAAATTTGAAACAATACATATAATTAAATTAACAATAGCTTATAAAAAATTTATTGTTTGAAGGTACGTTGATTTGGAAAATCAGTGATGTACTGGAAAAACTCGAAGAGGGTCGACACAAATTATGCGGCGATGGCTTAGAACTCATCAGTTCGCCGTTCTACACTAGCCAGTTTGGATACAAGTTGCAAGCATCAGTTTTTTTGAACGGCAACGGGTCTGGTGAAAACACGCATGTATCTGTTTATATAAAAATATTGCCAGGTGAATTTGATGCTCTACTCAAGTGGCCATTTTCACATTCTGTGGCGTTCACATTGTTTGACCAAAGTGAAAAGGTGTGTAATTAAATATGATATATTTGTGTACATATCTAAATTTTTTGATTTTAAGTATATATTTGCACATTACAGCTGAATGCACATTCTCAAAATCGTGTATCGCGTACTTCAATAAATAACTGAAATGAATGCTACCTTAACTTAAATGTAATGTATTGTATGGTCAGGACAAGTTTAATGTTAGCAAAAAAAAATAAATAAATAAACAAATAATAAACACCGAGTACATTTTGATAAAAATTTTTATGAACAATCAATATAATTATAATTTTCAGTCAAAAAACAATAATAGTATGTACATAAAAAAAAAAAAAAAAAAAAAATTCATAAGCAATTTGTAATGTGCAAATATATTATTATTCTAGTGGTTACGTATATATTTATTAGTTATAAAATACAAATATTTTAACTACCTTTTTTGGTTTTTTTTTTTTTTTTCTTTAGCCATGTAACATAGTTGAGAGTTTTGTGCCTGATCCATCTTGGGAGAATTTTCAACGACCAAGTACGCAGCCAGATTGTCTTGGGTTCGGTTTTCCAAAATTTGTGTCGCACGATACACTACTTAAAAAAAGACAGTTCATTAAAGATGATACATTATTTTTACGTATCAAGGTGGATCCTAGCAAAATAGTAGCAGTTTAAAATATAATTTTAATGTAGACAAATGTATGATCTCGTTAAATGTGCATGAAAAGTGTTTATATATATATATAAATATGTTTTTTTTTTGTTATCTTTTCATCACAACTGATAATGTACAAAAGTATGCACTGTTTGTGATTGTACAAAATTTAGTCAGTCAGTCGATTATTTCATTATAAACGTATGAACTTTTTTCCTTTAAGAATATTATACCAAATACACTTTTTAAGTATTCATTATAAATATTATATTATACACAATACTACTTTGTTATTCACATTATACCTATTTAATTTTAAGTAACTTGTAATTATGCTTGTAAACCTACATTATATGTATCTGTTCTTTAAGAACTGAAAAACTTGGTAAAAATTATCTTTATTGCCGTCCAGGTACAACATATCCATCCAAAACGAGTCATCTTTTTTCCTCAAAACCAATGTAGCAGAAAATAATGCTTTGGAATTTGAAGTGGTTTCTGTGTGTTCGACTCGTTCATTAACCGATTTGTTTTGTAAACTATCGTCAGTTTTTTGACGTTTGCCGTCAGCTAATCTTTGTTCTAAACGTCGTTTTCTTCTATGGTTAGTCCAAGTGTTTTCATATGCCTTAATGTCTGCCTGGTATAGGGTATTTTCATTTTTTTCCGATTTTAAAATTGATGCTGACAACTAGAAAAAAATATATACAATATAAGTCAAAACAAAACATAAGTACAAATTAATTATAACAATATTACCTTGAGATTAGCTAACAATTCTGTTAGCTTGGTCAGAGCGCTTGTTGAGTCATACGACTTTGGAATAGAAAACGAAACTGGTGGTTTTAATTTCACTTTTTGTAACTCTTTGTTTGGTATAAAATCTTTCAGTTTGATGTCCGGTTTAAATGACCAAGCTATACCCCAACGTGCAGTCCGACCTTGATAAAAACCAGCTTCTGCAACTGCACACGCTCCAATAGCTTTTAGTTCATTCTTTAGAGGACCTAACGATGCTTTATAACCGACCATTGTAGTATAAATACTGAAACAAATAAATACAGTTGATTTAATTATACACAAATAAGGTAAAATTACAGAATAAATACGTTCAACAACCCCAATAAATTAGTTTTTGAACCAGTGTATTTTAAATTACAACAAAGCTATTTGTTAGAAATTGTGTTTTTCATTATAGGGGTAATAATCAAAACTAAAATGTTCACTTTTTACTTCTCAATGAAATGTAGCTTGATTCAGATAGAAATAATTTGTACAGCCTCTTATGGTGATGAGTGCCGGACGTATCCCAAAGTAGTCAGTGGATACAAATTTCCCTTTGTTAATTTACTGTGAAATTGTGCAGCAATAAAAAATTATGCTTATGTAACGTTAAAATAAAACTAAATTTGTTTAAATGTAAACCCGATGTAAAAAATATTCAACAAAAACCAATTTGATTCAATACTAATGACCAAACTGTATCTGTTCAATAAAACACAAACCAAAATGATGATCAATTACTATACCCAAACAAAATGTAACATAGTTCAAAAATTTGTAGTACAAAGTTTTGTTGGTTAGAGATTCATGCTCTGCAATGTTATTAATGGGCAACAAATGAAGACAAACACAAAAAATAAACAATGTTTAACTTTCAAGAGTAAAAAACTCCAAACCTGTAAGTACCTAACATTGAAAACTAGAGATTCAATTTTTGTTTATGAGTTTAATTAAAACCGGATAAAAGTAATTACCAACTAAAATTATATGACACTAAAATAAATAAATTGTACTATAGTACAATAAGTACTACTAGGTAACTATTATTTTATAATAATTACCTTATTGAATTCTGTAGTACTTCACTTTCTCCAATAATTTTTTTCACAAAATCAACTTCACCGCCAGCTGTATACATTTCACAAGTTACCCCTTTTGCACAGTCCGTTTCATCATCAGATGAATTTAAATTGGAGAAATTGTGAAAAGGAGGATTGCACATACAAAAATCATAATATTCATCAACAGCAACTGGCAATAATCTATCCCACTCTGATACCTCTAATACTGAAAAACAAATAATAAAATGTTTTCATTTAATGGGCCAAAAACTGATGTTTACCTATATTCAAAACATAATGTGCAGGAAAAACTGTTAAAATATAACATTTTACAGCATGCATCAAACTCCGTTTTCGAATATTTTAAAATAAGTCTTTACAAATGTAAGCTTAAAGATGTTTTTAACCACCTTTTCATACTATGGCGTGAAATCAAGAGTTCAATGCGGAACGTACACCATCGTACTCTATCAATTAAAACATGCTATACATTGATTTTACAAGACGGGAGAATGTTTTATGCAAAATCAATGTTGTCCATTTAAACATATTGAAGATGGTAGAAATTACCTCAATTTTACCCCTAAATAAATAGCCATTACAGACAGTAATAATAACTAAAATCACCTTGTATTAAATCCTGTAAGTTATTTTTTTCTACATTGTCGTTAGCATTTTTGATGGATTCTTTGTTGATATCAGTACCAACCATAGACCACTTAAATTTTTTGGCCGCTAATAATGGGTAAATACACGATGCGCCCGTGCCTGAAAATGAAAATAGATTTAATAACATTTTAAGTATCAAACCATACAAACAGAAACACAAAATATATTAGGGTTTACTAATGAGTGTATGTTATCTTGTGCATTATGTTTATATTGCCAACATAGGCAAGCACTAATAGTCAATAGTAAAAGTAACTAACAGTCCCTAACTGGTAAGTATAAAAACCACATAACGAATACACAACTCAGATGTCTACAACAGTATAGGTAATATAACATAGTTATTGACCAACTAAATTTTTACCAAAACTTTCATTTACTCTCTTTTCGTTATTACAAGCGACAGATAGAAGCGTGCACCGTGATCGCTATAACATGCCAAAGTCTAGACATGGTTTAATGATTCACTTATTTCGTTGTTTATATTAAAACACAAAAGCAGTTGAGCTCTTATTATAATATCTACACTGCGTATTACATGATTAGGGTTAGGTAAGTTATACATACATCATCAGTAGGGAAATCGAGGATATTATGGGAGTAATGTATAGGCAGTTAACTTTTACGTTTTTTTGTCTGTGCGTGCCCAAACCGTTTATTTGTTTTATAATATAAAGAAGTATGCGTACGTTTGGGTTTCATTTATTTTAAGTATATACCCATTTAATAAGGTATTAAATTGGCTTGATAACAGTAAATTAACATAATATACGTGTCTACGGTTGCTGCAAGGTGTGCATGAACACCAATATTGTAACTTTTAAGAACAAATTTAAACATACGACGTTAAAAACCATATACTATTGATAAACAGGAAAATGGTGTAAAATGATTAGAAACATTTCTAAAAATATTTAGATCGGAGCCAAAGTATTGCAAAACCAGTAAATTTTTTTTTCTAAAGTAAGTGCTAAATGCTTTCCAATGTCAGTGATGTAGCCGTAAATTCTTTAATGGGTATTACACTTAAAATGTTTCAAACCCTTTTAGTACTGTAAAATTTTTACATGTAATATTCGATAACAATCCTGGTTAATAAAACAAAACGTTTCGGCTGTACTGACATGAAAAACCTAAATATGAGTTAACAGAATAATATACTTTCATGTACCCACAACCATTGATGATTACCTACAAAATCATAAAATACACAATGTAGATGCATATGCTTCTAAATCTTCAAATAAACGGAATCTGACTAAAGTAAATTATTACCGAGAAAATTTTTTAACTGCAGATAGTGCAGCAGAATGAGGCAACTTTGATTCTATTGAACAATTTAACTGGTTATTTTGTTTACGTGAACTGTAACAGTGAAATTCACGCAAGTTTCAATTTTTACTTTGCTGACACTGTTTTCTGAGGTATTAATTTTTTTTTTTTTGATACAGCTATTAAAGTTCAACAGTTACAGTAGCTAATAGTTTGGATACCAATGTTTTTTAAAATGTGATATCAGTGTTAGTAAATTAAGCAAAAATTAAAACATACGCACGATGTTATTGTATATACTATAATAGAAAAATGTAAGAGTCAAATACTGTAACCCCATTTCATAGTGTAATCGAAAACTTACTTAAAACTTATTTTAATTTGTTTAATGCATAATCCATAGTACAAAGTATTCAATAATTTACATGGGAAACCCCTAGGAAGAGTAATCGGGTTGATAAATAGTGCTAAGCAAATACACCATAAGTAAACTGAGTTTGTGCACTTTTAATACGTAGACATATTATTCTTTTTTTTAATTTGGATCCAGTACCTATGTCAATTCCTTTTATCTTCTTGCCACTGTCATAATTCAAGTTGAACAGGTCCTCTAGCCACAACAAGTAGTTTAGCCGCAACGGAATGGTCGGTATTAGCTTGCCGACGGGCAAGTGGACGTCCAAATTAAAATCTTTCTTCAGCAAAATAGTGGTCAACATTCTGAGACCGTCCGGATTTTTGAAATCGAAAGAGATTTTTCCATTCAAACCCTAGGAAAAACAAAAAATTAAATAAAAACCACAAAGCTCGATATCGGTAAAAATCTAGCATAGTACATCCCAGACAAGACATAGAATTTTTATTTATTTTTGGTGGGAAAATGTGCAGGGTGTCTATTTGGCACTTATTAGAATTGACTTCTAAAAACTGGCCCTGCCAATTGTAATAAAAATATCCGCTTTTGGTTATCTTTTACTGCACCAAATGACGATGAAGATTATATGTACCAATTACATTTGTATAATATGATACACCAACGTACGAGTGTCATTTGTAAATAAAACATCTCGTAGTAAGTTATTCGTGAAATCTAGTGGCGCAACTAGGGTTTGAGGAGAAGGGTTAATGTCACAGCCACGGGTTTGTAGAATAATTAGAAGAAAAAAAAATGGGAGGATTTTAATAGATTCGGATGGCTGTGATTATAGCGCAAATATATACACGTTTGGTGGACCGTATAAAATATTGTTCGCTCCCCCATTTAAAACATGAATTTATTAATGCCCGATAGAGTAACTATCAAATTCCACCACAACAGAGCGCGTTCCATATTTTCTATAGCAGTGTATGCTAGTTCCTTCACGACTGAAACAACAATAGTTAAATGATTTTTGTTTTGAAAAACAACTCACAATAATAATAGTACCTTCGAACAAAACGATTCTGAGCGAGCTCAGTAGTGTTGCCACTCAAATTTAACAATAAAAATTGAATAAAACTTTTTTTGCGTAGTTCTACAGTACAAAAATGCATTTTCGTTGAAAATTTCAAGACAATAGAACAATTACACTCGAAATAACGGAGACACTATACGCGATTTTAATGAAACCAAATATGCCGTTAAAAATCTTGAAACCAACATCGACGAGCCGAAAAATTGTGCGATTTTCAAAATGTTCGGTATATGTGTATGGTTAACGTACGACTGATGTTGTGTTTTACGTCGGAAAACCCAAAAACAAACCCATTTACAGATGAAAAATCAGCTATAAACATATTAAACGAAACTTTTAGAACGTTTTTTTTTTTTTCGAAAAGATACATTATTGTGTGACATTTCAAGACTCCGACGGTCGTTTTCGAAATTATGGAAAAATAACCGTAGGCACACGCGCGTTACCCTATCGAGAAAAATCGAAAAAATGACCGCCGCAAGCAAAGCACCCGTGGTCTCGGTACGGCTCGCTAAGAGCAAAGTGCGCAGAAATCGGTGCACTATTTATGGCGGAAATCTCGTTAGCGGCCCGACGTCTCCCCCCCACCCATCCCCCCGTGAACCGGACACTCCTCGTTCCCCCGACAGTTACCGACTGCGCTCGATCGCCCGTGCGATGGGGGTAGGGGCAGGGGGGGGCCGACGACACTCACGGTGGTGGCGTATTTTTTGAATTCCGGATAGTTGGCGGCCAGCTCTTTGAAATCTGGCGGCGTCCGGTACGGGTTCCTCGGGTGCATCAGACGGTTGGTGGACATGTTGTCGTCGTTGTCGTCGCGGCGGCGGCGGCGGCGGCGGTACCGATATCGTCAGGTGTCGAAAACGAAATGCTACGGCGATTGAAAACAAAAAAAAAAATTTTTAAAAAAAATACTCGTTGTTATATATTGTTTATTACGATTATCCTCGTCAAACGATCGCAAACAGCGCTTACAACGAAATCGGGCGCTCGTGGTAGCGGTCGACGCGGGATCGTACGGGATATTGACGCCCGGACGCCGCATCCGACGCGCGTTTTGTTTATACGTGCACGCGCATGCGCGGTCGAGCTTGGTGGATGTGCGTGTTTTTTTTCGTCGCGCTGCTGCTGCTGCTGCTGCTGCTGGTGGGACCGAACACGATTTCAAAGAGGTTACAAATCACAGTGTATAAATAATAGTAATAATACGCGCGCTAATGAAAACTTTTATTTTTAAAACGGCGTAAAACGTGACGGTATTTCAACGACAAAAAAAAAAAAAGCACCCCCTCGTCAAACCCGTTTGGACCGTATACGTGTGCTTCCGACTTTATGGGAAACGCCGACAAATCTAATCTGAATCACGGTATTTTCAGGCCTTTCACGACGCACACACTCCCCGTCGTATAAAAAACGTAAAAAAAGCAGCTACGAAAGATTGGTCCGATTGCATCCCTCTAACTAAAGCTCATTCAATTTCTTTCGTTCCGGGTGCAATAAGGCGTTTGAAACGTGTAACTAGAGTGAATTAGAGATAATGTTAACCGAAGACAAAAAAAATACGCGCCTAGGTAAATCAATTTGAAACATTCGTTCAAAAAAGCGTCATCACCGGGCGGCTACTGTTTTACAATCGAGTACTTTTATTGGCATACAAAATGCATACACGAAGAACGAATAAAAGTAAAAAAATATGTATACAATTAAAATCCAGTAACGTACGTTTAAAATTTGTTTGACATATTATTATAGTCGACGTCCAGGAAATTGTGTAATTTAAAACACTTTTCGTCAACATACTGCGAATTTTGAATAAGTTTGGCTACAAGTATAATCAAATAGCAACTTCCAAACACGTATAAGGGTCTTTTTCTTAAAACACTTTCTTATAGGGAACATAATAATATAGTAAATGCGCTGACCTACCATAAAAGATGGGTCGTACATTATGGTAGTATAATTGTAAAAAATGGAAACTATTTTCGAAACTATTTTTCGAGTTGTCGGTAGATTATTTATGACGGAAAGACAAGAGAAGGAAACAGAGTACTCGAAATTGCCTCATACTCCGAATGTGACTATTGAAATGTTCGCAAAAATCATCATCGTGAATCGCGATTTCATCGTAAATGTCCAACGTATTAGATATTTGAAATTGTCAATGATTCCTGTCTCATCGTAAAACCTTTGATTTTCGATTTTCGAGTTTTGAAACACGATACACAGAAACGACATTTTACGTATAAGACGCTCGCGGGAACCGATTATCAAAAACGGTAAAAGTTCCCAAAAACATTTTGGCGGTGCGAATCTATCCATATAGTGTTTATCGCGCGCGTTATCCAGACTTATAATATATTTTTGATTTTTAATCTCGGTGTGATTCATCGCATTAATTTTTACCGGCTTGCAACAACAATATATTGACACAAATATAGAAAAAAACGTATTAGGTGAAAATTCCCCGTTGTGTAATACAGTTCTAACAATACAGTCGTTGAGCGCAAAGAAAACATTTCGAAATGGCTAAATCCCCCGTAAGACCCCGTACAACTGCTGCGCTACACGTGAGTATAATAAAAAATGCACCGCAATAATGAACCGACCG
>CM029362.1:19889213-19916239 GCA_017140985.1 Hormaphis cornu
AATCGCCTTTATTACGGGTTTAATTTGTATACAGAATGACGATTATGTGAATTATTTTTACGACAACACGTTAGTTATAGTTGGATTGAAAATTATAATAAATTCTAACGATAGAAACTATGTATGTATGTTATAAAGCCGCGACGGATGCGGTTAATACGAACAATCTGAAAATCGAGAACGTGTTCCACATCAGAATTCGTAAGATGATTATTTAATCGTTTGCAAAGTTAGTATTTTCACTAAAAGAAAAAAAAAATTGTACATTACGGCCGCTGTTCATTTTTAATCGAAAACCAGAGACCGAACTTAATTTTATACGCCGAAATAAATAGACTTGGGAAAAACGCTTATTTTGAATTTAAATTCGAGTGTTTTTTTATTTTTATCGTGCAGCGCGTGTGAAGTTTTTTTTTTTAAAAAAACTCTTTTAGGATGTTAAAAATTTTGAAATTTTTTTCCTGTAAATTCCAAAAAAAAAAAATATTCTATTCTTAACATTTATATTTTTCAGATTAAACTACCGAACGTTGAAAAATCAGAGTATTGAAATAACGATGGAAAACCGTAAGAAGACGTTTATTTCTTATTTTTGTTTCGTATATTTTATAACCTGTATTGCACTTTTTATCCGTGTTTTTCAGCAGTTTCGCGTTTTATTCGACCGTCCAACAAAGTTAATGCGTTACTGGCAGCTCTGTGTATCGTTGTTGTTACATTTAGCGTTGCTTTTACTGTGTTTTTCGTAACTGACCGCCATCTTCTGATAGGTTTATCGACAGAAGCATATCGCGATTTTCGTCCACGTGGTTTCCACAATAACTCACGGAACGACTCGTTTTCAAAATCGCAAGATCGCGAGGAAAATGGAAAACTGCAACGTCGTGAGTCAAACATACGTACAGATATCCAAGTCGTATTAAAATGTGTTACAGTTTTTTTTTATTCGACTACCGTTAAGACGAGGATACCGTGGCACAAAAGAAACAAAATATACGAGTGATATGTTGGATCATGACTTGTCCGGATAATCACATGAAAAAAGCGAGGCACGTGAAAGCTACGTGGGGTAAACGTTGCAACACACTATTGTTTATGAGCAGTGTTGAAGGTTAGTCCTCTTACTTTTTAGTTGTACCAAAACTCATCAGGAGAGTATACAATACCACAACCACAAATAGTGCCTCCACAATCGCCTAAATTAGACCACCTGCTTGTTTCGAAAACTTATTTATGCCAAAAAGGCATGCGCATTGCACCGTTAGTGGGTACCCGATATTATCCTCGATAGTATCGAGAGTTCAAACAGGAAAAATATAATGTACTTAGCTCAGTGAACAGTTATAGTGGCGTTTTCCTATAATAACATATAGGCAGGTTTCAAAATCACGATAGGTCGTTTTTCTCAAAAAAAAAAAACCTAAAAAGTAGAGGCGCTCCGACGTCATCCGGCTGCTGCAGTCCACTATACTCCAGAGTTCCCCACAAGAGTATGTTCAATAGTGCCGATCATCTTGTTAAAAATGAACGACGTTAGATTTATGCTGGCAAATCTATTAGATGGACTAAAAAAGTAATCGTGTTTATGTGAAAACCACAATGTGTATTGACTGCTCAGAACTATAGGCATAAGACTAATAACCATAATTTGTTTTTAACTATTTTTTGTACAAATCTTTTTTGTGATTATACGATTTTATCTTAAAAACCTAATACTGTATAGGTACTATTAAAGGACAATACTGGCACTTCTACAGGTTGCTCGCATATGCAGTAAGCATTTACTATGTGTAGAAAATTATATTGTACTTTAAATATAGTAAGTTGTATTGATTAAATTTTAAAGTAAAGCTGTAAACATTTTAGAAAAGGTAATAATTGTTTGTTAATTATCTTCCCATTTACTGATCTAAGTGTTTATGAAACTTAAAACTTAACAATATTTTCACTGCGCTGGACGTGGGGATCTCATGCCGTGTCATTAAACAAAAACAAAAAAAATACCTCAATACATAATGCATGCTCATATTCTCTACAAATATGCAAATACATTTAGACTAAAAATAATGTACCTATAGGTATAATTATAGTAGTTATAGGTAAGTATATGTATTTCAATAACAAAAACATTTGATTTTTAAAACAATGTAGTTAAACAAACAGTGTTTTTTTTATAAGTACACACATATTGTAAATATTGTTTTAATTTAATGAAATTATAAATTAAAATTCAGTAAGTTCTTATTATAATTTACATACTTACAAAACTTACCCAACTCAATCAAGAATATTATTTTACTTATTATTTTAGTGTAATCGGCGATTTAGTATAACCTCGTTTATGTTACGAACGACCGTACAAGATATTGATTACTAATTTGATTACACTAAATGCTTACCGTCATTATTTAGCAACAAACACTTTTTTAAATAAATTATCTGCAGTAGGTATTTCCTTTAGGAATTGGATTTTTATTCTTGTGATTTTATCGCGAGGTAAAGAATTTATACGTATTTTTATCAAAAGTAATTTTTCTAACACACATGTAAAACTGCATGGCTGTAATATAGGTATATTGATGTTTCTAAAAAATAAAAATCATATCAATAACACTGTACAGTGAAAATAGTTTTTATTTTTTAATCAGAGTATGAAAAATTCTTCACAGTCAACATTTCATTGTTTTTTATTGGCTTAGTTTCAAACCTATTATAATGGTAGCTAACTTACAAAGTATAATAGAAACTCGCAAACGCATATAGTTTTTTGAATAGTTAGGCAGTGAATAATGTATTGAAAAGTATGGGAAATTTAGACTATCATTAATCGATACTAAAATGTGGTATTTATTTAGATAAAAGTCTGCCTACCGTTGCTTTACCGGTGGGTGAAGGTAGAGAAAACCTCTGGGGTAAAACTAAAGAAGCATTCAAATACATACACAAACATTACAATGATTATGACTATGTACTAAAAGCAGACGATGATACGTACGTTGAATATTACCTAAATTTGTACCTATAATGTTGTAATAACTTTTACATTACGATTTATTGAAACTAATTATTATTACCATTGCGTATTTTTAAAGTGTTTTATTTGATACATTTATATAGTTAGTAGTTAGTCATGATGGTTAAAGTGAAAGGAATTTCCCTTTTTTTTTTTAATGTTCTTATTTCTCAATCAATTTTTTTGTTCCAAAACATAAATTTTCCTTAACAATTTAAATTGAAAACCACTCATTTTAAACTACTTAAATTTACTACTGTGTGTTATAAATATTTTATATGGTTTTCATACTATATAACATAGTAATATTATAATAAATATCAATCTATTATATTTCCAACTTATTTACAGATATGTTGTGGTAGAAAATCTAAGATACTTGTTACAATCGTACGACCCAAAAAGTCCCGTATACTTAGGGTGTAAATTCAAACCGTTTGTTGAACAAGGATATATGAGCGGTGGCGCAGGTGAGTATTTAAAATTAACGGAAAATAATTTTTATTTTTGTTGACACCATAAAATCAAAACATAATGGATGTTTTTACTAAGTATTTCATTATCTATAACTTTGGCTAAAGCGCATTCATTTTACGCAGATATTTCAGAAACATGTTTCTAAATATCAGCACTAAGTAAAATTGTACTTGAAAATAGTGTTGGTCATTTGAAATTATTGCTGGCTTATTTAAACATTGGCTTTTGAGATTATGATTAAAGACAATTATACTTATAGGGTATTTGTTGAGTAAGGAATCGGTAAAAATGTTTGTCGAAGAAGCTATTCCACATGAAGAATGTCGGCAAGATCCTGGTGGATACGAAGATGTTGAAATAGGCTAGTTAATTTAAATTAATTATGTTATAATTAAAGTTTTTTTTGAAATATGTATGTGTTTTTTTTTTTTTTTTATCCCAAATGGTCACTATAACAGTCAAACCTAAGCGTGCCTTGTCAAACTTAGATTTCCCAAACTCCAATGCATAAATAATTGTATGTGTTTCTGAATAAATCAATTAGTTAAACACCATTAAATTTTTAATATGTATAACACTTTATTTTTTTTTTTTTTTTGTAAATATTTTGTAGTTTAAATTTGTAAAATGTATTTAGTGATTCATTTTTCGCTCCACTATTTGCGTATACAAGAAAACTTTCTACATTAAACGTTGGTCCCCAATACTTTTTTTGCCAAGTCTGATAGCAAATGGGTAATAATAATTTACAAAATATGTCAAACTAAATGTAATTAAAACATTTGATGGTATAAAAATTAGCAGGACCCCTATATACTGTGGGTTTCCAGATCCACCCATAGAAGCTAAGGAATATAGAATTATTATTCTTAGTTAGGTATTGTATTACAGAATAAAACAATGACCAATCGTATGCACGTGTTATACATGATGGCCAATTCGCGTTAAAGAAATACCTAAAATGACAAGGTCACAAAACAATTATTAAAATTTCCTATCATCATGTCGTATTAAACATTTTATAATTTGAAAAGTGGTCAGTAAATTAATGAGTAGGTAGCTTTACTTTACAATTGAACTGTGCAGGTACTAAAAGTCATATTGTGGTTTGTAGATTTTAATCAAAATTGTGTGTATTTGTTTTAATGTATACAGCAAATTGTCTTCAATTGGTTGGAGTAAAAGCAGGCGATTCTCGAGATAGCTCTGGCCGAGAAAGATTTTTGGCATTAAATCTCGAGTTTTATGTATCACCTGAGCCTATGGATCCAAACCATTGGTATTGGCGTTATTTGTATTATCCGGCTGTTAAGGTAAATTTTTTTTCTACCTATAAATTGCAAGGTTGATCAAATTGTAAGTGTTTATTATATTTAGGGTGCCAAATGCTGTTCAGATACTGCAATTTCATTTCATTACGTCAGTCCTAGTGGTATGTACATGTTTGAGTTCCTAATCTATCATTTGCAGTTGTACGGTACCCACCTACTGCGCTGACGTCAACAATTATTCATGTATAAAACGTTTGTTGGATAAGTTACTAACCATATTGTGCAATTATCAATGGAACACTTATCACTTTTGTAAATTAATGTTATTCACATATTATTAAAAAAAAAGAGAAAATTATTGTCAGCATATACTGCAGTATTGCAC
Organism: Hormaphis cornu; assembly: GCA_017140985.1. NCBI lineage: Eukaryota > Metazoa > Arthropoda > Insecta > Hemiptera > Hormaphididae > Hormaphis > Hormaphis cornu. Next base: position 19,894,360 of record CM029362.1, read on the forward strand.
CGGTTGTTTTTATTTGTGTGTAAAAAAAAGTTATGAGCACTGAGCAGCAATTTGGAATTGGAAACTGCCTTGTTTTATCTCATTTTGAGAAAAGGAGTTTGAACAAATATTTTAATATTTATAATCAGGCTAACAAAAATAGCTATTATTAATATAATTTTGTTAAATAGCTAGTCAATAAATTAAAAATCTGTTTACAGAAAGGATGTAATTAAATCAGGCTGTCACTAAAGATTAAACAATAGTATTACATCTTAACATCTTCAGCGATGTTTTGGACAGCTAATAATGTAAAATTCACTTAATACTTAACTTGTCTTAATTTTTCTTTGATTAACAAAGAAACTTTAACACAAAAATAAAATTAATCCAAACTATCTTAATTGAAACAATTAAGTTAGTTTGGATTTCACTTCCAAAAACAGGGAAGAATTAAACAATTAACGCTAAAAAAGAATACTTATGTATAACTAAGTATACCTAAGTCGTATTTTTTTTTTGTTAAAAATTTTTATTAATTAAGTAATTTATTGAACTAATTATGTAGGTAAATTTAATTTTTGCATTAACTTAGATTTAAACTTTAGTAAATGGAACATTAGCTCAAAATTTTCATTCCCTTACTTTGATGGTTCAAACAATTCGGTTAATTTAAAAGTTAAAAAGTAAATGATTAAAAGAATTGAGTAGGTAATTACAACTAATTGGACGGATAGCTTGATGGAGTAGAGACTTTGCTTTGGGTATCACTGACATAGAAATTGTAGTTTGATGTGTATATTATCAAATCTGTAAGCAACGAATTGCTTACAATAAATGCGACTCTGAACGAGCAACAGATTTATTTGAAGTAGGCAACCTTAGTGTATTTCATTATTTATTTTAGTTGTGGTATCTGACAGTCAATACCGTTTACTGCAATCGGAATATTTTTAAGTGGTTGTGAATATGGTTAAAAATAGAATAAAATAATACGCTTTTTTATTATATTATGACTAAATGATAAAATTAATTTTATTAATTAATTAGCAAAAGTTAGAACATTAAATTCTCGATTACATTACTGACTTGGAAGTACTTATTTCAATTTTTATAAAACAAAAGTGTAACCTAATTATTAAAATAAAAATAATGAAAATTTCTATTATTTATTTACTGTTAATTGTTACAAATCATTAAGTCGTTTTTCAATAGAATCGTCCATCGCTATATCAGGGTACGACTGGTTTTCAAAAGAATCGGTTTCCATGATTTCATCTTTTATTTTATCCACACTTTCTTGATCGTTTAATTGATTATCAATCATTTCTTGTAGACTGAAATCCATTGAATTTTTTGACGAAATTACATCGCCTAAAAACAGACATTTCAAAACTTTATTCAACAAAGTAAAACGTTTAAAAAACAACCGAATTGCATGGTGTCACATTTAAAATAAATAAATGAAAGTGTTTAAAACATAAAAATTTATAATCAACTTTGAACTAGATCACAGTTTAGCAATTATGTAATGAAAATGTTTTTAAAAAGTAAATTAGAATTTAATGAATAAAAATCGTACAGGTAAGTTAAACCTTTAGTTGATTTAAATAAAGATAGGTTCTCTCTCCTCATACAAATCATATGTAATGTACAATTATGTCTTGTATGAAATAACGTTCCTACTATAAATGGGTACAAAAAAAAAAAAAATTAATCTATAGTAAATTAATAGATTTCAATTATATCTATAGGAATAAAAAATGTTTAGGTGATTTAATTACCTACTTGCTTAGATAATTCAACCAACAGTAGGTAATACACCATAATTCAATCTCAAACGTTCAACTTTAAAGTTAATAGTGCAATATTTAAGTATTATTTTAAAATGCAGCAAGTTATTTGTACAAAATATAAGTTTCGCACGCTATTAAAATATTGCAAACTATACTTACTTTGTGAAAATGTTTTATCTTTACATTCCATTTTTCTAGACGCTTCCAACATTTCTGCAGCTGTTGTTTTAGTGTCTGTTTTACGTATGTTACCTGAATACTGTACAAAAAAAAAAAAATTGTCATGTTTTAAACATCTATTCAAACAATACATATCTTAAATATAATAAGAACTAACTGTTATTAAATCTGTTCTTAGCCTGTAGTTAGTTTGTAGGAAATTAGAACGATCATGTGGAATTCGTAACCCACTAGCATGCCTTACTGGAGGCAATGGTATTTTATTGTAATCACTAGCCGCAGATAGTAAAACCTAAAAAATTATTCAATAGGTTAAAAAAATAGTTATAGACAGAGAATGTGTTGTACAAGTATCACGTCCATTTACGACTAAAAACTTACCGCACGCGAAGGCGGTCTAAAAAATACACCATCATGCGCTAGTTGAATAGCTAATTTCACATCATCCACATCAACGTTTTTCTTTTTAGCATAGTTTGAAAAGAACTTTGCGTCGTCCAACAGCAGTGTTGAGTACCCTAGGAACACACAATTAAAAATTAGTAATAGTCGAAACGAATAGGTCAAAACGATTCGGTTAGTATTTACTGTAATTGAATTCCAAAAGATGATTTAAAACTTGTTGTTCGTATTCGTTTATTCCCAAATCTTTCATAATCGACACAATGATTTGAGTATCTTTAGGTATATGTTTTCCTTGTGAAGACGACATTTTTTAGAGTATACGACTTATACTTAAAATGCAGCTATTCGACAATAGAAACGTAATAGTTAAATAACTCCAATTGCGATCAAAATCCAAACATAAACTCCTCTGTCTACTGTCTATTATAGCGTATTTAATCTATAAGCTATTAAAAATACTCAAAACCGAAATCTAACGAGACAAAAGTGAAAACAACAAAATATTATAGGTAATGATAGTCGATAACGTAAACAACCACGATTTAAGATATCTTATCAGGTATCATATAATTGTATGATAACAATTGCGGTTTGTTTGGATTTTTTTAGTCAAAACTACCTATAGTGACATTTTTCAGATTGAAATATTTTAATGCCGTGCAGTTATTATACGAATTGAATGGTTTTTGTGCACTATTCAAATTGTTACTATTGTTTTTTACTGTATTAATTGTAGTAATCTGTACGACTGTTGGTGTCGTTACGTCCTGTAAACTTTAATGTAAGTATCGTAAAAAAAAAACCCTACCTAATCCTACATTACACTACAACTTTTATGGTTAAAAAAAATTGCGTTTTATAATAATTGCTTAGATAAAATACGCAAATGGAGTCAAGATTCGCGACTAGTGAAACGATCAGCTCAAAAGCATGTCCGACATATCTAAAATTGAAATTTCAACAAGCCAAACGACGACAAGAAGCCTTAGACGTACAGAAAAAGTAAGTTAATATTTTAATTTATTTTTATACTTTATTACATATTATATTTTTTGGTACACGTGTATAGCACTCAATAAACACATAAGTCATTGCAGTAATGTAACAACACATAGAAAGTCAAATCAAATAATATAATATGTAGCAGACAGGAGTAATACAAGTCAAATTTTTTAAAATTAGAAGCTGATATAAATGAATACATAACTTACAATCGATTTATTCTCTTTACAGTTTCATTGTTTGATTCTATAATTTTTTTTATAACTTTCACAAAATATGTGTCATTCAGTGAAAGACTGACCAGTGATCAGGGGTGTTGGAGTGAGATCGTATAACTGGCCATAGTCTTACAGTAAAAGAAATAAAGATAAATTATAAACAAAAGTATGTTTTATACTATTTAAGAATGGCCCGTTATAAAATGATAAATATGTAGAACCCAATAAATTGCACCGCAACTTAGGTCTTTGGTTACTGATTTTTTACGTAGTCATGTGTCTATGATCTTCATCTATGTATTTGTTCAGTGGATGGCAAACAATAGCCTGCAAGCCTTATATAGCCTGTGTAAAAGAATCTAATTAAGAGACATTTCCTAACTAGTAATTTTTTTCACATATAAGTTACATTTACAATATCTGTTAATTCTGCAACGTGTGAAATAAATTTTTCATTCATGTGTCGCTAAAACTGCAGGCTTTGCTCCAAAATGGAGCAACAAAGATTTACCAATTGCCCATTAGCTGTTTTAAATATTAAGAGGAATTAGGTCATCAACATGTAAATCCCTAAAATAATGTTAGTTTAAGTTGTATAAATAAATCCGTGAATAAATAACTTGTTTAAAATACAATTTTGTACTTTTTTTTTTTTCTGATAGTTAATAAGGTATGGGCAGTGGATAGGATCCAAGCAAACACGGGATTTTAATATCTATTTCATTTTATTCCCAGCTCCCAGGCGTTCAATTTTAATGAAGAAAAAATGATGACTTTAAAATTAACAGGCATATGACAATTTGTTAATATAATGCCAACGTGTATACGAATAATTTTTACAATCAAATTCAGACTATTCCAACTATTAAATTTATGATTTTTAATATGAATCTCGTTTAATATTGACTAGTTTTGGATAATTAATCGCCCCATTATTAATTTAATAAAATTTTTCTACATTTGCAAAATTACTGGTATCATCTAGGCACGTATCAACTGATATGAACACGCAAAAACGTAAAAACTTGAGTGCTAAACGATTATTTTTTTGATCAGTATTTAGTTTTTAGGTATATTTCATTACTTATTGGTTATTAGTACCTATTTCATAGTTCAGTTCGTAGAGACATAGAGTAATGAATTAATTGCACAGAATAAACTGTACAACTGTATCACAATAATTAAATTTTGTAATTATTTTACGTTAGGACTACCCATTTATTTGTTGATAAATAATTTCTTATTATTAATTCTTGTCTTCACAAACGGATCGTGGGGTTCATCTTGCATCGAGCTGTTTATAGTAATCACTGAATAGATAAATTACACAGAATAACCGGAGGCCAGAACTTAATGAGAACTCGAAAATTAGTGTTTTAATGTTTGGGGGATATCAGTGTAGCCAAGATATGAAAATAATTAAAAATTCTCTTTCGCTGCTGAAACTGATTGTACACGGTTTTTTATCATTATATTTTTCTGTGATAATTGATACGATTGTTATTGTAAAATTATGAACAATATTGTACCGATAATTTGTAATACGGTACCACAGAATATTATGTGGTTGTACGGTTAATTATTGTCTCTATACAGGCTACACTGATATCCCAACAGCAAAAATATCCATCCCCCATAGTATGAACCCGTGTAATTCAAGAAAAGTGAATAACCTTCTATACTATAGAAGTCTGTTGTTGAGTATTTTCATCAGGGAATTTCCATTCTTTTGAATATCGTGATAACTACGGTTTATTTAGAGAATTTAAATAGGTATTACGCTGGTACTTTCGGTTATTATCGTTGCGCGCACAATTATAGTATAAAGCAGAGGTATTCAAACTTTTTTATCCCACGGCTCCTTTGAGTCTTCACGAATTGTTGACGGCTCCCAAATAATAAAAAAATCAATGTTCATATGAATATAATTTATATTTCTATAACATTATAGAAACGATAACACTCACGCGACAAATTAAAACTATATTTAGCAAATGACTATTGTAGACTATTCAACGTTTCCCAACCGGTGGGCCTCAATAAACGTTTTTCGTAAAAATATATACATATTGGTTTTCAGTTATAGGATGCGGCTCCCTTCGACAACTCCCGCGACGCCCCTGGGAGCCGCGACGCACAGTTTGAATACCTCTGGTATAAAGAACACAAACAAAATATGAAAAATATTCGTTTAGCATTTGACCTGTACTCTACTGCTGTTTATAATAAAATTTTTGCTTTATAATCCGAATAGTGCGATTGGCCCGGATTGCGTAGGAAATCTTGGAGGAGAAATTCTGATATGTTGAACGTTCCATATATTACACATGATAAATATAATTCCCCTTTATATTATGACGTCTGTGCATCGATATTGTATTTATGGCTTCGTAACGATCGTTGATGAACAGACAATAGTTGAAAGTTGTTTCGAACTTGTTCACCGTTAAGTCGATTAATGTTGATTACGGTTTTGTGGTCGAAAAATTCTCCCTGTTGATTTTTAAAATTAGTAAAATATGATGCGTTGTACGTATATAGTATAAGTGCCTTTTTATAGTATAATTAATTGTACGACGTTTTGTTCAAATACTGTCGTCTTGCAATTATTATTATAATAATTAGAAAACATGGAGACTCCTGCATTGCTGAAATCCTTAGTGTATATCATTGACAATCTCGATTCTACTTCTTTTTGCGTGTAAGTACAATGTAGCGAGGTAATTTGTGTTTTATACCGATGCAATAATTTTTAAAAAAAAATGTTGACAAGTCGCAAAATCGCATTGGCTGTAAAATACTTGTATATTTCTTTTTTTAATTGCATTGTGCATACTTCTGTTTTAAAAAAATGCCAAGTAAATTAAAAAAAAAAGTAAGGAGAGTAACAAGTAGAGTAAATGTCATGTATAGGAAGAAAGAAAGGAAGTTAATTCTAGAATCGTTAATTCTAGATCGGATGAAAAGTTGATAACACCACATTGTTGACAGAGTAAAAGCGTTTAAAAGTATAAATTTTTTGTAAACAGATTGTCGGTCTCGGTTGACTGGTCCACTAGGTAGGTACCGAGTGTATAATATAGCATCTTTATTAGTCCCAGTTGAGATCCCAAATTATTGTGTTCATTTAATTGATATAGAAGCAAACTATGAGTTCTTTACACCTATATTAAGATGTTAACTAATACAAAATTTTAAAAAACGCTATAAATACATGGGAATTAAAACTAGTACACCTATGGTCTTATACAAACTTACTCAATTTTAGTTAAGGTAAATAATTAATAAAATTAATAACATAATGCGAAAATTCACTGATCTATTTAATAAAAAAAAAAAAACCATTTACTACATTTTTAGTTTACGAATAAATAGGTTATTTTGATAAATACGCTAAACCGGTAAAAATTTTAATGTTTAAAGATTAAGTTGATTTTATTTATAGGTACCTAATTAAAAACTATGAAGTATGGCTGAAAATTGTAATAAATTTCAAAAAAGTTACATACTAGTACTAGTGTGTGGCATTAAAATTTTGTTAAATGCTTATTGTTTAGGCTTTAGAGAGAACTAATTTTGTGGCATGATGAAAAGAGATTTTTTTTATGTATATAACCATTGCTTTGTTTACTCCAAAATGTTTTCCCTAGTCAAGCACCGATACTACTTACCTAAGTCTTTTTTCATTTTATATTCATTTTATATTTAGGTAGGTGTATTATTAAATACAAATTTAAAAACGTTTTTTAAATTAAGTAGTTTTAAAATTTATGTTAGCAAATTGTAATTTTCAACAATCATTTTTTGTTTGATTATGAAACTTATTTTACTAAAAAACCAATTTTTGTTTTAATTTTTTTTTTTTTTTTTTAAAAAACGTGAACAACAAGTTAATGAAAGAAGAAATTTTGATGATGATGCAGCTTTTAATTTAATGGTATGTTATTATCTCGATATTTTGATATTTTACTTATTAAAATATTTAACAATAATAAATGTTTGTGCTGAACACAGTCCAAACCAAAGACCCAAAGTATTGAAAAGCTATTCCTATTTTAGGAAACGGACAGTGAAAAAAATAATGAAGTCTCGGTACCTAGTGATGAAGCATATAAACTTGCAACTTCTATGATGTATTCAGAATGGATGCTTGAAACACCTGAAAATATTGATGATTGGATAGCAGTGTTGTGCCCAGTAGGAAAACGGTGTTGTGTAATTGTCCAGGATGTATGATAATATTGTTTTTAATTAATAATTATTGTCAATTGATGAAATGATTTCTTAATAGTATAAAAAAATGTCTACTCTGTTTTGCAAATTACTATTATAAATTCTGAATAGGTATAAATAAAATTATATTGTAGACATTAATAATTAAATTTTAATTGTGTAAACATTTTTTAAGTTTGGTTTTGTTAAAAACAAATTAAAATGTTGTTTCTTTTCTTTTATTTCCAATCTGTATTGTATGAGTTTTTAACCAAGCATTTTCAATTTTTAGGACTAGAAACTTAAGCATTGATATTATTATTTTTACAGTTTTAAAAAATTATTGTTAATACATTCTTCAAAAATTTGTGCTGGCAAGTGCCTTTACTATTTTATCAAAAGTAAAAAATCCTTCTTGATTTAACTTTTTAGATATTACAACTTTTGCTTGACAACAATTTTAATACTAGTATGAAAGTTTCATAAATGTTATGTGATGATTTCCATTATTTAGTTGATTTTTATTTGTTATAATATTTTATTTAATAATGAAATATATAGAATTTCAAAAAATAATTGAAATCAATTTTTTTTTTTATAAATATACCTAAACAAAATTTACTTTGTAAACATGTACTACTGAGTTCAAATATTTGAACAACTTTTATGATACTTATCATATATAAACTTATATATATCATATTATATAAAAACATAAAATCCTTTATAGATGTTACTAACTAAGTTTAAATGTATCATGCTATTTTAACAACATTAGCCCATAATAAATGTTTCAGAATGATACTAAGGTGTTTAACAAGTATGGAACTCTTGTGAATTATTTTCCATCTTTGTTTCCTTATGGATGCCATCTATCAAATAACCGAGCACCACATCGCAAACGTACCGTTTTGGATTGTGTGTATAGTTTCCAATCAAAAAAATATTATGTTTTGGACATTATTGAGTGGATGGGTGTACCGTACACGGATTTTGAGGTGTGTATATTCATTGTACATTTATAATATATTTAACTAAAAAAATTTTTAGACATTACATTAGTGATAACTTAGGTGTATGAAATAATTTTGTTGGATGTATTTTGATTTCAGGCGGAATTTAGATTTTTCTTCGTAGAAAGTAAACTTGATGAAATACCTGGTATCAATGAAAAATTAAATAGAAATGCCTATCCATTTGAAGTATAACATTTAGTACTAATAGTTGATCATTACTGAATGTTAATATACAATATATATTCATTCTTATGTTTCAGATTGCTCCACGAATGGTAGCTAGACAATTGTATCCGGTTCTTTTTGAAAAACATAAGTTTTTCCCTGAAAATGTTGAATTAGATGGCATCAACTTTTACTATCCAAAAGGCTTATATACCCCTGAAAAATCGCCATTAGTTCTTTGGCTCAAGCCATTTATGATACCCGAGGTCTTACAGAGACCTGTCCATGATCTGCTGACGCAGTTGCATAAACCGCCCAATTATATGAACCTATTTGAACACGTCGAAAGCTTGAAGAACAAAGTCAAAAAATTCAAAAAGAAGAAAATTTCTAATAAAATGGAAGTAGACAATTTTGTTGAGGTTCGTAGAAAAGAAAATGTAATTAATATAATTTATAAATAATTTCTATGGTTAGGTTAGGTTTATTTTACATTTTTAGATTCTAACCAAGGTGCGACTATTGCTAGTTCAAAAAAAAAGTAATAGTAGTATAACCAGTAACTAACTGTTTATTTAGTATTGTATAAATACACACAATAATAAATAAACAATTGGTTTATCTGCCTACTACCTTTTATAACCAAAGCTTGAGTTAAAAGTAGAGAGTATCTTCTAAATATAAATTTCAACACTACAATAATAGCTTTATAGGACTTGTTTTAGTTTCAAGCTGTATTAATTTATTATTATGAAACAAAGCGCGCAAAAAATAGCAAAGATCTAAAAAATTTATTTCGATAAAAATGGTCAATACTCAATACCAATCGTTTGAATCTCTCAACTCTTTCAAATATTAAATATTCTTAAAATGTGTTAAAATTTTAACTAGTGCTGATAGTTATTAGATTTCTAAGCTTGGTTAAAATCGTTTTTAAATGCTATGATTAATCGTTGCTTTCAGATATTACCTATACTTACAGTACAATTATGCTACATCTTCCAAGCCAGTGACCCAAAAGCCGTAATCCCCTCCAAAGTGTATTAGCTACTCCAATCAACTTCCCATCAGACATAAAATTTACTCCGTTTTATTAACTTATTTATCTTCGTAAAACCTCCATTGTATTACTCTTCTTAGATCCCTCGGTGATTCTGAATAAAAAAAAATGTGGTTAAAATATGTGCCGTGACGAAGATTAGCGTAAAAAATTGTGAGTGGCACCCTATGCTATTCAAAACTCTTAACAAATTATATAAATCACTAATCAAAACAACAAACACTCAACATTGTTATCGTGATGGACATATACACATGTATATGTCCGTGCTTATCGTATTATCTATTTAAATTTATTGACAAATATAAATTATCTGACTTGCTACTTCATGGGCGATAACAGACCACTACCATAAAATTTTGTTTTTTGAACTCAGCACCACACATTTATGCTTGACAATGGGAGAAAATAAAATATATATATCTGTTCTACATTCTGGCTTCCTAATGAAGGATACATTTTTCAAAAATAAAAATTATATTATTTTGATTTTTGATTAGAAATTGAAAAAAAGCTAATTTTGTAATATTATATAATTTATATTAATATGCACCATGCACAGAACAATTATAAAAAAAGAAGTTAGTTTTTCTTTGTAAATATATTTTGTTTTTAACAGGTAGAAATGGAAAAAGATTCTGCCATTGAAGACCAAGAAATGTATGGAAATTGACTTAGCGGTGTCACAATACAGAAATTACAGAAACTCTTATTTTGCATGCTTAAGAAGTTTTAGTAATGTTTTAAAATTTATATTTTAATGTTCTTTGTTATTTATGTTTCATACTTAAAGTTTCTACCGTTCATTAAACCATACAATTATTGATGTATCTATGGGTATTTACTATTATATTAATTACCTATCTAGCAATAGAAAATGCATCTTCTATGCGATGAAATTTAAAATCCTCATACAAAATTTAAGAATCAAGATGTTGCTGTTAAAATATATGTCTGAGTATAATTTTATCCTGTTATTAGTTTAAATAAAAATGAGAAGTATAAAAGATACTATTGTTGTTATAATGTATTGGCTGTAAAATATGTATATACTAATAAATATTATTACTTATAGCTATGCTTCAATCCATTTTTCTGTTTGAACCAAACTTATGTGACCTATAACAATGTTTGTCTATTCCAAATTGAATTTTAGTGTTCAACAGGTTTATATCTAAGTAAAAATGCTCACTCTCTACAAATTAACAAAATTTTAAAGTTCTTAAATTTTTCAATAAAATATTTTTTTGGTATTCGTTGATCAATTCGCATGTACAGCACAGCATGTTTTCCTAAATTTGATGATAGAACCAACAATTATTTAAGCATTTTCAATGTAGAGTGAACAAAGTTTTTACATTTTTAATTTTTTTATAGTAATATTGTTTACTTTTTTCCACCCTATTGTTCTGGTAAATCTATTATTTATGTAATGGGCAACATTGGCTCCTTTAAAATAAATCTAATGCTTTATTGCAAAACTAACTATTGTGAGTTAAGTGTTAGGTAGTTTGGTTGAAATGGTTCTGATTTCAAGCTCAATTTTCAAACCGAATTAAACACCATCAGTTCAGTTCAGTTTAATTTACATTAATCAAATAAATACTATTATATCTATCAGTGTTATTATTTATGTTGGACATGGGCATTTTTATTCAATTTTCATCAACAAGTTAATTTTTTACAACAAATTGCTTGGTAAGGTGGTACTCGAGAATATTTCTATGAAATTCAACAATTTTATGGACTTGGCCGTTAAGTTTATTTATTATTATTTAATTTTAAGACCAGCTGGCAAATATTATAGTTATTAATGTTTCAATGTCAGGACGTAGGCTTACAATAGGGATTGGACAGTTGTTTTCGACCATTCGTAAGACATACACAACTATTATTATTACTTTCCGTTTTTAACATAGAGTGACACACTCTATGTGCACGACCAGAGTGACTTAAACATGCGTTGATGAGCATCGTGAGAAGTATGAATTCTTATATTAATTACTACCTAGTACTCATTAACATTAGCCATTAAGCATTTGTTGTCAGTATTTTAACACTAGCATATATAGTTATAAATTATAGTAAAAATAAATATTCATTTACCTACCGATCGTAGTAAACCGCCGCTGGTCATTGTACACTGGCGTGACATCTAATTGTTTATTTGAAAATGTAATTTGTATTAGAAATACCAACAAGAACAATTTATGAATGTAGAAGAACGTACATTTAAGAGAGTGACACATTTTAAGTAGGTACTTGGGTCATCTTCTAAAGCAAGACAATGACTTGAAAATGGAAATCAGTACAAACAAGTAATAAGAGATTTTTTGGTCTTGGAAGAATACCGAGCTCAAGAACTATATCAGTTAACCTGAAAGTACTGATGTATAATATATGACCCTTGTAGGGCCTATAACACTATATGCCTCAGAGACGTGGGTACTTGAAGGAAACAAGATTAAAAGTTTTTGAAAGAAGAATTCTTAGGAGAATCTATGGACCTTGCATCACCACTCACTCGGGAGAGTGGCTTAGACAACATAACTGTGAACTCGAAGAACTGTTTCAAAGACCAAATATTGCAAAAGAAATTAAAAAGAGGAGGCTGACGTGGGCATGTCATGCGTGGCTTAAAACAGGTTCAATAGTTAGAACAACCATTGAGGAGAATCCTTTCGGTAAGAGGCCTCTGGGAAGACCACAACTGCGTTGGGAAGACTGTGTGAAAAATCTGACCGGATACACCGTGGATGGTAGCAGCGTAGGAGAGGGATGGATGGAAAGGAATTTGTTTGGTGGTATGGTCTCTCAATGAATAAAAACAAAACTTATCACATATAAAAGGGTATTGAAATTAAATACAACTTTATATACGTTCAAATTGTTTGCTACCAAAAAGAAAATCGTCAAAAAAATGAAAAATACAACGAGTAAACTCATGACTCAAATTATTAATTATTATCAAATTGTTATTAAAATAATAATTACGATTAAACTTTTTCACCATTACCCTTAACGGTAATATTGATACTGAAAATGTTCACTAAAAATTAATATGGACATTGGGTTCGTAATATTATCATGTCAAATAAAAAAAATAGTTGTTATCCAGCAAGAAGTGTGTATTGTTTTTAAAATTATAGTTTTTTATTCTGGATGTACGTTTTCCGAGTAGAAAAATTACAAAGGGATCCACTTTTCACGTTCGATACCACTAAAAGTTTGGTATTTACTCTCTCAAATCGTGTCTTATGTGTAAACTGTTTTTGATTATTTTCCGAATAATTATGATTTAAAAACGACGAAATTTTCGTTTTGAATCACTAGAATATATTACTTTCTCGATCGTGTTATTGAACATATTTTGAATTGCTCGAATCATAGAGTAGGCAATTAAATTAATAAATCGAAGTGACCATCGTACGCGTAATGTTTTTTTTTTTTTAACTGAGTGACAGTGCCGTTACATTTTTTCTTTAACTTAAGGATTCGGGATCATTTTTAGCTAATTCATTGTTCTCATTGAAAACGTCGAAAATTTTTTTATATTTTACCACCGCCTTATTTATAATCGTTATCGGGCAGCTCTCTCGTAATACCCACGTGCAGCACTATTTGACCAGTTTTTTATTACGGGTCATTAATTTCGTTTATTGCGAGAGGGGCGTAGATAAAAGGCACAAACGATTATCTCCGGGTTATCGTTTGGTTCGGAGTCAGGCCGGGTACGAGCCATCTGTACGTGTCAATTTTACAACAACGTTACGTGCGATACAATAACGAAAACCGTGATTGCACGGCTGACGGCGATGATTTTTAAATTTTGTATTCAATAAAATATATAAATATCGACGACGCACAATATTAATTGTACTGGAGACAAAACGACGGAAACAATACCGAGAAAAGCGATTACAACGAACGAATTTTTTAACGTTATTTTTTTACAATCCGACGTCGTCCTACGAGCGTATTATGACGCGCTTTTACGCGAATCGAGTCGGCCAAAAGCCAAAAGGTCCAACAAAAGAAAACAAAGTTTTGTAATAACGTTATAATAATTAATAACAGCCTCTTTTTCCTCGAAGTTTCGGGTTTTATAATGAGGTGGTACGATCCTATTTTAATAACCGTGCAAACAGACGCAGTTTCAAAAGGAAACTACACAAAAATATCGGCAGTTTTTCTCCGTTATTGAAAAATGTCGAGGCACACTACCTTTTGCAGCTGGACTGAAATTGATTCGTTTTTACAAGATATTTTAGTTCAAATTTACTTCCCCTTGTTGTACGTACGTGACTTTACTCGATAGCGTCTCCCTTTTAATATTTTTGACAGACTTCAAAAAAACATATATATATGTAGAAGGTACTGTATTCGACTTGGGGTATTTTTTTGTACGTTCATCGATTACTCCGTCAGTAGTTACGAACCGATTTTTAACGTTCCTGTTTCATTTGTTCGATAGGTGGTCGGTCATGCTTTAGAGATGGTCCCGAATAAATCTTATCGAAAATGTTTCACCTGCCTTTTGAAAAAATCGTCGAAAACCACAATATTATACAGGAAAATCGCGATTACCGTAACGAACAATACTATATCGAGTTGCGAACGACCCGAGGGTATAATGTGAACTCAGAAAGTAACCATACATCTACTATAAAAACTGTGAGGTAAAAAAATAAAATCTTCCTAGAGAAAAACTACAAAGTGTAAAATGATTAAAAAAAAAATTTGGTACCTACCACTTGTTGTATACAGCAAAACGTGTAATAGAATTGTAAAAATCAAAAAAACGGCACCGAAAATAAAAAAAAAGTGAAAATTTTTTTTTTTCATTCTGTACCTACTTTTTTAAAGTCGGTTTTCATTTTTATTCTTTCGTTTTTATCGTTTGCACTGCGTTCCTTCGCCGTTCCTGCACTTCCTGCTACGGGATAACAACAATTATTATAAAATAATACGAGTGCATCGACACCGTCGATCGCTCGTTGTGCGCGCGCGTGTGGAAAATTTTAATTATAATACTCGTGCCAAATACACTTCTCGGTCGGCGGTACGTTACGATTTTTATTATTTCACACACCGGTTGATATTATTATTATCCGACACGCGCGCATAATACGTGTACACAATATTTGTGTTGCAAATTCGCCGAAACGCTATAAAAACTCGTATTAACTTGTACATTTTATTATATCGCCGCAATCCGCGTCCGCATAATGCAATATAGAAAATAGAGAATTTTGCAGTGTATTTTACCTGTGGCAGTGATGCACGTGTTTTATTGCGGCGAAGAATGCACATACGAGTATGATAACGTTACAGATGTACTGTCCTAACCCCGTCAAGTCGTCTTAGACGTGTGTACAATTTTCGACTGTACTTACGACAGGAATTAGGAGCCCGTAAAAATGTGGACCGTACACAAATCAAGTGCAGAGTTCCAAATTTGAAAACTACCGACTTTTTTTTAGATTCAGCGTACCTGTTGTTTTTACGATTATGTTTTGTTTTTTTCCCGTCAACCGCTCTTCCGGGTAAAAGGAACGCTCAGATTTTTAAAGTCGGTACCACTTTGGTGTGCGGACTCCGGCGGCACTTTGGTTGAAGTTTTTTTGTTTTTTTTGTTTGCTTTTTGAGTTTTACCCCAAAAAAATCGAGAACTTTACGGCAAAGGACTAGAAATTTCCCGGTTTGTAACGACGTTTTCGGGTAGCTGTGCTCCAATCGTTACGTTGAATACCACACAAAAGTTTCGTTTTTTTACGACACGTTTTTTCGCTATTTTCATTATTTTCTGGTGCCAAAAAAACGACGAAAACGGCAAAGTCGTCGGAACGGCTGTATTAAACTAACGTCATATAAAAAAACTGTCGTTTTTAAACTTTTAACGTTGTAAAAGATTGAAAACGGTTTTTGCTTGGTATTTTTTTTAATTGTCTGAAGTATATTTTTTGTTGAATATGGTGTTTACCAGGACGTATACTAGAGCTCGCTCAGAATCGTTATTCTGAACACAGTGATTTATCATTGTTTTCGTGTATTAAATAATGTGTTTGAACCTGAACTTCCAAACCCAACAATAGCGTAGTCGCTACTCCGTCTAACGACCCGCGGGACCATCAGTGATCTCTTTTGTCTATATAAGTGTATGGGTACTCAAGAAAGAACGCGTAAAAATCATCTAGACCGTACAATAATATGTAGAATTCCAAACTTACTTGAAAATTTCGACTTTTATTCACTAGTTTTTTTGATTTAGGTTATTTTTTACCACGTCAAAGTTTTTTCAGTTTTTTTAGTGGATTCGTTTTGTGCAATATTGCGACACTGCGTGTATGTAAAAGTACCTATAATACAAAAAAACGGTTGCCAGTCGTGAACAAATTCTCATATAACTATTAGAGGTACTATAGTCCGCGACAGGAAAAGTGGCCCCTGCCCGCCACGAACCTAGCGGCCGTTTCGCCTCAGTGGTGCGTAACGTAATTAAACTTATTGCCGCGTTTTTTTGAATTAATTTACTAAAAATACTTACAATATTTTAAAAACAAATAATTTGTGTAATCAAACCAAACGAAAAACATTAAAAAATTAAAACAAATATTTTATTCTCTATTTCCTTCGTCATCATCTCGATTGTCGTCGTCACTCCAGTCACTGTCATCCGGAAGTATGGTTAGAATTATTGGTTCGATCATGGTGGCTCGCATAATTTCTTTTTTGTTGTCTTCAATTTGAATTTCTTCTGCATGACGGACGCATTTCTTCCAATCATCTACTGTCACTGCATCCGATGCCTCATGTGTTAGACGTTCAATGTCAACCATTTTAAACGTGTTGTTTTTTTTTCGCCACTTCGCCCTTCACCTGAGCCCCCAAATTAACACTATCGGGTTATATTTGCAATGGTAAGGTGGTAGACGGATTACCTTTTTCCAACGCGATTTCATCCAGCTCGTATTTTTTTTCTCGTGGCATTAGGTACTTTACTTTTTGACGAAGTTCCGCTAATGTTCCGCTAATGGATGAAATTCAACGTTTTTATCCGTTAACCATTGTTGGACGTCGGTTGTTTTAAAAATATATACACACTATAAATAATTTTTTTACTCTGAGTATCTTCATGGACAAACGACATTTTTAAATAATTATACAGTAACGTTAAATGGGTACGGAGGAGAAAAAGTAGCGTAAAAAATTGTTGTTTACGAACGGACAGTGAACAACAAACTAAACGATAAAAGACGAGGGTCTATATGTATTATGTGCATCACTGTATCCCTACCACAGTACGTTTTGCAGCTGTCTTCCACACACTCCGGTAAAAACTGGTTTTTTAGTCTATATATAGTCTGGACAGCTGCTGTAATACGTAGATAGCCGGTAAGGTGCCCCAAAAAAACAAATCGTTTCTTTTTATATTTATAAAATGTGTATTATGGCGCAGCCACGCAGTATGCGGCATATGTTGAGAACCAATGGCTCACGGGCGAGGAAGCGGCAACGGGTCGCGGTACACAGGGGCCACTTTTCCTGTCGCGGACTATAGTTATGAATTTATATAAGATGTGTAAAATATACTCACGCGAATACAAGTTGTACACTACTTCAGAGTAAAATAGATTAGAACACAAATCGGTATCTAGTTTTTCGAAAAAGGTACGTCTTCATAGTTATTGAAGATGTATAAACATAGTTATTTTACTTTTGTACAAAACAGACGATACATTAGGTGCCATTAATTACAACAGAAGTCGCGCTCCGGGGGCTGGGCAGACACGTGCTGGTCGGTGGTCCAGGGCCTGATGTTTTTTTTTCTAAACAAAATCAACTCAAATTCTGCTCGGCGATCTCAAATATCTTCTGTAAAATTATTTAGAAACCATTCTACAGACGCAGTCTGATGTCGCTTATGATTTTTTACCCATTAAAAATAATTGACCGTTGAGGATTATACGCGTTGCTGTAGAGCAGAGGTTCCCAAACTTTTTATTGTACGACCCATTTTGAAAATTTTTTAAAATATGGCGACCCACAATATCAATGAATGACCTTTTTTTTTTTTTTTTGATTATATTTTTGTATTATTTGAAAAAATGGCGCGACCCACCAAAAGTATAATCGCGACCCACTTTTGGGTCGCGACCCACAGTTTGGGAACCTCTGCTGTAGAGTATTACGTATCACGCATATCGGTAAAACATTTTAGAAAAAATTTTTACGATAGTAGGTGTTAAGGAAAAGCTCCCCCGAAAAAAGGTAGGTATACCATATAACCTCAATCATAATAAAAAAAAAAGAGCACGGGCTTTCCTGCCCCTGCAATGATCTGCACTTCTAATTACATCAAACATCACTGATTTTAAGAGACGCCGGACGCTAGAACTTTTTAGTTTTTCTTTTTATTCTTACGGCAGTGTCGACGTACAAATTTTTTAGACGCGGTCAAAATTTTAGTACAGTCTATGTATACACTAGGAAATCAAGTGTCGGTATTCAAAATAAAAAATAATAATAATAAAAAAATGTTGAAATTACGACACTGTAATACACTCGACGGACCGGCTATTGTTACAGACTACGATTATGTTACGATAATTTACAGTGGCTTATTTGTAAAATCGCTAAAAAACGGATATATTCTCGACAAAATATGTATCAATCTTCCAATAACATTTACATCTGCAGTATACCTCTATAATAGTCTACCCGCTGTATCGAGAGACGTTCGTAGGCTTCCGCCGATCCCTTTCAATCCTTATTTGTTGCAGGAATAAGGGCCGTGCACGTTTCAACAACCGTCTTTTCGGTCCCGTGCGAACACCATAATACCTATAGCGTGAGTATTGATTTTCGTATTTTTTTTTCCTTTTCAAACATCGTCGATTCTCAATATAGACACGGAAAGCTGCTATTTAGACGGCCACTACCTTCAAGCCTATATACTTATCATTGCGTTTCCGGGCTTTCTTGTTTTTCTCTGCACGGCCCGCGCGTATTTATAGTTCATCTATAGTCCTCTAGTGGCGTCACAGTATAAAAAAATTCGTGTACGGCGCGCACAGTATTTTTTACTCCCAAAATGTTCGCAAATTATTGAAATATCGTTTTTAAACATTTCGTTTTAAAACAGCACATTTTCCTCCGTCTCTACCTGTATCCGGTCACTTCCTTTCGGTTTACTCTTGCGCAATCCGCTGCCTCAACGTCCCTCTTCACGCAATTTTCTTATCTGAGACACGGTCTGGGCCTGCCGTTCTTTTTCCTATCGGCACCTCCTCAGTCACTGATTCTGTCGTCGAGTCCTTTTTTTCTCCCGGCGTGCCTGGCCCACGCATTAATCTTCTTTGCAGCAGCAGCTTTCCTCAATTGTATTTTATAAAATAAATTTATATTTTTTATATCAATTTTTGGAACACGTCTCATACGGTTCGTATTATTATTCTCCGATTCGCGGGTCAAGAATATCGACCAGCGTAGATTCGTCGTGGAACTTTTCTTTCAAATGGTGTCTCCATAATCTTGTATACTTCCTCTGTCTATATTTTTTAGTGCCCATAATTACGAGCCATATATATATAGGATGATGGGGCGTGTTAACGTCGTATGGATTTTAATTTTTTTTATTTGTTCGCCAATCGCGTTCTTCTCGATATCTCCACCTTTGTCTCGAGTCAATCGAGAACGTGTAAGAATTGAAATCGTGGTTTACCCTGTAGAATATTACGTGTCCTTCCACTTTTACACTCTCTCCACGCGTTCAGATACTACTTAGTTTCATACATTCCGTCTTTTCGTCGTTGTAAAAATCTACAGGGATAACAATTAACAAAATACTCGAGGCGCCCACGCCTATCCGTTTAGTAATACGTAGGGCGGCTGCCAAATAATCAAACACAGGAAGGTAGTGTTTAAAATCGTATCGATAAACTGTATTTATAATACTGTTATATTATACGGCCTGCAGCAGCTCGTCTTCGTTTCAATCGACTGGCGATTGCGCGGCAGCAGGTCGATAGTAGAATATTTTGAGGACACGACAATGAACGAAACTGAGCTCGCAGCACCCCAAACGAGCGGCACGGACACACCGTAAATAGAAAATGCAATCATTCACGTACACTCGCCGCCGACGATTTTTTTCCCCCGTAGGTACCCACCCTCAGTGTATAATATAATACACCCCGCCAAACGCAGCCTATTTGTAGATATTTCAAGCCGAGTTTTTTTTCATTTTTATTAATTTTTTTTATAATATTAGCCAGGCTATTTCGAGCAGCGCTCGAATTGAGAAAATAATAGAACGCGTGAGTTACCTACTGCAGCAAACGTGCCGATTTCTCTGTATCAGACCACAAGGAGAAGTAAAATCGAAAGGGTGTGCTAAAATATCTCGTAAAAATGAATAGGGGTACTCCGTCCACCCAAGTTGTTTCCGATAAATTTCGGAGGATTTTTAAAGGAAGGGAAGGGGGGCGGGGAGTCAAAATGATCATTTTTTTGCCAGCGACTCCCCAAACAAACTGCTATCACGAAGATATTATAATAATTCACGAGAAGATGCACACCGCGGGTGCTTTAACGAACGGCAGACGGATTCGCGGACCTAATTAATGCGTGGAACACGTGCCGCGTAAGGAGTATGTATAACAAGAACAATAATTATACGTAATATAATACGGCACCGGCGAAACAGCCCTTCGAAAAGAAGAGGACCCGCTCCTTACAAAATACAAACAAGATCTAAAGACAATTTCGTCAAAACATACAACATCTGGAGCGTATTGCGATCGTGTGGATGCGAGACGCTGAGGATCGATCGAACGGGATGGAAAGAAAAACCAACGAAAAACCAACACTGTGGAACAATTAAACGAAAAAAAGAACTCTGTTCGCCGAAGACCGCGGTCGCGTGAGAAGAAAAAATCAAGTTAACTCGATCGGGCGCGGCTTCATGACAGAACAGTGCGAGCACACTAGAAGGAAAAGACAAAGGCCGAGAGGAGGACCCAAGACGTCTCTTGTTCGTACTGATTCCGAATCCTGTACGCGAGTCAACTCGAAAAACGTGCCCGACAGTTATTACGGTCGGGGCACCTGCCTATGGAAGGTGATCGAATAACAGGGGGACCGCGGCGGTGTGACGTGACCCATTGAACGCGTCCCTCGGCGGCGGCCATCCCCGCGAGCGCCGATCTCGTGTTTACACCCCCTTGCCCCCCCCCGCGATGCAACGTCCGGCAACGTCGCCGCGCCACGGTCCCGGCCGCGGACAAAAACGTTTTTATCATTTTTTTTTTTCTACGAGAACAAAATAATAATAATAACGTGTATAGTATAATCCGGTGCGTGCGCGCGTGCGCAGGACGTTCGTTCGTGCGTGTGTGCGTACTCGGTTACGTGCGCGCGCGCCAGTGTCGTCCCGTTGGTCCGCGTGATCCGTGTTTTTGTTTTGGCCGACGAGGAACGAGCGTCGTCGTCGTCGTGGTGCGGTGTGTCGCGTGTCGTGTGTGTGTGTGTGTGTGTGTGCGCGAGCGCGTGTGTGTGTGTGGTGACGATAATAATAACACAGAATTATTTGTTTAATAATAACATCGTTATAGTAAATAACAAAAAAAAAAACGCACGCGGCAAACCGTTGTTATTGATTACGAACAAGAGAAACGGACGGCGAATGTGTAAAAATTACGAACGCGAATTTTTCTGTCGCCGACGCGCGTGACGGCGACTTCTCGTTCGCGGGGGGTAGACGTTTTTTAAAAGAACAGTCGTCGGGCGCGCGACAAAAAACGTCGTAATCGGTCGGCTCGCGCGCCGTTTGCCCGTCGGCTGTCC